>JAJIBD010038112.1:0-169485 GCA_021461705.1 Cryptotis parvus | reverse complement strand
TTTTTAAAATTTTTTATTATACCACCGTGAGACATACAATTACAAAGGTGTTCATAATTGGTTCTTGGTAATACAGTATTCCAGCACCCATCCCTCCACCAGTGCCCCATTTCCACCACCAATGTACCCCACCCCTCCCACCCACCCCCAGGCTGCCTCAACAGCAGGTAGCCCTGTTTCCTCTCTTTCTCTCTCTGTGTCTCTCTCTGTCTCTGCATCTCTCTCCCTCTTGTTTTACACATTGTGGCTAGCCCTGCAGATATTTAGAGTTTAAAACTTAAGTCTCTTTGTGTATATTCAATGGTGAGTTTTAATCTGCCATTACCATTTCCCACATTTAGTAAAAACACTGGTATCTATTTATATCCTATTAATGAATGCAGTCATTCTATATCTGTCCTTTTCCTTCTGACTAATTTCACTCAGCATGATAGTCTCCATGTCCATCCATTTGCAGGTAAATTTCATAATTTCATCTTTTCTGACAGCCGCATAGTATTCCATAGTGTAGATGAACCACAGTTTCTTTAGCCAGTCCTCTGTTCTCGGGCATTTAGGTTGTTTCCAGATTCTAGCTATAGTGAATAGCGCAGAGATGAATCAAGGAAGTACAGATAGTGTTTCTGCTATGTGTTTTTTCGGTCTCTAGGGTATATTCCCAGGAGTGCTATTGCTGGATCAAATGGGAGCTCAATGTCTAGTTTTCGGAGGAATGCCCAAATTGTTTTCCAAAAGGGCTGGACCAGTCGGCACTCCCACCAACAGTGGATGAGAGTCCCTTTTTCCCCACATCCACGCCAGCACCGGTTGTTCTTGCTGTTTTGGATGTGTGCTAGTCTCTGTGGTGTGAGATGGTACCTCATTGTTGTTTTGATTTGCATCTCCCTGATGATTAAAGATGAAGAGCACTTTTTCATATGCCTTTTGGCCATTCAAATTTCTTCTTTTTGGAAGCTTCTGTTCATTTCTTCTCCCCATTTTTTGATGGGGTTGGCTGTTTTTTTCTTGTGAAGGGCTACCAGTGCCTGATATATCCTGGATATTAACCCCTTGTCAGATGGGTATTGGGTGAATATCCTTTCCCACTCTGTGGATTGTCTTTGTATCTTGGTCACCGTTTCTTTTGAGGTGCAGGAGCTTTTCAATTTTATATAATCCCATTTGTTTATCTTTGCTTCCATTTGCTTGGTCAGTGGTGTGTCGTCTTTAAAGATACTTTTAGGTTCGATGTCGTAGAGCGTTTCTCCTATGTTTTCTTCGATGTACCTTATAGATTCATGTCTGATGTTGAGATCTATAATCCATTTTGATCTGACTTTTGTGCATGGCGTTAAAAGGAGGTCTAAGTTCATTTTTTTACATGTAGCTGCCCAGTTTTCCCAGCACCATTTGTTGAGGAGGCTTTCTTTTGCTCCACTTAATATTTTTTGCTCCTTTATTGAAGATTAAGTGGTTGTATATTTGAGAGTGTGTTTCAGGATATTCAGTTCTATTCCATAGGTCTACGGGTCTGTCTCTATACCAATACCACACTGTCTTAATTACAACTGCTCTGTAGTAGAGCTTGAGGTTGTGGAAAGTGATACCTCCCATCTTCTTTTTCCCAAGGATTGCTTTAGCTATTCGTGGGGGTTTATTATTCCATACAAATTTCAGGGAGTGTTTGTTCAATTTCTTCGAAGAACATCATGGGTATCTTTATAGGGGGACCACATTGAATCTGTATAAAGCTCTAGGGAGTATTACCATTTTGATAATGTTAATCCTTCCAATCCATGAGCAAGGGAATGTGTCTCCATTTCCTCAGGTCTTCTTTTATTTCCTGAAGTAATGTTTTGTAGTTTTCTATGTAGAGATCCTTTACATTCTTTGTCAAACTGATTCCTAGGTATTTGATTTTCAGTGGCACAATTGTGAATGGGATAGTTTCTTTAATGTCCCTTTTCTTCTCTTTCGCTGTTTGCATATAGGAAGGCCATTGACTTTTGGGTATTGATTTTGTACCCTGCCACTCTACTATAGAAATGCATTATTTCTAGGAGCCTCTTGGTTGAGGGTTTTGGGATTTCCAGGTATAATATCATGTCATCTGCAAATAGTGACAACTTGGCTTCTTCCCTTCCTCTCTGGATGCCCTTAATGTCTTTTTCCTTCCCCCTGATTGCTATGGAAAGTACTTCCAATACTATATTGAATATAAGTGGTGAGAGTGGGCAGCCTTGTCTTGTCCCTGATCTTAAGGGGAAGGCTTTCAGTTTTTCCCCATTGAGAATGATGCTCGCTGTGGGCTTGTAGTAGATGGCCTGGATTATCTTGAGGAAGGTTCCTTCAATCCCCATTTTACGGAGAGCTTTTATCATGAACGGGTGTTGAATCTTGTCAAATGCCTTCTCTGCATCTAATGATATGATCATATAGTTTTTATTTTTCTTTTTGTTGATATGATGTAGTAATGATTGACTTGCGGATATTGAACCATCCTTGCATTCCCAGGATGAATCCCACTTGGTCATGGTGTATAATCTTTTTGATCACTCTTTGGATTCTATTTGCTAGTATTTTGTTGAAGATTTTAGCATCTGTATTCATCAGGGAGATTGGTCTGTAGTTTTCCTTTTTTTGTGGCATCTTTATCTGCTTTGGGTATCAGGGTGATATGTGCCTCATAAAAGCTATTTGGGACTGTTTCTCTTTCTTCAATTTGCTGGAAGAGCTTAAAAAAGAATTGGGAGTAGGTCCTCTTTAAAGGTTTTGTAGAATTCACTGGTGAATCCATCTGGACCTGGGCTTTTGTGTTTGGGGAGACTTTTTGATTACCGATTCCATCTCCTCGATGGAGATACGTTTGTTGAGGTATTCCAAATCTTCTTGTTGCAGATTTGGGAGGCTATAGGAATTCAGGAATTTGTTCATTTCTTCTAGGTTCTCTTGTTTCGTGGCATAAGGCTCTCATAGTAATCTCTGATGATCTTTTGAATTTCTTTTGGTTTGTTGTGATGTCCACATTTTCATTTATGATTCTATTTATTTGGGTTCTCTCTTTTCCTTTTCTTACAAGTCTTGCAAGTGGTTTGTCAATCTTGTTTATTTTTTTCAAAGAACCAGCTTTTGGTTTCGTTGATCTTCTGGATTGTTTTTTTGACAATCCATCTCATTGATTTCTGCTCTAAGTTTTATTATTTCTTTCTTTCTGCTTGGGTTGGGCTCCTTTTGTTGATCACTCTCTAAGATCTTAAGTTGTGAGGTCAGACTGTTTGTGATGACCTTTTCTTCTTTTCTGATGAATGCTTGAAGAACTATGAACTTGCCTCTTAACACTGCTTTTGCTGTATTCCACAAATTTTGGTAACTCGTGTCTTCAGTCTCATTTGTTTCCAGGAATCTTTGGATTTCCACTTTGATTTCCCTTATGACTTGCTGGTTGTTCAGCAGTGAGCTGTTTAGTTTCCAGGTACCTGGTATTGATCTCTGTTTTTGTGTACAATTATCTTCTATTATCAGTGACTCATGGTCTGAAAAAATAGTTGGCACAATTTTTATCTTCTTGATTTTATGGAGGTATGATTTGTGGCTCAGCATGTGATCTATTTTGGAGTATGTTTCATGTGCACTGGAGAAGAAAGTGTATTCAGCTTTTTGGGGATGAAATGCCCTGTATATGTCTACCAGCCCTCTTTCTCCCATCTCTTCTTTTTCGGGCCAGTTTTTCCTTGGTAAGTTTCAATCTTGTTGATCTATCCAGGGTTGATATAGCAGTGTTGAAGTCTCCAACTACAATTGTGTTGCTGTCAATCTCTTCTTTGAAGTCTATTAGTAGTTGTTTTAGGTATTTTACTGGCCCCTCGTTGGGTGCATATATGTTTAATATAGTGAATTCTTCCTTATATATGCATCCCTTGACTATTAAGAAGTGACCTTCATTGTCCCTTCTGACCTTCTTCAGCCTGAAGTCTATGTTGTTGGATACCACTATGGCTACCCCAGCCCTTTGAATGGGTTGTTTGAGTGAAGGACTGTTTTCCAGCCTTTTTATTTTGAGCCTGTCTTTTGCTCCGATTGTTCAGGTGTGTTTCTTGAAGGCAGCAGAATGTCGGATTCAATTTTTTGATCCATTTTGCCACTCTGTGTCTCTTAACTGGTGCACTTAGACCATTGACATTGAGAGAGATTATCGTCATGAGATTTTGTGCCATCTTTCTGAATAGGTTGGTTGTTCTTTTGGGTTATGTCTCGTCTTATAGTAGATCTTTCAGTCCTTCTTTTTAAGGTTGGTTTTGATTTTACAAGTTCTTAAGCTGTTGTTTGTCCAAAAAGTTGTATATCTGTCCTTCAAATCTGAGTGAGAGTTTAGCTGGATAAAGAATTCTTGCTGAGTCATTCATTTCATTAAGTTTTTTTACTATATCCCACCACTGCTTTCGGGCTTGGAGGGTGTCTTCTGAGAAGTCTGCTGAAAGTGGAATGGTTGCTCCTTTGTATACAATTTCCTTCTTTGATCTTGCTGCCTGAAGAATTATGTCTCTGTCTATGGCATCCATTACTTTGACTAAGACGTGTCTTGGGGTCTTTCTATTGAGGTCTCTTGCTGGTACTCGTCGGGCTTCTTGGATCTGGATGCCTTCATCCTTTAACTTGGGGAACTTTTCAGCCAGGATATTTTTAACTGTTTTAATTTCCTTGGGGTTACTTTCCTGTCTCTCTGGGACTCCAATGATTCTTATGTTGTTCCGCCTGGCTTCATCCCATTGTTCTCTGTTCCGTTGCTGATCCATTTTCCGGTCTTTTTCCATCTTATGTAGTTCTCTGAGTGCTTTCTGCAGCTCATCTTCATTCTCACTGATTCTCTCTTCCACTGTTGTTATCCTACTGTTTAGAGCCCCTATTGTGTTTTTCATTTCATCTACTGAGTTTTTAAGTGACGATATTTCTATTTGCATGGTTCTCATTTCTGCTCTCATTTCCTCCCATAATTTATTGACTGCCCTTTCAACTGCTTTGTTAATGTTCTCCTGTATTTTATTGTACATCTGCTCCAATTTTTTCGTTGAGCTCCTTAAGCATCCTACCAATTTCTTCTCTAAATTCATTGTCAGAGCGATCATGCACATCTGCATTCTTTTTTTGAGTCTTCAGGGTTGATTCCTTCATGTGTTCTTTCAACTGGGGATCTGCGTTGTTTCCCCATGGTGTTGTGGTGCTCAGGGATAGATTCCTCTAGTGTACTGTTTCTTTTTTTCTTGAGGATATTACCTTTCCTTGGTGTTAAATTTCCTAATATTTGTATTAATAAGCACCTGGCCAGCCACTCAGCCCAGGGGGAATACCTGAGGCGGACTCAGGCCTGTGTGAGAGCTTAAATGTCCGTTTACTTCCACTTCCGCTCGGACTTCTGGGGGTTGTAGTTCCACCTTCCTCCGATGCCTGGTTCTCTACCACGACCCCAGGCACCTGCCTCGGCCAGCCACACACCCCAGGGAGAGTACCTAAGGCAGACACAGGTCGGTGTGAGAGTTCAAAATGTCCGTTACTTCCGTTCCGCTCGGACTTCTGGGGGGTTGTCATTCCACCTTCTGCTGAGGCCTGGGGCTCTACCACGACCCCAGGCGCCCTCCCGGCCAGCCGCACACCCCAGGGAGAGTATCTGAGGTGGAGACAGGCCCTAAATTTTATTTTGAATCACCTCATTTTGCTCTTCCTTGACCCTCAATGAGAAACGTCTTTTGAATCTCTTGGATCCTTCTGTAAATTACATATATATAAATATATATGTTATATGTATGACCTAAAATATGTATATGACCTAAATATGACCTTTGATATGTATATGTATATATATATATATAAATATATATATATCTTAGGTCATATTTCTCTTTGCCTTTCATTTATCCTTATATTTTTCATTGTTCTCAGTAACTCTTGAAAATCTTAATGAAAGAATCCATTCTCAGGATTATTATAGTATTGTGTTCACTAGGTATTCCAATACCGAGAAAACAAAAATGCCAATAAATGTATTTTATTTTCTTACTTATATGTAGGCAAACAATATGCTTCTTTTATTTGAATAGTAAAAGCTTGTCTATCATTCTTGTCAAAAGAAAATCCATGTTCACAATTCTGAAATAAACCAATATTAATTTTCTGTTTAGGATTAATAGCCTTTTTGGAAGCTAGAAGCAAGTTATTGTAATCAGAAACGATTACTTTTTGTTCTTATAACTCATTAGTAAAATAACTAGGACACACAGATACTTTAGAAATAATTACAGTATGTATCTACAACACTAGTCTTCTGGATGAATTCTAAGTGGTAGAAAAGAAAATGGCTTTGGCCTTTATAAAAGTTCCAGTATTGTTTAGAAATTGGAAAAGTCATTAAAAGAAATACAATTAAATCTTGATAACCAACTCACACTAACATTTTACTTGATAAGAAAGTTTCAAAACCAACTTTTTATTTTAAATAAATCTTTTTGCTAGTTATATAATAATGTAGTTTTAAAAGACATTGAAAATCAATGTGCAATAATTCAATTTGTAAACTAAAATTTAATTGTAATCTCTGGCTATATTAAAAGTAAAGCAGTCCTAATTAATTTTAGTAATTTAGAATACCATAAAATATGGAACAATGAATTAAGTCACTTTAAATACAATTTTTATTTTTAAAAGTGGCATTTATAAAATTCTTATATTAACTTTGAACATTAGATATTCCTCAAATTGACTATTCCATTATTATATTATCATTGCTTCATTTAAAACTTCCTTTACTCTTTCCTATAAATAGAATTTAAAATCAGTATAATTCTTTGTATTGCATATTCACATTTCCTAATATTTATAGATTTTTAAGAACAATTTTTCCAGAACATTTGTTTTGCTCTAAGCAATTTGTCTTTGCAGACCTAGGTTTTCTCAGATGGATTATTGGGAGGTACTTCTGTTAGTATAATGGCTAAGATTTTCAAGGAAATTTACATGCTGCTAGTAATAAACCCATTCTTCAAAATGCCAAAGAAACTTGTGCTATCTGAAAAACATTTTATTAGAAATTGTAGTGGAATAATAATATAAGTGAGCTTTTCTCTTCATCCTGTGTTCCACATAAAATTTCCTGCATAGGATTCTAGCGAAAGAATTCCCTCCTCCACTTCCTCTTAACTCACCATGCCATTTTTTTTTGGTGCATATTAAGCCAAAGATATTTTGCTTCAGAGTATTTAAATTCTTTGTCATCCCAGATTTTATTAGGTGAAGGAGTTTAGAATTAAACTTGGATGTTTTGGAGTATTTAATGCCTAGTCTTAGGAAAGTTTTTGTTTTGTGTGTGTGTATGGAGCATATGTGCTAAATGAAACGGGGCCTAATTTTCAAGTCTTTTGAGTAGTAAGATTCTTGGTAGGAATAGTTCTTGGTTTCAGACAAATTTATGCAAAATATACCTTATCTAAATATTTATCAAGAGTTCATTATTTTTATTAGTATTTAGACAAATTGTAAATGTCTGAGAAGGAGATTGGTTGGACATAAGACTAAACTAATGTCACAGGGTTTAAACTGTACAACATATTGGTAATGGCAAATTCGTTTGCAATTTTATCTTTATGTTCTAAGATGAACACGTTTTAGAGATTGATAGAGGTAGTTATTATAACCAATACATAGGAGGATCACTTGATCACTTGAATCCCGTTATTCATCGATTTGCTCGAGCGGGCACCAATAACATTTCCATTGGACCCTATCACGTGCCAATGTAGCCCAATGGCATCTGGTTGATTCAGGAATATGAAGAGCCTCAAACCGTTCCTTCAGGGTCTTAACAAGGAAGTCTGACCATCTTGTAGGTGGGTGGCCACGCGATCTTTTGACATCCCGTGGGATCCATCGGTAACGGCTCTAGTCCAGCTGTTGTCTCCAAATCGTATTACATATCCAGCCCATCTGATTTTTGAAGCCTTGGCAAACAGCGTCCCTGATTCTGGAATAGCGATGGAGGTCAGAACTCCGGATTCCTTCACTCACTTGAGTGAGACGTGATATTCCAAGCATAGCTCTTTCGATTCCTCTCTGGGAGACCCAAATAGCATTCTCATCCTGCTTTTGTAGGGCCCAGGTCTCTGAGGCATATGTTAATGCAGAGAGAATGGTGGAGTCGAAGAGATGTGCCCGGAGCCGGTGGTTCTTTGTCCTTTTAGCTATTTCTTCGATGCCTTTGAAGGCATTCCATGCCGCTCTCTTCCTTCTGCGCAGCTCAGGTTTTAGGTGGTTCATCATGTTGACTTCTAGACCTAGGTACACATAACTGCTACATTCAGAGATGTTTGTTCCATTGAGAGTGAATGGGGCCTCAGGAGCTAGTTCATTTCTCATGAACATAGTTTTCTTCAGATTCAGCTGTAGACCTATCTTTCCACATTCTCGGTCGGAGTTAGCCAGGATCAGTCTCCAAAATAATATTTTTATAAAAATAATATTTTTATAAAATGTGCCGTTATCTTACCCTCTGATGCCTTGGCAAACGAGACAGCGTCCCTGACTCTGGATTGTCAATGGAGGCCAGAACTCCGAATTCCTTCTCTCACTGAGTGAGGCATGATATTCCAAGCATAGCTTTTTTTGATTCCTCTTTGGGAGACCCAAATAGCATTCTCATCCTGCTTTCCGTAGGGCCTCAAGCCTCTGAGGCATGTGCAGGGGTAATGGTAGAGTCAAAGAGAAGTGCCCAGAGCCAGAGGTTCTAGGCCAATGGAGACGACTGCTGGACTAGAGTCGTTACTGATTGGATCCCACGGGATGTCAAAGATCACGTGGCCGCCCACCTACAAGATGATCAGACTTCTTTGTCAAGACCCTTAACGAATGGTTTGAGGCTCTTTGTATTCCTGAAGTAAGCAGATGCCACTGGGCTACACTGACACGTGATAGGATCAAATGGTGCTCGCTTGAGCAAATCGATGAATAACGGTATGTCAAGTGATCAGGTGATCAAGTGATCTTACCCTCTGATATCATAAAGTCATAGAAAAGTATTTTATTTAAAGTAGTGGTCTTTGTAGAATTCTTGGTAATTATTCAATAGAAAACATAAAAATTTTAAGCTATTTTATTTGTTTTATGGCCAAACGATGCTCAGACAACACTCAAATGGGGTCTGTGGGGTTCCAGAGAGAGAATCTGGGTCAGCTGCATGCAAGACTATATCACTACTGACTATACAGTTGCTTTTAGCTTTACCATCTGTATTATGTCTCTGACCCCAATATTTTTCTTTATAATAAGGTGTCAGATAAGAATAGGGATTCTAGCTTTGTTTTTTTTTTTTTTTTGGGATTCTATCTTTGTAAGGATCAATATAGTCCAAATAAATTGAGTTTTTGATGAAATTTCATGACTTTCAGCAATAGACTATTTTCACTACTGAACAAAAAAGTTATTTATCAACTAAAATGTTTGATCTTGAAAATTTAATCAATTTTTTTTCTCTTCGATGTCATTAAACATAGAAACATTTTGAAATATCTTTTTTTCAACATTGAATTTTTGTACTAGACCCTAATAATAGGATCCACTGACAGTTGAATGGAAATTGGATTCATAGCTATTGCTAAACTAAATGCACAATTACAGCTAATTTCAACCAGAAGATCTTTATTGGACTTTTTGCATTTCCCCTACATTTAATTGTATGAGAAAGAAGGTGTGATAGTAAATGTGCCACAAAAACAAACAACATGCATTAACTACAAAGTTTAATTTTATTATCATAATTAACTGTAATAATATTCTCTTATTAAGCATAATAATCTCTACCATTTTACAAGGTAACATATAATTTGGCATTTTGAAATGTTATAAATGTATGTATTTCTGGTTTTGCTTAAAAATTTTTTATGAAATTATTATTTTGCCATAACAATGGGTATTAAATACTGTGCTAACAGAGAATTAAGAGTTCTGTAATCTTGAAAGGTATGACTTTGACATATTATTTTTATATGTAATCAGAAAAATAAAATATTGTTATTTAATAAATGATTTTTATGTCAAGTTTATTTCATAACTAGAAGTAGTAATTAAAGAAAAATTTTATTTTGATAATGAAGCTTGTTGCCTGGAATGCTATATGTTGGCATAATATCTATCAAATTAGCAGACGATTGAAACACATTTCTTGTGCTATTGAATGAGAAGAAATTTTTTTCTGTCTGGGTTTGCTACAAGTATTTTTTGAGGGGATACATGATGGTGCTTGGGGGTACTCCTGGCATCTGTGCTCAGTGCTGCTCTGGTGATCATGTGGTACCGGGAATCAACTTGGGCTTCCTGCATGAAAATCATGGACTTTGCCTGTTGAGCTATCTCCCCACCTGCTATTTCTATTATATTTTTTGATTAGCTTTGTAAACTGAGAACATTGAGTTGACATGACTATGTATGTTTTATGTTTGATGTCTCTTCTAAGTATTTGCTGCCGCATCAGCCCACACTGACTTGTCAATACTCCTCTTCCATGGAAACAAATCCTTCCCTCTTTGATCACTCCCTTTTCTCCCTTTGATAACCTCAATTCTATGGTTTCCTTTTGCTTAGTATGCCCACTTGCTTTGCTTCTCTATATCCTAAAAATAAGTGTCATTATTTTACATATTTTTCTGACTTATTTTGATTAACTTAATTTCTTCCAATTCTGTCAATGTTATCAAAAAAAGATAGTTGCTGAATAGCACTGTCTTTCATATATATTTTTCATATTTATTTATGAAATATGCTTATATTCCAATGGGCACTTTTTCACATCTTGGATTTGTGCATAGTACAGAAACAATCATAAATGTGCTTTTATCTTTCTAAATTGTTTTTGTGGGACCTAGGTTCAATTTCCAGTGCCCAGTCCCTCTGAACAGATTTACATCTGTGCTGTTTTTGTATCTCTTCAATATTTTTTCTTGTTAATATTTTTTGGGGTGTTGGGCCACATCTGAAGGACTCAGGGCTTACTCCTGGCTCTTCACTCAGGGATCACTCCTGGCAGTCACGGGTCACTCCTGGCAGTACTTGCAGTACCGAATGGGGTGCCTTGGGTTGGATGTTAAGCTGTTTCGTGTATTTTCATGTATTATTGTGTATCATGCCAAATAACAGTCAGTTTTAATAGACCACATTACCATTCACATGAGAAAGCTTAGCTCTGTCCAGTCTAAATAGACGTCTCTATGATCACTGGTGCTAGTGCTCAGATCAGCAGAACCTTGAATAGAGAACTCAAATGCATATACTTTGATGCTATGAATAATTGCCTGTGGAAGAATAAAAACTGTTCTCGAGCAGAACAAGCAAAACCTGAGAGCAGACTTCGAAGCCATCACATGGTCACACAGGTCTCTTAAGAAACAGCATTAAAGAGAGCAAAAGGATACACATGACAACCCTTTAGTATGTTCGTAATCCATAGTCTGGAGAGGAAGGAAAAGAAAGATAGAGAAATGGAAAGAAAAAAGAACTGCCATGGAGGAGGGCTGGGGGAGGGAACCGGGCGTTGGTGGTGGGGAGATGGGCACTGGTGGCGGGATGGGTGCTGCTACACTGTATGACCAAAACCCAAATATGAACTTTTTAATTGTATATCTTTGTAATTGTAAAAATAACAAATTAAAAAAAAAAGAGTAAATGAAATATTTTCTCCAAGATTAGAGAAGTATTTTGCCTTGTTTAATATGTTTTCCCTGGTGTTTTCTCTTTTAATACATTTCAACAAGTACATGTACATTCACTTGGGATCATTTTGAGGCATTCACAAACTTTTTAAAATCTCATTGTTATTTCAAATTTATGATTCTGGATTATATGACAATATTTATGTAATGAATTTCATGATCTATATCAGACTGCAAAGGCTTTTTATCATGGTATTGGATGTTTGGTGGTACAATTTAAATAAGATCTACTTGGCACCTTATCAAAATTGTAGGAAAAAATCTAAGTTCTATGGAAATAAAAAAATTGAGTTTGGCTCTTTTCCTTTCAAAAAAAAAGAAACATCCAGCATAAGCTGTGGAATTCTGACTTTTGAAAGAGCAAGCAACAAAATGCAGATACTCAAAAATATTTTCATGTTTTATAAATGCTTGTTTAAAATATCCTGTATTTAGGAATTGTTTCTTCTGGAACATAAGATAAAAGTCATAGCCATTGACCACACCCATTGCTGACCACCACATAGTTTTTCCTCCAGCCCCAACTTTAGTTAGTTATTGGACTTAGTTTTTATGTATAGTAATCATTTTCTCAATAAAAATAAGTCTTAATTAATCTAAGACTGATTAGTACCTTGTAAAATGTAAAACTGTACTACTACTTGAAGTGTTTCATAAATAGTTCACTTATTACTTGATGTTGAGTTTTTTTATCACATAATCATCATGTTAAGTAAAATTACACGTTTGAACATTTTAAATTGACATTTGCATTAGTGAATTTCTAGAAAATGTTTACTGTCTGATTACTTAATTCATTTGTATTTTTAGTTATTTTTCCATTTATACATAATAAGATATTGATAAGTGCAGAATTCAAAATAGAATTTTTGGAGTGCTAGCTAGTCAGAAAGTGGCAGAGAGATAGAGTGAGAGTGAGAGAAAGAGAGATGATAAGGAAATGAATAGTTGGATTGAAGCTCCACAGCACAAATGCCTGGCAATGGCTATTAATAATCCAATGACTAGTAATTAGATTTTGTTCTATGTAAATTTATTTTGCTAACAATCTTTGTATGGACTCTGGGGGATTTTAGTCTTAAAAATAAAGTTATTGAGCAGTTGCATCATTAGGCAGCCTTTGTTGAAAATTATCTATGGTACCCCACCCTTATTCAGATTTATTTTGTTTCTCTGAAAATCAACATTATATATAGAGAAGACAACTCAGTTTCAAGGATTATCAACAACTGTGATAGACTACATTTTGTTAAAAATGTTTTTCTTACAGGAAGCTTTTCAGTTTAGGGTTAGGAAAGGTGGTCACAAAATTTTCATCATCAAAGTGGTGAGTCTGTCTCAATGATTACTGTTATTGGCATGCATTGCATCTGGAAATTGTACTTTTCAACAATGGGCATGACTCAGCTGTCTGTAGCTTGTATCTGTTAGAAGTATCCATTTATCTTGATAATAAAAAGGAAAGCAAAATTTGGACAAATAGATTTATTGATTAAAAGACCTTAGACCACATATCGTAGATGAAAACATTGCCTTTACACTCTGCAGAGAGTGTTATTTCAAACGTAGCCTTGCGCCAGGCTACAAACCACAGAAACAAAACAAACAAACAAAAAACCTACGGCACTTTCTTTCCCTTGATTCCTGGAAAAGCAGGCAAAAAAAAAAACCCACCTCTTAAGTATTTTGTTAAATATGCCTAACTCTTCTTGATATCACCTTTTCTTGAAAAACACTCAGACCTGTTGTGAATAACGCACAACACTTCAACGTAAGCCAGTAGCCGACCAGAAGAGCTGTGTCTATGATTTCTAGCAGTGACTCTGAACCCCAGCCCTTGCCACGGTGTCTGAGGGCTTTACACTTGCTCTTGGTAGCTTGGCCTCTGCAGCTACTTACTGAGACTGAAGTTCCATTCCTACCATTGGGTTCCTCTGATTTGTAGAACCTTCTAGATTTCTTTCTTGCCTTATTGGAATCTGTCCCTCTTGAGTGGGTCTAGATATGCACCTCTTTTAAAAATTTAACACATTTGATTTCAGGAAACAAATTGCTCTCTGGGAGTTCTGCTTTCAGTTTTCCTATGATAAAAGCCAGGATAGTGCCAAAATGTAAACTGGAATTTCTCTGTGAGCAGTTTAACTTCAACTTTTCTAAACAGGTAGCTACCATTGACTTTATTTATCAGTGCCACAAATGATTCAACCTTGATAGAAGTATATGCAATGTTTTTATCATATATATCTATAATGTATAGGTATAAATGTATAGATGCTATATTTATGCATAATACATCACTTGTATCACTTGTATCACTTGTCTTCCTGTTCATCATCGATTTGCTCGAGTTGGCACCAGTAACATTGCCATACATCCTGTTACAAGCAATTGTAGCCCAATGGCATCTGCTTGCTCCAGGAACAGGAAGAGCGTCAAACCATTCCTTCAGGTCATAGTAATGAGGTCCATAATTGTTACTGGTTTTTGGCATAGCAAATAAAACACAGCTAGCTTGCCAGGCTCTGCCGTGTGGGTGGTATACTCTCAGTAGAAGGCTTTCATCTCGAGCATTAGTTTATAGTACTTCTGATTAATATGTAGAATGTCCACTGGATCATGTTTTACCATAAACCCTTAACTAAGACTCTTTCCTTTTTCTCAGAGAAATTGCTTCTAGTTACTGTAGCCAAACGTAATTTTGTTGCAGAGCCTTTGCTGTTTTCTTCTCTCATCCTGGTGCTGTGATTCTAGACTCTCTGCTGCCTACACTACTGCTTTAAACAAGTGGGCTTTCCAGTCGTTGCTCACTCAGAATAGATATACTGCTTCCAAGTGCTGTCTTTGTGACGCTGCTTTTGGCTCTCCCAACCTAAACTTCTTCATTTTAACATCCTTCTGATAGATGTGCCCAGAGAGTTTACCTCCTGTGCTATAGCTGAGCAAGCTTCTGGCTTTTCTGAGAGACCCTTCAATGTGTGAAAATGATGCTTGAAGAAAGAGAGTTTTTCAAAGGATGTTGTTTAACATCGGAATCCATTTATGGATGTCACATTGCTGTATTTTCAAGTTTACTTCATTGCGCTCAAATTATAATTTTTAATGAGGTCATATAAGTTATCTATAAAAAGACATTTAGTAAAAAGAAGTAAAAGTTTAGTTAAGATAATTCTCTTTAACAGACCCAAAATTATGTATTTAAAGTGGTATTTGTAGCAGTACAACTAGTGAATGGAAGAATAAATAAAAGTTTTCTCTTATAGTCCTGAGCATGGGTAGAGTTGTTAGTTCTCTCTTGTATGGCAACAAGAAATGTTGTGAGTTTGTATATTAAGACTCAGACACCAATCTAGATTCTGATGCCCAATTCTATGTAATAGGACACACAACAATCCCTCTATTACAGGTCACAGTGGGATAAGCCTAGAACCCTCTTTTAATATTTTTTATTGCTCGAGTGGGCGCCAATAACGTCTCCATTCTTTGGGAATGAGTTTTATTATTACTGTTTTTGGCATATTGAGTTTTTTTTATTGATTTAAGTAATTTTTATGTGTTTTGATACATTTTTATTTGTGTGTTTGGAGTTTTGAGTTTCAAGTATCCATTGGCTAAGGAATTTTTTTCATTTCTAAAGTTTTAGGTCTTTTCAATTATTTCTTTTCCTCTTACACTGCATTTTTAGAGATTCTAAATATGTGTGTGTTAGATTGGTTGATGTTTTCCCTGCTTATTGATAGTTTTATGAGTTTTAAAGTCTCTCTTGCCTGTTTCATTTGGATTGTACCTGCTATCTTTAAGTTTAGCAATTTTCTTCTCCAGTGTTTCATATAATATTAATTCTACCCACAATATTTATTATCTCTTAGTTTCATCTCTACCGGTTAGATTTAGGTATTTTTCTCCATTTTTATATCTAGGTTGTTAAAATTTTCATTTACCTTCTTGAACAAATGTAATCCAGGTATATTGGCTGTTAGAATCTTCTGGCTGCTGACTGAATTATCTTTGGAACTTTTGCATTATTTTTGATTCATTTATCTTCTAACAGGTATTTTCTTGCTTCTTTGTATTCCTGACAGTTTTTTTATTAAATACTAAAATTTTTATTTTTCCTTCTTAGAAGATGAGAGTGTGTTTGTATTCCTATTCATATACATAACCTTTTAAACAGATCTTAGTAGATTTTATTGTGGTTAGGTTGCATGAAAGTAGGCTCATAATTTTGGATATTGCTTTTAACCAGTTAGAACCTGGAAACAGTTCTTTTCTATTGATTTTGCTCCAATTTTGAAGAGTATATTTTTATATGTATCTGATAACCCTTAAATTAGGAAGTTTACTACACTGAAAACTGATTATTCAAAATATACTGATCCTATATAAATTCTAGAGAGTCATCTCGAGTGTATTTTTTGTTCTTTACTCAAGTGCACTGATCATATGCACGTACTGAGCATAAGTTAGCTGGAGCCTTTAGAAGAACTTGCTGAATTTCTAGAATTCTCTCTTTCCAGGGGAGAGCATGAATGCAGGCCCCACTATCACAAACTATGCAGTCAATTTTCCCACTTTGGGGAAATTCAGTGGTCAACACATCTGGAGTGCAATGGACAAGCCTCATCCTGGTCTATGCACCTTCATGATCATGTATGTACCCTGCAGGTGATTATTTACTCTGAAGTTTTATCCTCTTCTCTAGTCTATGAGTTCTAGCAAGTCTTGCCTCTCAGAATTTTCATACTTATTTATGCTACTAAGAGAGAGTCACTGGTTCCTCTGTGAACCTTTGCCTGGAATCACTGCCCCTGTGTGATGGTCTGTAAATCATAATAGGTAGTAAAATACAGGCAGTAAAATGGTAATAATAATGTTCTCAAAATACATATTATAGCTAGTGGAATCACTGGCCATTTTTGCTGTTAATTTTGAAATCCAGTTTCGTTCTCATTTTGTTTCTGACACTTTAGCTGATTTTTGGCTATAGAGGATCTCTTATATTGGTGTAGTGTAACTATTTGTACTAAAGATAGAGGTCTGTGAATTTATACTTGGTTTGTGCTATTATTGAGTCCTTTTAGAGAACCAACGTAGCATACTTAACCATTATAGATAGTTTTACTATATATTTTTACTTCAAGATTATTTGGGCCAAAATGCAGGGGAACTTACACCATAATCTAGCATTATATCAAAATATATCAAAATTGCTTTTGATGCTTGTTCTATTCAAAATAGGAATACTTATGGCTGAACCCACAAATAGGGTAGTCATTTTTATGTATAGAATATATGACCTCAGATTCATGTTTCTCTCAGGTGCTTTGCCACATAGTAGTAGAAAACATGTTTCAGCACTTTTTACACTTTTTTTTTTTTTAGAATAATAAGTTTTTTTGTTTGTTTTTATTTTGTTTAGATATTTTTTAAGTATTTTATTATACCACCGTGAGATATACAAATAAAAGATATACAATTAAATAGTTCATATTTGGGTTTTGGTCATACAGTGTTCCAGCACCCGTCCCTCCACCAGTGCCCATCCCCCACCACCAACGTCCCCAGTTCCCTCCCCCTTCCCCCAGCCCACCTCCATGGCAGGTTCTTTATTTCTTTCCTTTCTCTCTCTTTCTCTTTTCCTTCCCTTCCAGACTATGGTTTAAGCACTTTTTATTTTTTACTTAAGTGGGAGTTTTATGGCATTGTTAAGTCAAGCAGACCTGCAAATTCACTGATATGTGAGGGTCAAAATTCAGTGCTAGTTTCAGAACTCCTAGTTTGCCTCTCACCATACCTTGTTGGCTAGATACTTTATAAATGGGTCAACCTAATATTCTAGGGAACTATGAGCCAATTAAGTTCCCCGTAGACTACATTATGATAGATAGAAGAGAGGGAGTATAGCTTTGTGACCACTAATTTATTGTTTACTATTGTACTTTCTTGAAAAAGAGAACTCATTTTTAATTATTATCAATGGTTGAAATGATAAAAGAATTTGTTCAACAATTCGTCATAATAGAAATAAAATCACTCACTTTTCCCTTTTATTAGTACAGACTGCTATTGAATTGCTTCTCATTATTATATATACCTTACTCAGATGGTCAATATGGCTACATGTATCTTTAGACATTCCAGAATGTCATTATCATCATTAATTTTAGGGGGCCAATTTTATTGAAAAATATTGTTTTTGCTTTTACATTAATTTTAGCTCTTGGCTATAGCTAGACTTTTAAAAATATTTTTGAATAATATTTATTTTGCAGAAATCTTGCATGGAGTACTGTGAGATTTGACAGCTCTCAATCACTTTCTTCATTATTACCTATTCTTATTACTTTGGTTGGTACATTTGTCAAAAGTAGGAAGGTGGCATCAGAACATTATTATTTTAATTAGAAATTTTTATTCATCTATTTATTATATATTTTTAAATTGAATCACCATAAGTTACAAAATTACCAAATTATTTTATGATTGAGTTTCAGGTGTAAAGTGTTCCAAGACCAGTCCCTTAACAGCTGCCTGCTCGCCTCCAACAGTGTCCCCAGTTACCTTCCTGCCTCCCAGCTTTCCTCTGTGGCTGGTGCTTTTTACTTCCTTTCAGCAGTCAGCTCTCTAGAGTGGTCTCTTGACTCCACCAGTGCTGTATTGCACCCTTCCTGACTCTTGCCTTTGGGTGTTTGTTTTTCCACTACTGCGTTTCTTTATATACCACACATGAAGGGAGTCATACTGTGTCCCTCTCCCTCCGAATAACTTCACGCAGTCTGGTGCTTTCCAGATCTGTCCATGAAGCAGAAAATTGTATGACTTCATCTTTTCTTAAGGCAGAGCAGTATTCCTTGTGTCTATGTACTTATTGTTTGTCCAGTCATCTTGGACACCTGTTCCCCCCCCCCAAATTTTGGCTGTTGTGAATAGTGTCCTGAAGAATATAGGAGTGCAGATGTCTTTTCTGAATTGTAGAACATTAATATTAGATGAACTCCAGAACATAATTGGAGTTCAGCAATTTTCCTATAGATGTTTTCCTTCTATTCCAGTTTACACCCCAGTGACCACATTCTCTTTAGTTCTCATGTGTCCATAGTGTCCTTTGTTTTGAAACACTTCTCAACTTCCCTTAATTTTTCATGCTTGAGATGCCTTTGAGGAGTCTCTTTCTAAGTGTCATGTAGGAAGTGTCCTGTAGGATTACCATGGTCTTGAGGTTGTCTGAGCCTTTGCTCAAGATTTGATATGGTTTTGCACACAATAACACAAAGGAAGAGCTTTTTTCTTGAATACCTGGGTATGCTGTCCTCTCGAGTACTGTTTGCCAGCATTATCTCCCCCAAAGACAGGGGTCTTACTTTCCCTTACCCATTCTTGAGAAGCATTTTCTAAATCTATCACAACTTAGGGGCATAAAACTATACAATTTCCTATGCAGGGAGTTTCTCCAAATTTTATTTGGAATACTTTCTGGAAGATTTCTATTATCCCCTGTTTATCTATTCAGTCATTACTATCAGTAGACTTCCATGTGTATTTACCTAATAATTTTAACTATGATATAAAACCACACAGAAACCTTATTGAAAAATTCTGTTGTCTGCATGATAGCATATGTAATGAGTCCATATTGAATCATCTTGATACATTCATTACATACACACAGACACACACACACACTCACTCACACTCACACACTCTTTTTTAAATCAAACACCACTGAAGTTTTCATGTGACCCTCAGGCATCAGAGTTTTATTGAAGCTGGGAATGTTGCACCTGGAACCTGTCTCTAGAGTTTCACCCCACCTGCATTGCTCAAGAAATTTCAAGAACTTGAGACTGTTTTTTTTCTTCTCTTTTCTTTTTTGGTGAAACGTGGAAGCTTCATAAAATTCTAGTGCTGAGAAATTTACCTTTATTCCTGATGTTTTAACTCTTAGAAACCCAGTTATCAATTTTGAATGCTGAAGGTATTAATCAACCTGCCTGACAATAGCTCTTATGGATCATTACTTAACCATGTCATCCCTCTAATTTCAGAGGATTCAAATTTTTCTGCTTTCCATGCAGTTACTGTTGAGTTATTAGGAATGATTTACTGTTTAACCATTTATGAGCATCCTGAACTCATGAATAATTACCCTGAACTTTTGCATTAAAAAGTCACGAGAATTCATTATATCTAAGCAGCTGGAGCAGAGGTGGGTGCCAATATAAGAGTTTAATTCAGGGTTTTGTTCCTCTTGTGTATCTCATTTTAAAATAATTAAATAGGTCATTTATAAATGGGAAGAAAAAAATGCCCTCGTTTGATTGTGAGAATTATCAAAGTACAAATTCAAGTGCTACATACATAGAAAAGTTCAAAACATCCATTAGCTACTCTTAAATAGGCTTGAATTCTTTAGTTGATGTTGTTTTAGTTCTACAACAGAAATATCTCTGCTCTCTACTTAATTTTGCTGATTTTGCACTGAAAATATCACTTAGGCGTTCTATTCAAGTGTCATTCCTTTCATTTCTTAGCAAGGTCACACTGCCAAATAGGTGAAACTTTGAATAAAAAGCTCTACAGGCTAGTTGGGTTGTGCCTACTCATTTCCTCTTCATCCTTTATTGGCCATTCTAGTAACCTTCACTTAGTTTCAATCAGAGGTGTGGAGAGTAGTCAGATCCTGAAATGAACCTCTCCCTGTCTTTCCTAACTCCACCTTCCCTCTTTTGTTTGTTGCTTCTCAATGTGTGCTCTGGAAATATCTAAAGAACTAAACGTTTAACCCACAGCATTAGCTTGAGACATTTATCCCTTTTGATTCATTGTGCATAAAAGCTGACATTTATGTTAAATTAACAGACCACAATAATGTCAGAGTCCCAAAGCAAGGTCCCAGAGGACTGAGCATTTGATATTGATTTAGACATATTCCATCTGTGGAAGAGTTACTTTGTCTCCTGGATCTCTCTCTATTGCTGATGTTGCCATGTGTATTGATTGGTTTTTTTCATTTGTATTTTGGGCCATATTCAATGATACTTATGGGACCAGGCTGTACCAGGGTTTGAACCTTCTGTAGGCAGAGCATATATTCAGTTTGTTGAGCTCTGTCTCTCTGACCCACCTATTGGTTATTTAGAAATTGAAAGTTTTTTCTCACTCACTGTCACTGCCTTCCAGTTCATCATCTATTTGCTCGAGCGAGCACCAGTAACATCTCCATATGTCCTGTCTCATGCTAATAGAGCCCAAGGGCATCTGCTTGCTCCAGGAACATAAAGAGCCTCAAATCCTTATTAGGTCATGGGAATGAGGTCTATAATTGTTACTGGTATTTGGCATATCAAATACGACATGGGTAGCTTGCCAGGCTTTCCATGTGAATTTCTTACAATTCATCAAAAATTATAATAATGAGGATGTCTTGATCAGTGTTATTAAGCCCCAGTGCAAAACAAAAATGTACAGACTTAGAGTCTATTGGCAAAAATTATGATAACGAGGATGTCTTGATCAGTGTTGTTAAGCCCGTGTAAACTAAAAATGTATAGAAATTTAGTTGTAGTATCTGTAGTTTTTAAATTTCATAATTAGTTTTGATTTTTCCTAGTGATTGTTAATATTTATGTGAACTTCGGTGTGGTTCTTTTTTCTTAAAACATTAGAAAGCATATATATATCAACGTATATAATGTAAGTATATATGTGTGTATATATATATGTATGTATGTATATATAGCTCCTGATTAATGCTGGGTCAAGGTGTTGCAGGTGTGGATGTAGTGCCCGGCTGTGTTGGCAGGTGGCAGACAGGAGACGGGTTGTCAACACCCAGGGCTCTGCCCTGTGGGCCCTGGATGGTTGATAGTCTGACATAGAAAAGGACTGGGCCCGCTGGGATGAATCCAGAACCACAGCAGAGCCTGGCAGGCTACCTGTGGTGTATTTGACATGCCCAAAAACAGAAAAATAACGGACATCATCCCCACAAGGTTACTCACGCCTGCTCGAGCAAATTGATGAACAATGGGAAGACACGGGCTGGTGGGTTCCAGCCTTGGCCCAACACCCCGGCAGAACCTCACAACAAGCCAGGCGACCCCACCCCCCATGGGCGCCGCCATTTCCACATTGGACTTCCCTCTCATCAGAACTCCACCCAGCCGACCGCCCATCAGCCGGATTCGACACCCACCCTGAAGGTTTCTTCCTCAATCGGCCCAGGTATGCTGGTCAGGACTCTCAGACTGGGGCAGGCGGTTCCTTGTCTCCTGGCAGCGTCATGAGGCAGTCGGGGGCTGGTGGGGTTCCAGCCTGGCCCAACACCCCGGGACCTCAAAAACGCCCCACCCAGGGGCCGCCTTTCACATTGGACTCTCTCATCAGACTCCCCGTGCCGGCCCCTGAGGTTTCCTCAATCGCCAGGTTGGTCGAGCTAGGGGGGAGCGGTTTGCTTGTAGCGTTGGGGCGGGGCTGGTGGGTTCCGCCTGGCCCAACACCCGGCAGAACCTCACAACACCGACCACACCGGGGGCCGCCTTCCACATTGACTCCTCTCATCGCCCCCGTTGTGTTTCGGGTGGGGCGTCGTGGGGGGGGGGGTTGGTTGGTGGGCGGTGGGGGGGGGGGGGGTGGTGGTCCGGGGCGCCGGGGCCGTTTGGTCTCCGCGGCGGGCTGGCGTTGGGGGCTGGGGGGGGTGGTGGTAGTGGCCGGGGGTGGGGGTGGTGGTGCAGCCGGTCGCCGTGGGGGGGGTGGGTGGGGCTCGGGGGGGGGGGGTGGTGGGTGCGGGGGGGGGTGTGGGGGTGGTGGGTGCTGGGGGTTTGGTTTGAGGCTCTTTATGTCCTGTACCTAGCCGATGCCCTCGGCTCTACAGCATGTGACAGGACATATTGAGATATTCTGGTGCCCGCTCTAGCAAATAGATGATTAACGGAAGATCGTGATCGTGATCGTGGGAAGACAAGTGATACAAGTGATATATGTATATCTATATATACATACTTTAAATATGTTTAAAATGTGGATTTGCTAATCATAGCAAATGACATGTTGGTAGGATTTTGGTTTGTGCTATCCTTTCATTCTACCCCCTATTCCACTTCAGTACTGCAAAGAAAGACTGCCTAAGCTGGAGAGGTGTTATTGACCTTTCAGCTTACATTACTCTGTAAAGAATGGCAGCCGTTATTTATTTATTTATTTATTTATTTATTTATTTAAATAAGGCATTCTATAGTGGACTGAAGGACATGGATCTATTAAAACAAATACCCATATGGACAAAATAGAAAAATAGAAAACAGTGGGGAGGTTCTTCTCCCAAAGGATTCCAATGCCTGTGTGATTGAAGGTCAGGTTTATTCTTTTTTAAATATAGATTTCTCACTTGCTTCTTAACTCTCTCCTCTGCTATAACTACTTTTCACTTTCAAAATCTCTTAACAGAAGTTTATGCAAGACTTTTCCCAGGGCGTCCCTCACTGTCAGCTTTTTTTATTGTCTCTGCATTCATAGCAATTTAGTTTTCCTAAAACATTTCTTTCTACAATTCCCTAGCCCCTAAACATTTATTGATCCTTTCCCCAATAGAATAACGTCTGAATAACTTACCAAGCATTAGGCTCTTTAGAATGTTTTGATGCTTCTGCAGAGCCATTCTCCTTCCTTTGCAAGTGCCTCAAGGGCTCAGGTGCACAGCCACATAGGTGACATCAGTGGGAGCTGTTTGGAAATACGAAGGGAGTGTAGACTGAAGCCAGGAAAGAGAAAATGAATTCGTCCATTCTGCTAAGAGCAGTGCATCTTGCTTGGTATGCCTCGCTATACAATTTTGTCCTTGGGTTTTATTACTCCCACTCTCTACTCCATTACTAACTGATAGATGGAAATGTTTTTGCTAGTGCTGGAGTAACACCCTATTCTGTGGCTTCCCTATACCCTACCTGTGCCCTTATGGTCTCTCCGTTCTACTCAACTCAAATATCCCAATTCAAAAAGTTTAATCTGTTGCCTGTTATACTTCCTAAATTTATTTTATGCCAAACATTGCAGTCTTTAAAGAGATTATTGCAGACACAGTGCTCTGGAATACTGGCTTTGAAATATAAAGTATTGTGTTTGAAACCAATTTTACTACTTACCAGTTCAATGATTAGCCAACTTTCAATAACTTTATCTGTAAAATAGGAATAATATGAGTAGCAATGTCAAAGAGCTGGTGTAAGGACTGAATTCCTCTGTGTAAGTTCTAACATAGAGACCGTGCTCAGTGGTTTTGGCCATTAATATTTTTTGAGTAGATATGCTTCATGCGTTTATGTTTATACACCTCTTTTTAAAAATTGCATCCTTTTACTTTCTGTCAGTGTATCCATGTTAGACTCAATTAAAACAGTAATTATTTCATAATATTTTACATATATCATTTCTTAACGTGCTACTCTCAGAAGCTTTCTTTTCAGCTGATAGTTACGGACAGGAACAAGAATATTTATTTATTATGATCCTCTATAATCCACTGTTAGAAACATAATAGAAACTCTAAAACATTTTGCTTATTCAAATTTAATAATATGATTTCATTTAAAGGAACCATATTTTTATGTAATATTAATTGGTGAGGTAAGCAAACTGTATATTATAAATATGCAAAATGTACTTTTTTATTATCATACTGTTCATTTCCAAATAGATTTTTGATGATTTTGGATAATTATAATAAAGATAAATTTTCTATAATACTGTTTAACTACACCATTGACCGCTGTGCAGACACTCTATATGTGATGAGATACTTCATATTAACCATCAAAGGTTAATGATCTCAGCAGGTTAAAAAACAACAGAAAGAGATGATATTAATATTAATGCATTTATGCTCATGTATCCTTATTTCTGTCTTCTTTTAAACATGTCAGTTTGGGGGTGTCATGACAATACCATAGGATAATATTTCCCTTTCTGTGACAATAATATAAAATACCTACTTCAGTTATATTTAAAATTTTACACATTGTGAAGTAATTTCAAGCCTCTAAATTACAAACTCTGGGAGGGCACAAGAATAAGAATCATCTTTAGCATTTGGTGAGACTCGTCACTCACCACTCCTCTGATGTGTGGCTTTTCTCTTGATCCTAAGGAAAGAATCGAGGAAAGGTATAGCCTGTAGGTGGCACTTGAGTCCACCGATCACTCTCCTGGGCTCAGTTTTCCAATATTTATATTGCAGTTTCAAGACTAGCAACCTGGTTACAATCAGCATTGACGTACCATCATGATTATGAGGTCCTGGGGGTATCTTGGACTCCAGACTACCATGACAAATTCTTGTTAAATCTTGCCAGATTCCTGTTGCAATGTGGCAAGCCCCCAAATTTCTGTTCTGTTAGGAGAAATGAAGTTAAATACAAAGGGAGCATGGAGATTGCCTGAGAGTAACGTGTATCCGTCTCCCTGAGACTGATCTTGGAGATGCATTTCACAGTAACTGAACGGTTAACAGTGAGCTAGTTGATGGCTAGAAAGAGCTGAACGTAGTTTCTTTGAAATTGTCATAGGGCGCAGTAAACGAAACTTGCTCCTTTCTGTTTTTAATGTAACATGGTAAGATTTGAGACTTTCAGAATAAGGATATTAATTTTCCTTATCATGCAAGTCAAATTTTTTAAGGAACAGTGGGAATCTATTTGCCTATTTGTGTGATAATTCAGTGGAGAGTTTACTTTGCCCATTTTATTGGCATGCTTTTTCCCATATACAGGAAAGGTAGAAAAGACAGTGAAAGAGTGCTTAGAGTTCAGTTAGTTTTATTTTCTAGGTTCCCACAGGACTGAAAAAAGATGACGTTGGGCAACATTGCTTTTGGGTAAAATTGGCTTTTCTTCTGTCACCCTTATTCATTGATGTTCTATGCCTGGTGGAACAATCAGGAGTTGGAGGAGAGAAAATGTATATTCTGAATGCACATTCTTCCATTTTCATCCTTCCTTCCCATTGGAGAGCATGTGAAAGTGCTACAACCAGGTACCTGTGCTCGAGCACAGCTGTGAATGGTACACCCACCCTCAATAAAATAAACTGCAGTTTAAAACTAATAATGAAATAGGGACCAGAGAGATAGTAGAGTGGGTAGGGTGCTTGCCATGCATATATGTAGCATGGCTTTAATCCCTGGCATCCTGCATCATCTTGGGAGCATTGACTCTGAAGATCTTACTGTCTCCTGTTCATGGTGAATCAGGCTGGTCACAGAAGTGAGCTTCTAGCCTGATGTGAAGCCAACTTCTTTGGCACATTTGCCTTGATTTTTACCTCCTAACTTGATTCTAGTGCTTCTGATATTCAAAGCAAAAAAGAAAATGTCAGAGAAGTAGCAGCTCTTTAAGCATATTTTTCTGAAATCTAAAGTGAGTTTATAAGCTCTCATTTATAAGGTTTGTTTGGATGGAAGCAGTATCCAAGCAGTAGGGGGAACTGTCCTTTCTCTAGTATTCACTTTATTGAAACATGAAAAGGTAGAAAATTCCAAAGATATACCAAAAACAGTTCATAATATAGGCAGTAACAGGTGCCTATTTAAGCCCGTAACAGTGTTGGTGAGGAGAAAATGCAATAGCTTGATAGGTGAAATTAGAAAGATTAAGTACTAAGTATAAACAAAGAACCATTTTTTTAGAGACTGTGATAAGTACAAGACTGTGATAAGTATGTTTAGCAATATTTCTATTTTATACTTATTTCATTGAATTAGAATGAGTAAAATCACTACGTTTTAGAAAGCTATAGAGCAGAATTAAATTTTTTTTTATTAAATCACCATGAGATAAACAGTTACAAAGCTCTTTGTGAAAGGGGTTTCAGTCATACAGTGTTCTAAACCAGTCACTTTTTTAAAGTATTTTATTATACCACTGTGAGATATAAAGTTACAAAGGTATACAATTACAAAGTTCATATTTGGATTTTGGTCATAGTGTTCCAGCACCCATCCTTCCACCAGTGCCATCTCGCACCACCAACGTCCCCGGTTCCCCCCCCCACTCCCCTAGCCCTCCTCCATGGCAGGTTCTTTATTTCTTTCCCTTTCTATCTCTTTCTCTTTTCCTTCCCTTCCAGACTATGGATTAAAGAACATACATTAAAGGGTCATCATGTGTATCTTTTGCCTGTATTTAATGCTCAGTTCTAGGTTGGCATTAGTACCCTCGACAATTGTTAGCACACTGTTCCATTTTCTGTCTTACCTAGCCTCTTACTCCCACACATTTGTGTGATTTCCACCTTTGACAAGACCTCCTGATATATGTTTCACTTGACCTTGGGTATTGGTATCATAACATGTACATATATATTTTGTCATGCAAATAAATGCAGTCATTCTGTATCTGTCTCTGTCCTTCTGGCTAATTTCACTCAACATAATCTTCTCCATGTCCATCCATTTATAGGTAATTCCATATTTTCCTAACAGCTGCATAGTATTCCATTGTGTAGATGAACCCAAGCTTCTGTACCAAAGCCGTTAGGAAACATTCAATCCAGTCATCGATTCTCGGGCACTCTGGTTGTTTCCAGATTCTGGCTATTGTGAATAATGCTGCTATGAACATAAAAGTAGGGATGATGTTTCTGCTGCGTATTTTTTGGCTTCCCAGAGTATATTCACAGGAGTGGTATGGCTGAGTCAAATGGGAGCACAATTTCTAGTCTTTGGAGGAATATCCATATTGTTTTTCAGAAAGCTGTACTAGCCGGCATTCCCACCAACAATGGATGAGTGTCCCCTTTTCCCCACATCCACGCCAAGAACTTGTTGTTCTTGCTCTTTTTGGATATGTGCCAGTCTCTCTAAACTAGTCCCTTTACTGTGTACATTTTCCACCACCAATGCCCCCAATATTGCAGTTTCTTAATTCGAAAAGAAAATGAAGCTAGGACATCTGAGGTATGTCAACTGGTAGAGCACATGCGTGGCACATACATGGCACATAATTTGTTCCTTTTACATTGCCTGATCTACCCCTACCCTTGCTCCAAGCATTGTAAAGTTAGTCCTGGTGACGCCAGCATTTCAGGGTGTGACCCTGTGCTCTTTCTGCCCTGCCAGGTATGACCCTATGAAAAGGAAGACAAAGAGAAGTGTTTGGGCTGTGTGTTATTTAGCACATATCTACTTGTATGATGTGTGTTTGTGTGCATTTATTGATTTTTCTCTTTTGTTTAATCAAAGTTTTCCATTTTTTTTTGTTTTTTTTTTGGCTTTTTTTGGGGGGTCACACCTGGCAATGCTCAGGGGTTTCTCCTGGCTCTGCACTCAGGAATTACTCCTGGCGGTTTTGGGGGGGACCATATGGGATGCCAGAGATTGAACCTGGGCTGGCATGGCCTGCCACGTGCAAGGTAAACACCCTACCCACTGGGCTATCGCTCTGGCCCCCATTTTGAGTATCATCTTTGAATTAATTGGTACAATAAATGAACACTACCAATAAATACTTTTGGTAATGTTTAAAATAAATACTTTTGAACTATACCTCAAGTAATGAAAATTTCAGATAGTTGGACCAAAATTAGTGAAAAATTGGTCTACTCACTCCACATTCACTTTTGTTTTTGATTTTTCCAGTTTGCATCACTGTTGGCTAATGATCCTGTGCATGGATGGATCAAGACACAAGTTTGCTATTTCTTCCAATATAATGCACTAGATATCTTTAGTTAAGATTCCACTTCAATATAAATAAAGTTTTGAAAAATATCAGATATATTTTTAATGAATTATTGAGTATGCAGGAAAGCAAAGAGAATATATAGAGTTTAAAACAATATAAGCAGGGATCCAGAAAGTTAAGCAAATACAACCTAGCTGCCTATCTTGGGATGACTATAAACTAATGATAACTCAGAAGATCCATTAGACAGAGTGTAAGGAATATCTTTTATTGGACTGAGAAATTAAAGGGAGCGTCTTGCCCAAAATAGGGACCCTATAAAGCTGTATTTTCAAAGGAAGAGGAAGTTTACTACATAGGAAAAAATGAAAGGAACTCTTTTATCTTGAGGCTAGGGAACTGGCTGAAGGAATGCATGGGTTGGGGGAATTCTTAGTTGATCCCTCACACTGCATTAACCCCTGAGCATCATTGACTATGTCTACAAAAATAAACAATTTAGAAAACTTGCAATTAAAATCCTGCCATGGGTCATTGGCCCTAAACTAGTAAGGCATAAGACTCTATGTGAGACCCTAGATTTGATTCTGAGTAACTGCCTGGTTCCAGCACATCTTCAGCAGTAATTATGACAACAACAAAAAAATACTATTCTGGTGGATTTAAGATGAAACATCAAAATTATGTTATTCACCTGGAAAAAATAAAACCTAGATCATCTGGATTAGGAGTTCTCCTACGAATTTCAAATAAGAGAATATTCTTAAGGAATGCTGTTTTCAGTTCTTGCTCACAGTATTCCTTTATCACAAGTTTAGCTTAAATTTTAAGAAGCAAAAAATAATATCACAGATGTAAGACTCCTTAAAGAGCAAAGTTAAACAGAAAAATCAAAATGAAAAAAATGAACTCTCAAATAATTTATTTTTTAAACTTTTTAAAAAAGTTAAACCAAGACATATTAAAAATGTTGAGAGTTGATAATGAACAAATTAATTCAAGTTGGACATTCTTCAGTCTTTCAGAAAGAAACTTTAGAGAGCTGTATAAATTCAAAGATTTTTTTTAATACAGAGGTGAGTGGAAACAAATCAATTAAAAAACCTAGAAAGTTTTCACTTTCTGAAATGCTATTTCAGTTACCAAGTGGGTGGCAAAGGTTTATGAAATGGGTGACCTACCGACTGTTTAACTGATTTAATATTCCTGATTAACTGATTTAATCAGGAATTTAGCTAAGGACTGGAAATGTAGCTCAAGATCCACTGGAGATGTTGTCTTGTATGAAAAAAATCCTGCCTTTGACAGCAGCTCAGAAAAAAAAAAAAGAACAAAATAGCATTCTGATGTTTCCAGGCTAGCCAAAATTGTAGGCTAACCAATCTAGGGCTGGTTATCTTAACTTATAATGAAATTAACATTCGCTATGTACAAAATTGGTTGATGTGTTAAAAACATCCAAGATATTAATGATGTTATGAAAACTATTAATAAATTCAACGTAATCAAGTTAAAATTTTTAGAAATAAAATGTAATGATCAAATGCATATTCTTTGGACAGGTTGAGCCATTAACTTATATTTCATTTACTGCATATATAAGGAGGAAGTTATTTACATAACCATGAAAGTTAGAATCGTTGAGACTGGAAAACAGTTGAGTGGAAAAGACCAGATGTCTTGCATGCAGGAAGCCTGGGTTTGATCTCCACTAAGAATGATAACTAGTTGAAAAATAGTTGTCACTTAAAATAGTAATATAGTCCTGTGCCCCACTTAAAAATAAACAGAAAAACACAAGATACTTGCATTTGGTCTTCTTCAACAGGGTTAGAGGGACCAGATCAGTGCTTCTTCTAACAATGTCACATCTATAGGAGTTACTTGTTTTAGTCAAGTGCATGTGAGTCTAGGGCAGTCAGTAACATTACTTAAAGCAGTGATCTTCTGCTACCAGTCCACACATTGGTACCAGTCTACAAATGTAGAAAGGTTGAAAACCACTGTTCTACCATCTTGTTTCTAAGTATTGTGATACTGAGAACCTTGAAGCAGGACAGATGAATCAGCTAATATAGAAAAACTTATGATCCCTGCCTTAGGGAGTGCTCATGATTTTTTAATTTTGCTTTTTGGGTCACACCTGGCAATGCTCAGGGGTTACTCCTGGTTCTGCACTCAGGAATTACTCGTGGCGGTGCTCAGGGGACCATATGGGATGCTGGGGATCGAACCCGGGTTGGCTGAGTACAAGGCAAATGCCCTACCCGCTGGACTATCGCTCCTCATAATTTTAAATTAAGAGTCCTGAAGCCCTCAAGAGTGATATTAAGATCTTGTCCTCTCCTTGGTGTTGGCTTTTTTCTTAATTGAGGGAAATTATAACTGATCCACTCTGTAGGAGACAGTAGTTTGACAGTATCAGCCAGGTTTAGATTTGTCCATGCATATGTCCTTTCTAGCATAGAAAGTCATCTTTTTTGCTGTCAGAGTAAAAGATGAAGACCTTCCCTTTTTCCCTTGATGTTTCAGATCTTTTAACACAGCATGTTAACCTGGTCTACCCTGTTTTACTTTGAAGTGACAACTTTGTGAAATTTCCATGTATATATTAAAAGTGATATTTCCCTTTGATAATAGTCTGGTGTTGTTTGATTATGTATCCAACCTTAGAAGAACCCAGACTGATGGGAGATTTTTCTCCTGTTACTCTATCCCCAATGACTAAAAAACAGAAAAAAAAATACCAAAGATGTATAAAACCATTACACACTTTTATTATACAAGCTTGATTATATAAAAAATTCTTTAACTGTGTGCTACCAAAATTAATGGAGAGCTGTACCATATAAATGGAAAGATTATTCTTTTTTTTTAAGTATTTATTTACTTGGCTTTTTTGGGTCACACTGGTGATGCTCAGAGATTACTCCTGAGAGATTATTCTTAATTCACCAAACTGATCTATAGATTCAATTCACTTTAACTTAAAAATCACCAAAAAATTTTTTTTAAATATATTTTATTATACCACCATGAGATAAACAATTACAGAAATGTTCATGTTTGGGTTTAGGCCATACAGTGTTCCAGCACCCATCCCTCCACCAGTGCCCATTTCTCACCACCAATGTCCCGATTCCCTCGCCCCTCCCTAGCCTGCCTGTATGGCAGGCTCTTTATCTCTTTTCTCTCTTACTCTTTCTCTTTCTCTCTACCTTCTCTTACATATTGTGGATTGTAATATATATATATATATATACATATACATATACTTAGAGGTTATCATGTGTTTCTTTTTGCCTGTATTTAATGCTTAGTTCTATGTGGTAATAGCACTTTTGACAATTATTGGCACACTGTTCCCTTCTCTGTCTTACCTAACCTCTGCTCCCACACGTTTGTGGTAATTTCCACCTTTGACAAGACCTCATTATCCACCTTTCACCTGACCTTGGATATTGGTATTATAATATGTACATATATGTATATATATTTATGTCATGCAAATAAATGCAGTCATTCTATATCTGTCTCTCTCCTTATGGCTAATTTCACTCAACGATTTTATAGAAAATTTCATTATAAAATAATTGTGAAGTAATAACAGGCCCAAACTGACTAACAGTGATGTGAATGAAAGTAACGTTGGGGATTTTTCTATGCTCTACCATGACTTACTAAACTTTGTGTCATTCAGTTCAAAAAATATTCACTCCCACAGAGAAATTGAACAGCATGTCAGTATAGAGTCCAGAACTAACTTCTGTATGTATAAAACTTGATTCATGATGAAGGTAGCTGGCTGATCAATGTATAAAGAATGAGATTGGCTTGATTTATATTTGATGAGCTTTGCATTGATTTTCCATATAAAAAATGTAAAGTTGTATCTCTAAAATATAATTCAGAAGGCTTAGTTCCAGAAGGAAAAACACTTGCATGAGAAAGAAGAAATGAATTTGTAGGAAAACACAAAATATATTTATAAGTTCATAAATTATAAAGAAAAGTTTTAAAAGAAGTTGGAAATATTACAAACTGCAATACAAATGATTGACACGTTCATTTACTTTAAAATTAAGAACTTTTATAAAAGGAACGAAATGAGGGGGAATACTATAAAATACATAATTGTGACACATAATGCTAGCAAAACTGTCTTTTTCTGGAATACAAACTTATATAACAAGACAGGTAAGGCTAGAGAAAATGGAAAGGAATATTAAAAGCTATTTGAGAAATGATGATCCACTAATTACTACTAAAATATAAAAATTAATAGAATTCAAGTCAAAATGCTAACCATAATAATATAATATAGATTAAATACACTAAACTGGTAAAAGATAAAATGTCTATTAATATCAACTGTTGATGACAAAGTTGAAAACTGGAGACTTATATACATTGTTAGTGAAAATGCAACCAACCACTTTGAAACAATTTTGACATTATTCCATTATGTTAGAGAGGGACATTCTATGACTTATAAAGTTGACTTTTATATGGTTCTTGAAAAACTACTGCCAATGTCAGCTGGAAACTTCAAAGTGGCATAATGTATTATAGTAAAAATGGAATAACTTAAATATCAACACCAAGATAGATAAATATATTGGAATACTTTGGATGGGATAATATATAAGTTAAAATCACTTCACTTCACTTGTCTTCCCATTGTTCATCCATTTGCTTGAGCAGGCACCAGTAACATCTCCATACATCCTGTCACAAGCAAGTGTAGCCCAAGGGCATCTGCTTGCTCCAGGAACAAGAAGAACCTCAAACCATTCCTTCAGGTCTTGTGAATGAGGTCCATAACTCTTACTGGTTTTTTTTGCATATCAAATACAACACGGGTAGCTTAACAGTTAAAATAAGTCAGTTAAAACTATATTAACAGAGATTTATCTATAATGCTGAGCTGGAAAAGCAATTCGGGTCAGAAGATAGTATATCAGGGAAGGAGCTGCCTTGCATGAGGCTATTCTAGTTCAATACCCAGCACCACTATGATCTCCCTGAGCACTACCTGTGCTCAATGATCCTTGAGCACAGAGCCAGGAGTAGTGCTTGAACACCACTGGGTATGATACCCCCTTTCTCCCATCTTCCACCCCACCCAGGCATGAAAACATAAATACAGAACCATTGCATTATATTGACTGCAAAGCTACTATGCTATTTAGAGATACAGCGTTAGTTAGTAAAACTATAAATATCAGTAAATGAATGCTAAATACATAATTCAGGATGGTAGTTACACTAAGTGTAACCACCATCTAGGAGTAGCTACCTGGGAGCCTCCCAAGATATTTATAATCTGCGTCATTAAATTAAGTAGAGAAAACACTGTATTCATTTCATTACTACTTTTAAAATACACTAATATTTGGAGCACAGGAATAGCATACAGCATGTGGCTTTTATTTATTTATTTTTTGATTGAATCACTATGTTACTGGGGTCGGAATAAACATTTTTGACCCCAGTAACAAGCAAAGGAGGAAGGAGCGGCGGAATGCCTCAAAGGCCAAGAATAGCTAAAGGACAAAGAACCTCCGGCTCGGGCCATCTCTTTGCTCCACCGTCCCTCATTAACACGCCGGCCTGGGCCCTAGAAAGCGGAGAGAATGCTATCGGGTCTCCGGAGAGGCTATGTTGGAATATCACGTCACAAAGTGGAGAAGGAATCGGGTTCTGCCTCGTATTCCAGAATCAGGGTGTCTCGTGCAGGCACGAAATCAGATGGGCTGGATATGCGTTTGGAGACAACCGTGGCTGGCCGTACGTAGGATGTAAAAGATCCGTGGCCGCCACCTACAAGATGGTAGACCCTGTTAAGCCCTGGGCGGTCTGAGGCTCTTCTTCTACAACCAGATGCCTGGGCTATGGCGGTGGTCCAATGGAAATGTTACTGGGCCGCCGAGCAAACGATGGTACGGATAGGATCAGGATCTGAATCACTATGCAATAGACCATTACAAAACTGTTCATGATTGGGTTTCAGTCATACTGTGTTCCAATTCTGTCTCTCACCAGTACATATTTCCCACCACCAGTGTATCCTTTTACCGTCATTCCACCCTCTACCCCTTACCCTCTAGCCTGTCTCTATGGCATGCACTTTCCTCATTCTCCCCCATATGTTAATAATGATGCTGAGGTTACCATGTTTATTCCTTTACCTAATCTGCACAGAGTTCTTATATTTTTATTTTTTATTAAAAATTTTTATTATACCACCATGAGATATACAGTTACACAGAGTTCTTATAGAGTGGTCTTACCACTGTCTTTGTCAGAGACAAAGACCTTCCCAATTACTTTTTTCCCCCAACAGGTTTTTTTTTATAAGGATGAGGGAAGGCCAGGGAGCTCATGAAATCTAATCCCAGCCCTACCCCACTTGCTCTGCTCTTTGGGTCCCCCTAGTACCACAATCAAGTGCATATACTCTTCTGTATCCTGGAACCCTGTGCGCATCTCTACTAAAAAGCCCATGAGTGCCACAACCGAGTGTGAAATCATGGGTAAACACAAAAACTAAGTATGTGAGCATGTCACAACCAGGTGTGTGTGTGTGGATCATTATAGTCAAATAGTGTACCCCCTCACTGTCATTACAGCTACTGCAAGAACAAAGGGAAGAAAAGGGGAAATAAGCTTATATTATAAATGCTTCTTTTGTGCACTATGGTAACTATTATCACTATCACTATCATTATCTTCCCATTCATCATTGATTAGAGATAACTATTATATTATTATTATTATTACTGGTTTTACGGCTATACTCAGCTGTGCTCAAGGCTTACTCCTGGCTTTCTATGGAGGAATCAATCCTGGAAGAGCTCAGGAAACAGAATAGGCAAGTGCTGGGGATGGAACCTGTACCCCTTCAAGTATTTCAGAGGTTAAGGAACAAAAGCAATCGGTTCTTTGTCTTTTTGACTATAATCAAGTGTAGTAACAATGTTAAACAGAATGGCAAGAGTCATAAGAAAATTTGGCAATAACATATCTTCCTCCTGTACACACGGAAGAGAAAGACTCAGGAAAACTGAACAACTCACCACACAGTTTCAATGCTGCATTAAAAATCTTAGCTAACAGGGAAGGAGAGAAATTGGCAGTGCGAAGTGGGGAGTGAGATGAGATGAGGTGGTCCTGAAGTAACACTAGGGTAAGTTTTGGGGAACCTGGGCTTAAAGTGGAATAGAGATGAGGTATCTGAACACGTCAAACTGCTGAACCCAACATTATCGAAAGCATAGGAACAAAACTCTAATAATTAAACTTAAAATTGTGTCTGTCAAAGATAGAGGTGAGGGATTAGGAGGGAGTCTGGGGTTACCGGATGGGGGAATCGGTCTCTGGTGGTGGGGGGCACCGGAGGTGGGAACATTTTCTGAAACTTTGTTTTCAAGAACTTCATAAATCATGGTGTCTGGATTATAAAACAAAAATACTTGAGACCAGGGCATGGGGGAGAGAAAAGGGAAGGCCAATTAGGAAGTTGCCAAGGAAGGAAAACAAAAGTGGTTGTGTCTAGTTTCAGTAAAACAAAAGGTAGGTGGGTTAAATTTCTGTCAGTTCTAATGCATAGGGTGATGAAATTAGGTCTTACTGGCAGATACCCTGAACTAAAGGAGGTTCAATTGCCAATATACTTTTTTTTCCCTTTTTGGGTCACACCCGGTGATGCTCAGGGGTTACGCCTGGCTCTGCACTCAAGAATTACTCTTGACGGTGCTCTGGGGAACATAGGGGATGCCAAGGTTTGAACCTGGGTTGGCCGCATGCAAGGCAACTGCCTTACTGACTGTACTTTTGCTCGGGATCACCGATGTCCTCTTCATGGCTAACTCCACCCTGCCTCTGAACCTCCTCATGAAATCTGTGTTTTGCCACACATTGATAATTGGGACTGTAGATTTTCATGCATACGGGAAATTTAATGAATATGAGTTTCCACAAACAGTGCTAAGTAAGGGATTATTGGAAATTATTAATCAGTGACCATAAGAAAATGTAAAGGTCCATTCTTGTGATAGAAGGGCCAAGAACATATTTTTAATTTAAGGAGTGATGAAGACTATATGTACATTTGAATATTTTGTGTCAGATTGCTTTGTTTTTAGCTTTGGATCCAAGTGGATCTGAGGTCTGTGGTTCTCAAATGATGAGTTGTTGGTTATTTTATGCTTTCTGTTACTTAGAAAGTCACAGTGAAGCTGTCACTTTCTGTGTCTAAACCAAACCAGAATGGTTGCTATGGTTCTCTAATCAGCAATCAGCACCCTCTTTTCCAGTTGCTCTGCCCAATGCTTCCCCACTTCAGTGATGACTCTAGAACAATCCATCCTCTCTGGAGAGCTGTGTCCTTATTGAGCCCTGCCCAGTGTTCCTCTGGCCAAACTGGGAGTTTTCATAATAGCTACAACAGGAAGTTGTCTAAGGGGAAAAAAAAAGCAACTTAAAAGAATTGACCAGGTGTCTGGCTATCAAGGGATGTTTGTGCTGTCAGAATCTAGTGAATGGAAGGATGTTTCCAGGGAGAAATTGTGATACTTTGGAATGGCCTTGCTCAAGACACCATCAGCCTCATCTTATCTTGCGAAAGAAAGATAAACCAAAGTCATTAGCAAGGAAAAAAGAAAGTCAAACATGCTCCTTTGATGCCTTCTCTGTGTTAGACTCCATGTCTTTTAAAATTATCAAGTTGTTTGGCTGTTTGCAAATAGTTCTCTGATTCAATTGCTTCTCTAGCTCTCCAGAGTAGTGATTGCTCTAATAGATAACTCCCCTGCAAAAAGCCTGAACTAGCCTCTCTTGGGATCAATACTGAGTAAAATTAAAATTGAATTTATTTGGTGGGGTTTAAATGGAATTGATATCTGGGAGGAAACTCATGCATTCCTGTACAGTATGCCAGATCTACCTACTGAGTTTACCTTTTTGTTTTAATTTGCCAATATTCTGTTTTGCATTTATGTTATGATTTTTTTGTAAATGAAGGGATGAAATAAAATAAAAATAGAGTAAAAAGAGAAAATTAATTAAGAGACAATATTGGAATCTTTCTCATTAATTCTTCTAGCAGGGGATTGTCCCTTCTCTCAAGAAGCTTTTTTAAATAATCTCAGTATGTCTCCAATAAAGAGGAGGGAATGTTGTATAATCATGGATTACAACTCCCTTTCTGATTTGTTATGTGACTGTGGATAAGCCATTTAAGCTGTTTTCGTTTCTCCTACACTGTCCCTTGGCACAGGGTCTAGAATTTACTGACATGGGTATCTGACAGTTTAAAAGAAAGGGTGAATAATTTTATAGTACTTCTTGGCAGTCTTGATTTAAAGCAAATTCTCCTTAAGCCTGTTAAGCTGCTGAATTTTTGTCTCCCCTGTGGTTTCTGTCATTACCCAACTCTCTTCTGATTTTAGCCTTCACAGTACCAAGTTGCTGATACACTTACTGCAATAACTGGTATTCAGTCTTTAAGTCACATGTATTATTCATACTTTTTTTTGCTTGTTTCAGGGAAACAAAAGATTTGCAGCTTTTAAAATGATTGGAGGATTCTTTTATGTTCTAAAAGCACATAAATAAATATAGTTTAAAGACAGTTTTATGCTTCAGATGTATTTGTTTCTGTTTATAATATGGAATGCACAATATGACTTTACTAAATGTTCAGAAAATAGGTTTTTACTTTAAATTAACTTAGTTGTGCTCATTCATGGTGTATATATGTATATATAAACATATACATATATACTATATGTCTATATCTAGGCATATATAGACATATATACATACACACAGATACACACACATACATATACACACAACTTTTATATGTCTCTAGTCATTGCTAGATTCTGAGGCGGGGTGAATTTCTATCTTCAAAACACTTGGTAGACTAATGAAAAAGTTAAATGATGCCATCAGTAAATAATAAAGTAAATGTTATATATCAGTGAGTATTAGAGCTCTAGGGAACAAAATTAGAAACAGTTATGTTGTCAGACTCAGAAAATTTCCCAACCTGCTGAATTCTTTATAGGTTAGATGATCAAGTAAATGTTCATAATATTAGTAGAAGATGAGAATATGATTATAGCATATGAATATGAGGACATAGTGGCAGTAGATTCTAACGTGGACATAGGTATATTGGTGTTTGGGACCTGTGCTAAGGACCCACCCCAGGGGCAGGAGACAACTTTCTATGATAGAGTCTGCCTTGGAATGTCTGTTCTGTCTTTACAGTCTGCTAGAATTAACAAGGTTGTTTCAGAAGACCGTTTCCATCCGCTAGTCTGCTTTCTTTAAGCTATGACAATATTTTCTCCTGAGATCCACTCGACAGTGATTGATTTCAGATTTTTATTCTGCAATCCAAGGGAAAATGCATTGAAAAGGCCTCTTTGAACCCTTCAGGAACACAGATCTCATAAAGTCTTCCTAGAGGAAGCAAAAGAAGGGATAACTGTAGAAATTTTATTTTTCTTACATGGATTATGGCATAGGGAGTTCTGGAGGAGAGAACATGTCATCCTGGGAGAATTGGTTTAGGATTTTGCTTTTGAGCATGTGCACACAGTCAGCCCAAATGGGGATAGCCACAGCATAGGGCTCGAGTTTGTAGGGGTTCTAACTTAGCTTGTAGATGTGGTCTCTGGCAATTCCAGTGTTCTGAGTACTGGAAACATACATTTCACTTTCACTAGATTCTTTTTTTTTTTTTTTTTGCTTTTTTGGGTCACACCCAGCGATGCTCAGGGGTTACTTCTGGCTCTACACTCAGGAATTACTCCTGGTGGTGCTCGGGGGACCATATGGGATGCCAGGGATCGAACCTGGGCGGCACAGGCTGGCCACATGCAAGGCAAACGCCCTACCCTCTGGGCTATCGCTCCAGCTCCACCACTTTCACTAGATTCTTGAGTGTGGCTGAGAGAATTAAATTTGGTAAGTGGTCATAAACTATTCTTTTTCCAATTTATCACTGTATCACTGTATCACTGTCTGCCCGTTCATCATGGATTTGCTCGAGCGGGCACCAGTAACATCTCCATATGTCCTGTCTCATGCAAGTAGAGCCCAAGGGCACCTGTTTGCTCCAGGAACATAAAGAACCTCAAACCATTCCATCAGGTCATGGGAATGAGGTCTATAATTGTTACTGGTATTTGGCATATCAAATATGACAAGGGTAGCTTGCCAGGCTCTGCTGTGAGGGTAGCATACTCTTGTAGTCACCTCTAAATCCAGCATTTGTTTTTGATGAACCGCGCAGCCGCAAGGGGCTGCGTGAGCTGGGCTGTGATAGGCTGGTCTGCTGGGTGGAGTTCTGACGAGGGAGAAGTCCAGATGTGAAAAAATGGAGACCTTCATGGAGTTGGGGGGGTGGTCTGGCTTGTTGCGAGGCTCTGCTGGGGTGGCGGGCCAGGACTAGAACCTGCCATCCCTACTAGGCACCTCGTGAGTGGCTGCGCACAGGGAGAGCCAGTAGCAGCTCTGCCCCATGTCTGTGAGTCTCTGCAGACATTCCAATTTATCACCAAGTGTAAAGGAGACTACATTGCCCTTTTTATGACTTGGAATAAATGAAATGACTTATAACAAGTGAACCAGGCAGGTTATCATTAAATCATTAAAATATAAAGACATGTAGGCAAACTTCTTATAATAACTGGAAAGGGAAAGTGTGTTTCAAATTTAGTATATCAACGATATAAATATACTAGTAGAAAATAAAATGGAGAAATGAAAAAAATATTTTTTTTGCATCTGGGAGGTATGTCTTTCCACTTCATATTTTTTGCACTTTACCATTGTTCTGCTAGCTACACTAATGTATTTTAAAGCATGAGAAAGATGTTAAAACTGTAACATTTTTCTCTAGTCAGCAACACTATCTACATATTTCCTAAAAGTAGGAGTTATTTTCTCTCTCCATTAGATGGTGGTAGGTGGCAGAATTTCAAGTTGTCCCAGAGCAGCTTTGTTTTAGATCATTTTCCTTTCTGTTGTTTGCAAAGACAAGACTACTCACTGCCAAGGATTCCTTGCTAAGTGAAGCTTTTGCTTCTGTACCTTTGAGCCTCTGAAACTCATATTATGGTTCTGGGCTTCTACTTCCCAATATTATCTGCCCTCTATGCTTAGGCCCTGAAGTGATTGGAGTTGGTTCCAATATGGCCTTATTCTTTTATTTATTATTTTATTGTGGTGGGGAGGTGGGGGACTGTGGCATACCTGGCTGTGCTCGGGACTTACTCCTGCCTCTGTGCTGCAGGATCACTACTGGCAGTGCTAAGGGGACTTTATAGTGTGCCAGGGACCAAACCCAGGGCTAGAATGCAAACACCCTACCCACAGTAGTGTTGCTCCGGCTCCAGCAGCCTTATTCTTGAGGCTCTCTGCAGCACGTCTGTGTTTCTGCCTCATTTACATGAACATGATATTTCATAGGTCTTTACTGTCTTCTCTACTCTTTGCTTTCAGGGTCCAGTTTTCTGCCAGGCTCAATGAGGATGTCGGTGATATGACTATTCCTGTGGTGGTGTTGGGAGGCTTCTCTGTGGTGTGCGAGACTGCATTGCTTTAGTGCCGCTAGCTCCAGATTGCCCTGGTACAGCTGTCTCAGTCTCCTTTGGAAATGGCCAGATTCCTTCCCCACTTTGATGATCCAGGTGCCATCTGGTCATGACTTGGGTTCAGTGAGCTCTTTCCTCAGTAGCTGTGGCTAGGATGCTTTTACCCTCAGATGTGGCATGGGGCTCTGTCTGATTATGGACTGGCACAGGTGGAGAGCCACAGCTTTGTTTGTGGGGTCTGGGCAGGATGCGAACTACCCCAATCACTAAAAAAAAATCATTGCATAGGAAGGTCTTGCTTCTTAATGTTATTCTAAAGCAATTGGAAGGCATGCAGAGAAGCAATTTTCTCAATCTTACAGGATATCTGACTTCAAAAAGATCTGACCTGTCTTTGGGGATATTAGGTGAACAGGAAACTGAATGAGTATAGTGTTGCCGTGCGGGAGGGTTTCATTACTGGAGTTGTCTGTAATGATCTGGAGAAAAAACTTATTTCTTTAGGGTTCCTGCTGAGATGGGCTGTCCTGGTCCATCTTTCCCCCTCTCTCTTCGTATGTGCACATCGATATGAATGTATTCATTTATGTATCACTAAAAGAGATGTCTTTGGGCCAGTCAAACACTTACATGAGCTGTTGCTTATGTTTTATGACATGGCTACTTAGATAGATACTCCCTCTAGACACACATAAAGCCAAGGAGATCTCCTAAGTAAACAAATATGCAAAATAAAACACATTTTTTTTCATCTCATAAAGCTGATAATAAAGTAGACCATGAGGTGGGGCTTTCACGTGTGAACATGTGCTCAAACAAGTGCTGGATGCACAGGGATGAATATATTTATTCCTCGAGACTTCTGTGGTGTAACAGCTGAATGATGTATGTGCATTTAAACATTCTTCATTCTAGTAGGCTGGGGATTTTCAGAAATGCAGCCCCATCATTTTCCTCAGTCTTGATGGTTTTTGATTTTTTTTCCGCTAGCTGTAGAGTGCTTTCTTTGACTCTGTAAGGACTTTCCCAGTATGAACATTTTTATTAACCATTTTTCAGCCTTTTAATTGATCAGTGCTATAAGTCTTAGATGAAGAACCCATTAAATATCTTAAATCCATTGTCTTGTTAGCCCACAGTTGGAAAATCATGTAGGTAGAAGGATTCAATGTCAGCTCAAGATTTTTAATTGTTTTGTCTTAAGTATTAGTTTCTTAAACTGTGGATCATAAACAGATAGGATCACATAACTAAATGTGGGAATAATGAAAAAAATCTTAAAACTTGTTGTAAAGTCAATTTCTTCATGATTTACTTTTAATAAATTTATAGATCAATATATTCAGGATGAAGTAAAATATATCGAGCAAGTAGTGTCACACAAGTAGAGAAGGCGTAAGAAGCCCTGATCTATAACACAGAAGTACCTGAATAATTTTACAATGTAGCCTTTAATAGGAGAAAGTTATCGGAAGAGCAGCCCTTATTATGCCTTTGTTACATCTATAAACTTTCCTCCCCTATCCCCACCCTCCCGCATCTCACCAACCTGAGACCATTACACTCACAGGGAGCTGCCACAGATTGACTATTTTTGAACTTTGTAAAATCTCCTGAAGTTCCAATTCTGGTCTCCTGGACAGCAATCCCAGGGGATGCGGATAAGGGAAATAATGGTATTGATTGACCTCTCTCTCCTTGCTGTTTAACTCAGCTCCAGAGCACAAACCTTTTCCATCGCCTTCTACCTTCAGAAATATTTCCCCCCAAACTGTTTTCACAGCTCTAAGCTGATTGGTTCTTTCTATCCAAACCCTCTTGCAATGCAGCAGGAACTCCTCTCTGCTCCTTAACAGATTCTCTGCATCACTTTGTCACAGTGCTTTCCTCTGACTTCCTCACCTGCGTCAAAGCTTGACAATCTTCAGAGGAGGCTGGTGTCCTGGCAGCAGTTCCACAGGGGCGGCATCTGGTCCTCTAAGTCCCAGACGTTAGGGTTTGAAAATAGTTTCATTACCCATCAAGCTGCTCACTGTCACTTCCAGATTGCTATCTTGCACTCTGCCTTCAAGCTCTATCCCTGGTCACAGAAACTTTTTTTTTTCTTTTCTTTTTCCTTCTCAGATCAACCCCAACAATTTTCTATTTTATAGGCTTCTTAGCTGTGCAGCACCATCTTATTGGGTGGTTCTTGGTCCTCTCTGTTTCTCTTTAGAAGCAAGCTCTGCTTCATCTTTTATTCTTCAGTCTAAAATTACCTTCTTTTTCAATCCTTCCTGAGTGCACTAGTTAAAATTATCCTGCCTTTTTATTTTCTCGCCCAGCCCCCTTTTATTTCCTTAGTAGAACATATTTCAAATTAAATGTTCATGGTTTGGTTGTGTATCTTTACTTTACCTTCAGAAAGTAAGCTTCATGGGACAGAGCTGTGTTAATGTTTGGATCACTGTGCTGCCCTGCGCCTGAGCACTGGGCCCGCCATGCAATATTGAAAGAGTGAAATAACAAGACCATTAGAATAAAGTGAATATTTAGGAATCTTGGATATTGTCATTTTGATGCGCCATAGAGATAGTACAGAGGTTAAAGCACTTTCCTTGCTCTCAGCAGATCCTGGTTTGATCCCTCACACACCACGAGTCATCTCAGAGGTCAGTAATAGCCTTTAGCACCACTGGATTTGGTTGGGGGAAAAAAAGGAAATTGCTTTTTTGACACGAAAGTACACAGCTTTGGAAACCTTTTCACTTGGCACAGAATGTTTTAGGGATTCCTTTATTATAGAGCAGTTGAAATTGACAGCATCTGGTAAATTTTAAATGGTGGGGAAGAAAAGGGTGTCAGAAAATAGGCTGTCTCCTGAGATGGAACTGCTGGGGAGAATGTGTAGGTTTAATCAAGTATATTCAACATATATGGATCGTGGTTTGCAAGCCAAGAGGTAAGATTTTTAATTATATCTTCTGTTGAAGTCAAGAAGTTATGGAGAAAGCACTGAGGGAGGTGGGGGTTAGAGAAGAGCTGAATGAATGCTCTGTTTCATTCACAATGTAGACTTTTTGATAGGAGCCACTTGACTTAGTTCTTGACTGAAAACTTTAAAGAATAGGCATGTTCCAGGAATAGGTATGTGGTACTTCTGAATGCATTATTTCCACAAATGGCATTGGTAAGACATCACTGGAAATCCTATATCACCAAAGTCATTCATCTCTAGGTGATCTTATGTGGAAGGATTTTGCTCTGAGTCAAGTCTGTATATGTACATGTAGATAGGAAAATTCCTTGTGGCTACTTTGGAAATATTTTTGGGCTTGCTGTCTATTCCTATCTGCTTTGCTAAGTGTCAGGCATAGGTAGTGAATGCTCATTAGTTTGGTAAATGGACTTTGTATAGAGCCAAATATAGATTAATGCATGTAGTATGTCTGTGTGTGCAAGTGTGCATGTATGTGTAATTTTTTCCACAAACAGTATAGCAGAATAACATCATATGGTAGTATTACTGAATAAGATTACTTCAGAGTAAATCACAATTCTACCTGCTTTAACTACATCTTCCACAGTGCCTTAAAGTAATTCAAGAGGAGAAACTTTTTGATCATTACTCTATTATATTATTTTTAATCTATGACAATATGAATTTCAGAAGGTTAATTCATGTTCCAAAGTTAATGGTGTCACTGGTACTTTTGTCCTTTAGTTTGGCCAATACCAACTCCAGTGTTTTGTGTTCAGGCTAAATAGGATGGAATATTTCATAGAGCTAGCTATGGAAAGCATCCAAGATAAATTACAACTTGAAATGATCAGCATCATGTCTGTCTTGAAGAAATGAGAGAGATGAGATGATTTGACATCTTTTCTGTTGCAGTTTCAGAACTACATTGATTTTCAAGATTTCAAATTGAGTATATGAAGAAAACGACAGCATTTAAGCCTGTCAGCACCTGGGAAGAAACTCCTATTAGATAATGACAAGGAAAATTTTTGACTGCAAATTAGACTACAGTTGGAAGTGAGAACATGTGATATTGTAGATGTCATGTCTGTTCTATGTAGCGTACTGCTTCAGGTGTGATTCACTTTTCAGGTCTCAAGTTTCATGATTCTCTAATAACAGAATTAGCTTCTAGAGAGCAGATAGTTTGAATTACAGTACTGCAGCTGGGTGCCATTCTGGTACAAAACAAATAAGTCACCTATGATTCCTTTTCATTATTCAGTTTTCTTTTCCACAATCAGGTGGTTTTTTTTCATTCTTTGGCTGCTAGTCAATGTTGTCCTAGTATGGTTGGAATTGGTCCTTGGATCTTTGGAGAGGGATTCTATATCCCTGGGACTATGTATATAACTAGAAGGACTTTATTATTCATGAGACCCCTTTGATTATTTCTGAGGTTACGTTAATGAGGCTACTTATGGTGATCTTGGTTTCAGGAAAGCTGATTATAAGGCAATCAAGTGATTGGAGATTTGAAAATTTGATCTAGGTTGAATTTTGGGAAGGAGAGGAGGATGAGATATTATTTCAATTTTGTGGCCAAGGGTATAATGAAGCGGCAATAAAAGCCCTGGGGCTTCCTGGTTGGTGAAGCCTGACCTGGATGATGCTACATCCTGACTCCATGAATCAAAGGAGTGGGACCCTGTAGGGTCACTCCCAAACCATGTTTTAGGACATAAGTCAATAACTCCATCATAATAAAATTATAATTTTAAGTACAGTAATTTTCTAAACTCTGTGAGTTGTTTTATCAGATTATCAAATGGAAGGGAGGTGTGTCATTGGTATTGGTATCCTGAGCATCACTTGAATTTTTGGCTGGCATTCAAAATCTTTCTGGAGCTAGCAGATGCCCTTGGGCTACATTAGCACTCAACAGGACATATGGAGATGTTAGTAGTGCATATAGAGAGTGCTTTTTAAAAAGTTATTTACAGAAAGTTTAAAGTTACATTTAGTTTCTGGGTTTGTTTGGGTCAGAGGGGAATCCATGAGTGTGAAATTTTTCAACTGAGTTGGGAAAGGAACTGTATCACTGTCTTCCCGTTCATCATCGATTTGCTCGAGCGGACCCCAGTAACATCTCCATATGTTCTGTCTCATGCTAGTAGAGCCCAAGGCATCTGCTTGCTCCAGGAACATAAAGAGCCTCAATCCATTGCGGAATGAGTCTATAATTGTTACTGGTATTTGGCATATATATCAAATACAACACAGGTAGCTTGCCAGGCTCTGCCGTGTAGGTAGCATACTCTTGTAGACATCTCTAAGTCCGAAATACTCTTGTAGACATCTCTAAGTCCGCAATTTATTGATGCGGCAGCGGAGCAGGGCGCTGATAGGCTGGTCTGCTGGGTGGAGGTCTGACGAGAGAGAAGTCCGGATGTGGAAAATGGAGGCCCTCATGGAGTGGGGGGGTCGTCTGGCTTGTTGCGAGGCTCTGCTGGGGAGGTGGGCCATGACTAGAACCCACCATCCCTCCCGAGCGCCTCGTGAGCAGCTGGTCATAGGGAGAGTCAGTAGCAGCTCTGCCCCATGTCTGCGAGTCTCTGGACCGGCATACCTGAGTCGGATTTAAGAAAGACTGCTGCAGGGTGGAATTCGATGAGCCGGGCACTGATAGGCTGGTCTGCTGGGTGGAGGTCTGATGAGAGAGAAGTCCGGATGTGGAAAATGGAGGCCCTCATGGAGTGGGGGGTCGTCTGGCTTGTTGCGAGGCTCTGCTGGGGTGGTGGGCCAGGACTAGAACCCACCATCCCTCCCGGCGCCTCGTGAGCAGCTGGTCATTGGGAGAGTCAGTAGGTAGCAGCTCTTCTCCATGTCTGCGAGTCTCTGGACGGGCATACCTGAGCCGGATTTAAGAAAGACTGCTGCAGGGTGGAACTCGATGAGCCGGCACTGATAGGCTGGTCTGCTGGGTGGAGGTCTGACGAGAGAGAAGTCTGGATGTGGAAAATGGAGGCCCTATGGAAAAATGAGATAAATGAGATAAATCACCAAAAGCGATAAAAGGACAACTGCTGTTTTCAGCATTTTACCATCTCTTTTCCACTCACTGAATTGACACTGGGATCTAGAACAGACATCAGACATGCTTCCCTCTCCTTCATACTTACATACACACACATACATACACATACTTATCTTAGGGAGAAAATGCAGAGATAAAGCATTTTTAATGGTTTGTAAGTCTTTATGCTAGCTTGTCACTCCAATCATGTTCAAATTAAAAGTTGTCCCTTCAGAATGTCACTGTAACTCTAAGAATATGTCTGAGCTGTTTAATGGGAATGAGAAAGTTGAGTCTTATGATATTTACTTGCTTTACATTTTTATTTAAGTTCAAGTCTGAATTTCAATAATATAAATATCAATTTTTTACAGAGTTCATAATGTAGGATTGTAATTAATTTTTAAAACATGCAGAGAAATGTACTAGGTAGTTATTGGAGTTCTGGAGAGATAATATTAAAGGTTCTTGCCTTCAGTGTAGCCAGACCCAGTTCAATTTCCAGCACCATATAATCCTCTGAGCACCACGCTAAATTAGGTTCCCTTACCCCCACCATAAAAAGAAATCACCAGTTATTGATTTAGGTCTTGAAGTCTTATAAACAAAGACCCTTGTCTGCAAATTTTCCAAAGTGTTATATTATTATTTATTTTACTTTTAGTTTTGGAACATGGAGCCCCCCCCAACTCAGGTAAGTTTCTTACTGAAGATCAGTTATAAATTCTGTTGCCTTTGAGCTTTTGTTGTTCTGCAGCTAATAATTTTGTTGACAAGCACTTGTTTTACTGCATGCACAGTGAACTTTTGAAATCACTTATTTTGTCAATGTGTTGTTAGCACACTCAAAGTTTAAAGGTGCAGGCATATTTAAAACATTTAGTTGAAATTAATATTCATTTTTAACTTTTTGCCTCTATTTAAACATAAAAAAGTGTTCTGAATTCTTGTAGTGCTTTGCTGAGCTTTGATGATTCTGAAATGATCTGGGAATTGCTATTCTTCCTCTTCCTCTACTTCTACTTATTTTTCTTTTCTAGGCATGAGCCAAGTCAAAATCAGTTGATGGGCTCTGCTAATCCAAGGAATCACTGAAGAGGAATAAAACAAACATCAGCTTTCTTAAATTCTAATCAAAAAGATTTACTGAATAATGACTGGTGTATACAAAGCTACTTTGTTTATGCTTCACAGTTATTGTTTTATTAACATACAACTATTTTGAAAAATGTAATTAACAAATCTAATCACTAAAGATATAATCAGTAGCAAATATTAGTTGGTTGGTTTTCATTGTCAATATGATTAAATATCAAATTCTCAGGATGAAAGTCCCAGGTGACTTTTTAAAGTATCAACAACAAAGTATGGGGAAAGTATATCCTTGGATTTTCAAAACATTGAGTTTAGGTTATTAATGGTATCACATTGAGCTATTTTATTTTCTCTCTGTTTTTATATATAAAATTGATAATAATAACAGAATGTTTTTTTCAAAAGATGGCATCATGATTCTTACACAAATATTAAATTAATATGTACCAACAATGTTACTTTTGAACAAATCATAAAAATGATACACAGGTTCAAAGAAGACATTAAAAATACCTTGATGTAGGTAATTAAGTACATATGGTCAAATAGATGCAAACTGGCTTTTCCATAGTTGTAAGGCAATTATATAATTGCCTATATAATGGAAAATGTGTTTGCTTGTATATTTCCTAGAGTCATTTTTGTTTTAGCTGTATAGATATTCAGAGAGTTGTAAAAGATCTCAGTCAATGAAAGAAACAGATTTGATAGGAAGCAGGTATCCTAGAAAAGTGTTTGGTTTTCCACTAATCTTACATCATCCATTTTGAATTCTACACAATTTCTCTCTTAAGTATTTAATTTGAATATGTATTGAGAAGTATACAGGACCAGAGATATAATTCAAGTGTATGGGACTGTGTAAATCCTAACAATGTAAATCTTCTTTTCACTAACTGTAACTTTAGCCCTAAAAAAATGGCCCCTAAGAAGTGTTGGGGTTCCTTCATTAAAAGTTTATGACATAGCAAAACCACATTATGCTTATATACATAATTTACATTTAATCCTGACAATTGTTAAGACATGAAACAAAAATTTATATAAATCCATTCAGGCTACTAATATGTTCAGATGTTATCCATGACACTTTTAAATGCCAAGGCCAATTTTATTCAGAATATTATTACAGTGTGCTTTATAGTCTGGGAGAGAGTTGCTCTCAGTTTTTAATACAATAGGACAAGTGGAGATTTATAAGTAAGGAGTAAGGTGAAGGTCAGTGAATGGAAAATTACTAAGAGAAAGCTCCAGGGGTAAGGTAGGGATTCTGACTAAACTTACTTGTCAAGATTATATCTGAAAGCAGCTCTGTGTTGATTAAGATATTTAGTATGTAGGATAAGGAATTTGATCAGTTATCAAGGGCAAGGAATTTTAACTGAACTAATTCCTCTGGACTCTTGCTAAATCCACAAGCTATAAGCAGAGCCCTAAGGGAAAGTTATATTATATGAAATGCATAGTTATTGACCTATTTTCAGGATTTTTTTTTAAGTTTCATGCATTGGTTATACTCATATTTTTGCAAAAACTATTTTGGTTTAAAAATCTTTAACAGTGATGTATAGAAACACAACGTGTAATAAAGGATAGCTCCAGGGACCAGAGAGATAGTAAAAGGACGAAGGCACTTTCATTTAACTGACTCCAGTTCAATCCCTGACACATATATTGCTCCTTGAGCACCACCAGTAGTAATCCCTGAGCACAGAGCCAGGAGTAAGCCCTGAGCACTGCTGGCTATGTCTCCCACACTAAAGCTTTCCTCACCCTGGAAAAAAATAGCTCTATGATCCAGGAAGAGAGATCAAGTAGTAGATAGAGCCCTAAAATGTTACAAGGCCTTGAGTAGGATCCCTATCAACACACATCCCTGTTTGACAAGAAGCCAGATGGGTCCTGGAACTTCCAAGTATTGCCAGCTAGTACCTGGTTTCCCTTCTGATAGTCGCCTTTACTGATTATCAAGATACGTGTTGATCCATCTAGGTTTGCTGATCTAATGTAAAATCTTTGAGTAACAGGGAGTCTTAGAAGCTCTAAGACTCCATATTCTTCTGTACAGGAGGCTATAATAAATGACCATAAAGATAGAGAATCATTGCTTTGGTTTGCTAAGCAGTGACTGAAAATGTTAAGAGCCTCATTAGATTTTGATACCTCTGTCTTTCTTATGAATAATTTGACAACTTTGACTTATCAGACTAGTGACATTTAATATTTTATGATCAAGAATTCTCTCCTTTCAGACTATGAATTAGAATAGGTATATTACAATATGTATCTCACACTAAGGCCTTACTTGTCACTGATCAAAGACCCTGAGGTATAAGATGTAACACACAAGCTGTCAGGTGAGATTCTCTTCTAAAAGTGAAAAAGTAGACTTAGCATGGGTGAATGTTGAAGGAATATAGTGAATAAAAGTAAAGAATCTAGGATAAGAGCGTTTCTGAGAAATGAGATTTCACTGACTCACTCTCTTTAAAAGAGATCTGGTTATTCTCCTTTATTCTCCTTTAAAAGAGATCTGGTTATTCCTGAAAACCTTTTTCTTATCTTCTTGGCCATAGTTGGGATTCTCAGGGGATACTTGCCTGAACTACTGCAACTGAATTCATTTTTTTCAATTCTTATTTTTAAAATTTTTATTATACCACCGTGAGGCATACAATTACAAAGGTGTGTTCATAATTGGTTCTTGGTAATCCAGTACTCCAGCACCCATCCCTCCACCAGTGCCCCATTCCTACCACCAATGTACCTATACCCCTCCCACCACCTCCAGGCTGCCTCAATAGCAGGTATCCCTGTTTCCTCTCTTTCTCTCACTGTTTCTCTGTCTCTGCGTCTCTCTCCCTTTTCTTTTACACATTGTGACTATCCCTGCAGATATTTAGAGTTCATCACTTAAATCTCATTGTGTATATTCAATGGTGAGTTCTAGTCTGACATTACTATTACTACTTCGTAAAACACTGGTATCTATTTATATCCCATTAATGAATGCAGTCATTCTATATCTGTCCTTTTCCTTCTGACTAATTTCACTCAGCTTGATAGTCTCCATGTCCATCAATTTGCAGGTAAATTTCATAATTTAGTCTTTTTCTGACAGCTGCATAGTATTCCACATTTGCTTCTGACTTCTTGTTGGGTGAGAGAAATTGTGTCTGGGACAGAGGAAATTCTTCTGTACCTCCCTCCTGTGCCTCTAGGCACTTTGCATAGGAAGAATGAACAATAATACCAGATCAGTGGGAGCAAAAGACAAGACTTAATTACCTGTCTACAGAGAATTGTGTGTATAAATTTTAGAGTCAATGGGATGGAGGAGTTTTATCATTAGTTAAGGAGAGAGGGAGCTGAGGCATTAAAGAAAGAATAGCGGCACTAACTGGACAAAACTCACCACAGCAGATCTGTCTTCCTTAAGATAGATTTCTTCAATAAAAGCTTTATTTCTGATGTTTGTTGTTATTCTCAGGGTTTTCAAAATGATGCTTAGGAGACCCAGGTGTACCTTTCTGTGATTCTCAGCAAACTGGGTCAGTGACTCAATGCCATCACCTGAGGTTGCAGCGCTTATCTGGCTCCGCTGTGGCAAATATTATCACGGGGTAATTAATAGTGGTGCTTGGAACCCTCCAGAGCTGCCCCAGTGATGCTCAGGGGAACATGTTCCTGGGATCAAAACAGAATTGGCTACAGGAAAGGCATGTACCTTAACTACTGTACATGTACCTTAAGCCCTAGAAAGGATATATCTGGTGTTTACTGACCCTAAGTTTGCATTATCGTATTTAACATACAGGAACAGTTTCTTCCGAGACTAAGCATGGACCTTAGCTATCCATGCTTAAATGGTACATACTAGAAAAGGTTACTTGGGGTATCTTGGACAAAGCTTATGTGAACAGTTTGTAGGAGTCCATTTGCATCATTACATCATTACAATAGAATCATCTCCTCCTTTTCCGTGTGCTGTGGGAGCATCTCTTTAGGACTTTGAGCATTTGGTGGTGTGCTCTCTCTTGTCTCTAGGTCAAAGTATGACAGTGGACCCTGACTGCTCCATTACCCAAGACATTGATTAGCTCTTTTTGTAGGCCAGATAACTAGTATGGGGTTTAAGTGCTTGTCTTGCATGCATCTGACTCAAGTTCAATCCTGGCACTGCCAGGAATGGTTCCTTAGCACAGATCCAGGAAAAAGTCTTAAACACCAGTTGGTGTGTCCAAAATATCTTTTTTCTCCTTGTTTTTACACTCTGTGAAAAATTGTGACAATATTAACTTCTATTTTGTTCATTTCTAGGACCTTCATATTATAGAAAGAAGGGTATATAATATAAATATATAATATAAAAAATATATAAAGGGGTTAATATAGGGTAGAAATAGCCAATTATTGAGAAATACTTCTTTGATGTTATATACCTCATAATAATGCTGTTGTATAGTTATAACTTAAGGATCTAAACATTGTCATTGACACTTAATAAACAAGGAAATAGAGGCACAGAGAATTTCAATAACTTATTTTACACATTGTGGCTAGCCCTGAAGATATTTAGAGTTTATCACTTAAGTCTCTTTGTGTATATTCAATGGTGAGTTTTAATCTGCCATTACCATTTACCACATTAGTAAAAAACTGGTATCTTTTTATATCCTATTAATTAATGCAATCATGTCTCACGGTGGTATAATAAAAAATAAAAAAAACAAAATAAAACTAGCCTGCTTACTCTCTGCTCTATCTTTTTGGGCTCCCTCTTTGTGAGCTCGCACCCTTCTTGGGAGTCTTGTCTTTGTCTCCTCTCTACAGGGCCTTTACACGTGGTGGTCACCATCTTGGCCTACACGTGGCTGGGGTTCTAGCCTGGAATCCTAAGCACAGGGTTTTTCCTATTGCTGATTTGTATGCCTGTACCTGTGATAAGTAAAGCCTTATAAAATTGCATCGGATTCCTGAGTCTTCATCCATTCCCCATCGGCCCGGAGGTAGAAGGGAACTTCGCTTCCCAGCACTGTTGGGGACCCCAGCGGCGTCCTCAACATCTGGCATCCCTGGGTGGGCACCCCTGCATAAGCCCAAAACAGTATGAGCATTAGCAATGGGCCTTATGTACATCCCTTAGGTACGTTATTCACCCCAGGGAGAATACCCAGGCTAGTTTTTATACACCTGCAACTAGACCTCCCACTATTATGGGAAGCAGGAAGGGTCAAATGCCTTAGGTAATTTCTCCCATCACCTCACCTACGCCCTATTATATGCTAATGTTTTGAGCCAAGATCTGCCTGGAAATGCCTTTATAGGGTAGAGAAGGGGGTTTCTGAGATGGCATGTCTCTGTACCAAAGACTAATACTAATGCCAGTTAAATATTTCTCCAAGCCTTCACAAGAGTCTCATCTACTTCACGGCAGTTTTGTGTTTTAGTTGTCTTTGAGTTATCAGGGAGCCATGCTTGCTTGCTTGGAGGCAAACAGCATTTCTCTCTGGTCTAAATACTTAGAGATCCAATGTGGCCAGGCAAATATGCTGGTAAGATCTAGCTAGTCCCACGATGATTGTGATAGCATGAGAGAATATTTATACCAGCTAGTACAGAATACATGGTCAGATAAACTGCCACATTTAAACTACTCCCTTATCTATGAAGTGACCTGCAGGAGGTAATCCAGGGCAGATGCAGAGGCTGTTAAGCTTTTAGGTGTCTTGCAACAGGTTTATACCACCTTTGAAAGTGTTTCTTTTAGCTTGATTAATGAATTTTTATTCCCCTGACAGTCCCTACATGCCTATCATAAACATATAATTGGGGTCTCTAAGGCACTGCTCAGCAAGGATGCAGCCCATAACCAATAACACTCAGGAAACCAGGCTGGACATTGAGCAGGAGTATGTGATGTTACTTTGATCCTGACTTGCCACAGGTCACCAGGTTCACATCCACTGTTGCTTGGGAGGCCAGGCAGTGCCAGGTACTGAACTAGGGTCATATACGAGAAAGGCACGTACCGCTATTCTCTGTTCTATTGCCCCAGCCCTCGTATACTATATTTCCTAAATGAGGGTCAAGTATGCACCACCCTACCTGCCTTTGATGGCATTAATCATCTCGTTTTGTCCCACTTATAATGCTTTAAGTTCCAGAACTCATAACATTATCACATTTATTATTACTAGCTAAGAGAGTATTAATCATCAGTGGTCATAAAGGCTAGAGAAATTAACAATACAGTTTGCTGGAAATCTTGTTAATCAAGTGGAATCTTGAAAATTTCAGATAAGAGAAATGCTGTGCTTTCTGATTAATGCCAAGCAACTAAACTGTGGTTGAGAAGGGACATCGTACAAAATTAAGTTATTCTCTGAAAGGAGGATAAGAATCTCACCCAATTCCATAGTCCATACATGTATCTGGTCCTCTTCTAGGTCATTTATATGTGTTACAGCTGTTAACCTTTCGTGAGGTCCTTCATTTTATAGACACAATCCTCTTCATCACATTTCACATGTGGACAAGAAAGTTCTTTGATATTTTCAAGGTCGCTTAACTATGAGACAGTGGAGCTAGAATTGGGACTGAAATCTGGCTGTTCTGCTGTTTCCCATTTAAGAAGATTATTGTAGTACTCCGATATATGAGTTGGTTAGGATTACATTTTAACTGTTAATGCTTATTGTTGGACTAAGATTTATTTGAATCGTCTACCTCCCACGCATCACAAGTTTTCATCAAAATGATTTTTTTTGTAGCTCACATTGCTGATTAAGAGCCTGATCTGGAGAGGGCTTATAAAAGCTTACAATATTGAGACTCTGAGGAAGGGGTGCAGTGCTACAGTCGTGGACACAGAGTGGTTGGCAGATTCTTATTATGTTAATAGGAGAAAGAAACCTGTTCTAGAACTGAAAATATAAAACACATTGGCTTTAAATTAGCCATGGGTTTATTGAGGATTACTTTCTGTGTTCTTTTAATCTGATTATATTAAACCCTGACACTTATAGTGGGTAGTTTGTAATGGTGTGGCAATTGAGAGCAGTCAAATCATCTGGAGGAAGGCCACAAGTTCTCCCTTTCTTTATAAAATCTAGGGAATTAAGATCTGTTTCATGAGCTTTCTCATTTTGTTATTTTCTAATTAAAACATACCCTAGTCAACTCCCTGCTTCTCTTTTTCAAAATGAATTTTTGGAAGTTAATCCCCACCCTCATGTCCACTTGCCAATAAATGACCAGATGAAATCCTCATAGGAGTAGGATTTGCTGGAGCATAGAATAGCAGTATCGCTTATAGTAATAGCCCTAGGAAAATGGGGATCCGAGTTTACATTATATTTCTCTTTGTAGTTTTCTGAAAACACTTCTCCCTCCCCCAATGTTTTCCTGGTTTCACTCTATTCTGCTGGCTCTAATTAGGATTAATTTATTCCTGACTCTTTTGTACCACTGCCTTATCATCTGATCTTGTTCCCAAATGCAAACCAACACTTGGCCCCTGGGTTTTATTTTCAGAGTCTGTTGTTGGCCACAGAGAGAGCTCAAAGAGCCAGAACATGTGCCTGGCATGTAATGGTGATGGGTTTGAAGCCCAGCACCTCACGGTCTCCCATGCTAACTGGGTATAATACTGGTGCCCTTCTCCCCTGAGTTCCCCCCAAAAAAAAAAACACATAAAGATCTCCTGGAAGTGCACCTTTTCAATTTGAGTACCTAGAACCCTGCATATTCCTACACACTTCTCCCACCTCTAGTTCTGGTTTATCTGGCAACTGATGACTTGTTTTTCCTAGACCTTGGTCACTCTTTTTCTCTCCCTTTTCTAGCTCGTAGCCTTGGAAGTTCTTCACACCAATTGCTTTTCCTTTTTTTGCTGCTTCTGCTTTAAGTATCATTCGCCTTCAAGCTAGAACCACAATTTGTGCAGAAAGATTTCTTCCTTCCTTCCTTCCTTCCTTCCTTCCTTCCTTCCTTCCTTTCCTTCCTTCCTTCCTTCCTTCCTTCCTTCCTTCCTTCCTTCCTTCCTTCCTTCCTTCCCTTCCTTCCTTCCTTCCTTCCTTCTTTTCCTTCCTTCCTTTCCTTCCTCTTCCTTCCTTTTCCTTCCTTCCTTTCCTTTTCCTTCCTTTCCTTTTCCTTCCTTCCTTCCTTCCTTCCCTTCCTTCCTTCCTTCCTTCCTTCCTTCCTTCCTTCCTTCCTTCCCTTCTTCCTTCCTTCCTTCCTTCCTTCTTTCCTTCCTTCCCTTCCTTTCTTCTTCCTTCCTTTTCCTTCCTTCTTTCCTTTTCCTTCCTTCCTTCCTTCCTTCCTTCCTTCCCCTTCCTTCCTTCTTCCTTCCTTCCTTCCTTCCTTCCTTCCTTCCTTCCTTCCTTCTTCCTTCCTCCTTCCTTCCTTCCTTTCCTTCCTTCCTTCCTTTTCCTTCCTTCCTTCCTTTTCCTTCCCTTCCTTCCCTTTTCCTTCCTTCCTTCCTTTCCTTCCTTCCTTCCTTCCTTCCTTCCTTCCTTCCTTCCTTCCTTCCTTCCTTCCTTCCTTCCTTCCTTCCTTCCTTCCTTCCTTCCTTCCTTCCTTCCTTCCTTCCTTCCTTCCTTCCTTCCTCTTTCTATCCCTTTCTTTCTTCCTTTCTTTCCATTTTCTTGCTTTGAACATGATATAGGAGTGAAAATGCAAATTTCTCTAGAATCTTAAATGCACTAATGAACTGAATCCTATGGGATGTTCCTAAAGCTATCTCTCCAACTTCATTCACACCATTCCCCATTATTTTTGTTCTAATAGGATCTTCTTATCTAATCATTTCTGGTAATTCCACGTGTTGTTTTTATGGTGGTGGAAAGGTGTATTTTGAACTTTCCCTCTGCCCATCATTCAAAGGCAGGGAGTCTCCTGACTCATTATTACCCTACCAGTCCAGCAGGGTTCTTAGAATACTTGATAATATTTTTTTATTTGAACCCAAAAATGTGCTATTTTTTTAGAATTTCCATATAAGAAACATGTTCAAGAGAATCTGGCTAGACCTTTTAAGTGATCTCATAGTGTTTGGTGAATACTCAAAAACTAAGTTTGAAAAGGGAGGGAGAGCAGAGATTGGAAAAAGACTTTGGCTTATAAGTTAGCTCTCTAGTTTTGGGAACGACTCTGAGAGAGAGCATTAATCTGGTGGGAAATGTGCTAGTAGAGAAAATTACTAGGGATTGTAGGCAGGCATGTTGTGAAGTTCTAAATGCGTAGAGACTAGTGCTGGGAGAGGAAATAGAGTTGGGTTGATAAAGGTAGGTTTTATTAGGAAGGAAGTTAACAATAAGAAAAATAACACTACTAAGGCAGGAGAATCAGAGAGGGGAATCTCTGGTCTAGTTCCTTAGCTGCCTCATGCTGTTTATGGGTGGAACCAACTCCTAGAATTTCAATGGATGAAATTTTAGAATTCCTTTGGAAAATTCTGCTGCCTTACATCTTTTCCTAATAGGGTACAACTCTTAAGAGAGGCTTGGGCACTGAAATTACTTTGATATGCTTCTTATCAGAATATCTTTTTTTCAGCTGCATTCTCTCAATGAGAAAAATAACTTACAGTTTAGCATGTAGAATGTCCAAATGTCAAAGTGGTTTGAAATCAAAACTGTATACATTTTATTCTCAGAGCAGCTGTAATGTCATCGGATGTTATCATTTTGGCATGTAGAAATTTTTGATTTTATAAAGTTAGATTTATCATTTTACATAAAATTCTTCACTGATTCTTTTCTGAAATATTTCTTGCTGCTATTGTCTCCAGAGGTGAAGCCATCTTCTTAGAAAGATGTTGAAATGCAATTGTGAAGAATGAATTGAAAGAATTTATTCTTCCAGGTATTGTATTACTATGAACGGTTTGTTGAAAAATTGTTAAAAGCTATGATATGAGTGTAATGGGACCAGAATATATTATTTATATTACAGTTCAGGTTTCACAGAAATGCAGTTTTGTTATAAAAAAATCTGGTCTTTCTTCTGAGACTCACCTAGGGGGATGGGCAAGAGAAAGAAGCTAAGCAATTAATTCCAACATGTAGTGTAAAACATGTGTGATGTGGCCATTTATAAAGTTTGGTTGGGTAATGCTTGGCACTTGGGTTGACATCTTTATTGCTTATTACTTTCCCAAAGTCAGGAATGAAATCAGGAGGGTAAGATCATGCTGAGCAGGTGATGTTATTCTTGGGACTCAACTTTCATGGTTCCAAGCTCTTGTCCCCTTGGAGAAGGTCAGCTCAAGAGTGTATGTATAGTTGCCCTAGTAGACCAGGTTTGGTTTAATGTTCCACTATACCTAAATTTGTGCTTTTAATATTCCATTATTCCTAATTTGTGCTTTTAATTGCCTTATCTTTAATGTCAAATTTTGGAGGTGAAAGCATATGGGAACTTAGCTACCAAAGAGCAGGAAGATGCAGTTTTCTCTTTTATGCCTGATTCTACTCCTCTTATGAATATCCATTAGCACATAATGCTAGATGAATTCTACAGTATTAATTTTGTAGATGTAAGAAAGTACAACATGCTGAGTAAATTAAGCATGTTTATATAACCATTTCTGTAGGTAAGGCGTCTGGGCAGTGGTTCCTCTGTGAGGACCTCACAGGGATGTATACATGGTCAGCTGCTGGCATTTTCATCTGGGGAATTGCTGTGAGAAGGTACCACTTCCGTGCTTGTGTAAACATGTTGCAAAATTTATTTTCTTGTGATGGTTTGGTTCATACAAACTTGTTTCTTCAAAGCTTCAAAGCTATGGTAAAGGAGGGAGACAAAATGGAGAAGGGAAACAAAAGGCAGAGGAGGGAGATCAACAGGTAATTTTTAATTCTCTTAGTAATTATCTGAGTGTACATGTTGCTTTCTATGTCTCATTTTTAGAGTTTGCTGAAGTATTTGTTTTACTCAATGTAAATCATCATTGTATCATTGTCTTCCCGTTCATCATCGATTTGCTCGAACAGTCACCAGTAACATCTCCATATATCCTGTCTCTTGCTAGTAGAGCCCAAGGGCATCTGCTTGCTCCAGGAGCATAAAGAGCCTCGAACCATTCCATCAGGTCATGGGAATGAGGTCTATAATTGTTACTGGTATTTGGCATATCAAATACGACATGGGCAGCTTGCCAGGCTCTGCCATGTGGGTGGCATACTCTTGTAGTCACCTCTGGATCTGCAGCATTTATTGATAAACCACGTGGCCGCAAGTGGCCATGCGAGCCAGGCTGTGATCAGCTCTTCTGCTGGGTGGAGTTCTGATGAGAGGGGAGTCCGGATGTGGAAAATGGCGGCCCCTCATGGAGTAGGGGGTGTCTGGCTTCTTGTGAGGCTCTGCTGGGGTGGCGGGCCAGGGATAGAACCTGCCATCCCTCCTGGGTACCTCGTGAGTGGCTGGGCACATGGAGAGCCAATAGCAGCTCTGCCCCATATCTGTGAGTCTCAGATATGATACTGGTATTTTTTTTTTGCTTTTGTGATCACACCCAGCAATGCTAAGGTGTTTGCCTTGTACATGGCTGACCCAGGTTCAATACTGGCACCCCATCTGGTTCCCTAGACTTGCCAGGTGTGATCCCTGAGCACAGAGCCAGGAGTAAGCCTTAGCCACCACCCCAGGTGTGGCCCCCCCAAATAAAAAATAAAGAAAATACAGATGCATAGTGGGGAAGATGGCATAAAGGGCCGAATGCATGCTTTGTATGTCATAGTACTGGGGCTGAACCCCCTGCCCCCACCCAGCAACACATGTTCCCCAATCATGTCAGGAATGAGTAGCCGGAAGAGAATTGGGTGTAAACCAAGAGACACAATTTTGAAATGGGGGCTGGAGAGATAGTACAATGCATGCCTTGCATGCAGCCAACCCAGGTTCATTCCCAGTACCAGAAACTCAATGTAAATATTACAAGAATTTAAGTTAATAAGAATTGACTGTATTATCCTTGCTATATCAGGTTTATCATGTTATTCACATTAAAGGACATGGATGGAATCATGATTGTTGCAGTACACTATTGCTCAGAGCCTCTTCATCGTACCTGGAGATATTTTCTGAGGCCACTTTCTAGATTGGAGAAGAAAGCAGTTTTGATCTGTGAATTTATGTGGCAGAATATCTTACAATGTAATCTATGTTAGCTGGTATATTTTTTTCCTCATACTACCACATCTCGGCATCTGGCATATAAAAACAGCAGAAAGTAGCCAAGACCTTAAACAAGAGAGAAAAATACCACACGGGGTCACTTCTCAAGTACTGGTGTAATAAAAAACTATTAAAACAGGCTTCTGACAAGTCAGGGGCGAAACACCAGCGGCGGATCGTGGAGGCCGCCGCAGTGCTGGCGGGAGGGAGCGGTCCTGAGCGGCAACTCCCGGAGGGCAGAGGCGGGCCTGGGTCCTGGACACACGTGGGGCGCGTGTATTGCTGTGTCTGGGCTCCGGCCCACAAGGCATCGGGAAGCCGCGCATGGTGGCTGCTACTGGCTCTCCCTGTGCCCGGCTGCTCATGAGGTGCCCGGGAGGAATGGCGGGTCCTAGCCCTGGCCTGCTACCCCAGCAGAGCCTCACAACAAGCCAGACGACCCCCCCCCCCCCACTCCATGAGGGGCCTCCATTTTCCACATCCGGACTTCCCTATCCTCAGAACTCCACCCAGAAGACCAGCCTATCACAGCCCAGCTCACGCAACCACAAGCGGCCGCGTGGTTCATCAATAAATGCTGGACATCAGAGGTGACTGCAAGACTATGCCACCTGCATGGCAGAGCCTGAAAAGCTGTGTATAATAGAGAAAGAAAAAGAAAGGAAGGAAGGAAGGAAGGAAGGAAGGAAGGAAGGAAGGAAGGAAGGAAGGAAGGAAGGAAGGAAGGAAGGAAGGAAGGAAGGAAGGAAGGAAGGAAGGAAGGAAGGAAGGAAGGAAGGAAGGAAGGAGAAAGAAAGAAAGGAAGGAAGGAAGGAAGGAAGGAAGGAAGGAAGGAAGGAGAGAGAGAAAGGGAAGAGAGAAAGAAAGAGAGAAAGAAAGTGAGAAAAGAAAGAGAAGGAAGGTATAAAAGAAGGAAGAGAGAAAGAGAGAGAGAAAGAGAGAGAGAAAGAGAGAGAGAAAAGAGGGATGTGCTTTAAGACCCACAGTGGATACTTGAAAACATGAAAAGCACCAAACTATTTCCCATAATTTGTACATTCCAAGATCCTCAGAGAATGCTGAAATGTGAAACATACCTGTCGGGAAGCCACTGGAGTCCCCAACAATACCAGGAACCCAGTTGCCATCTACCTCCGATGCCGGCAAGGAATGGATGAAAGCTCAATAATTCGGCGCAGTTTTAAAAGACTTTACTATCACAGGTTCTGATGTACAATCCAAGAACAGGAAAAACTCCAAACTCTGCATTTCTGGCTGGGCCCCAGCCATGTGTAGGCCAAGATGGCAGCCACCACGTGTTAAAGCTCAACAGAGAATAGAGAGGAAGGAGAAAGGAAAACGCCAAGGGAAGTCAAAATGACAAAAAGGGATTTCTCTCTTCTCCCAGTTTTTTTTCTAGATAGAAATTCGCCACAATTTCTATCTATATTATTTTATGCTCTTACTATCTATCTTGCAAGATAGATCCTCTTACTATCTATCTTGCATGAGGTACCAGTGACCTTTGTTCCTACACTCCTTGCCACCCACCCAAACTCTGCAAACAACCCAGACACCTACTAACTGTACTATCTAGTCACCCAAGAACTCACATTTGAAACCTACAATAGTCATAATGGTAAAGCAACGCAAAATTCCATCAAACTCAGTGAGTGAAGTCAAGACTCGAGACATGGGGCAGAGCTGCTACTGGCTCTCCCCATGACCAGCCGCCACGAGGTGCCCGGGAGGGATGGTGGGTTCTAGCCCTGGCCCACCACCCCAGCAGAGCCTCGCAACAAGCCAGACGACCCCCCACTCCATGAGGGCCTCCATTTTCTACATCCGGACTTCTCTCTCATCAGACCTCCACCCAGCAGACCAGCCTATCAGCGCCCGGCTCATCGAAGTTCCACCCTGAAGCAGTCTTTCTTAAATCTGGCTCAGGTATGCCAGTCCAGAGACTCGCAGACAAGGGGCAGAGCTGCTACTGGCTCTCCCCGTGACCAGCCGCTCACGAGGCGCCCGGGAGGGATGGTGGGTTCTAGCCCTGGCCCACCACCCCAGTAGAGCCTCGCAACAAGCCAGACGACCCCCCAACTCCATGAGGGGCCTCCATTTTCCACATCCGACTTCTCTCTCATCAGATCTCCACGCAGCAGACCAGCCTATCAGCGCCTGGCTCGCTCGGCCGGCAAGCGGCCTCACGGTTCATCAATAAATGCTGGACTTAGAGATGCCTACAAGAATATGCTACCTGCACGGCAGAGCCTGGCAAGCTACCTGTGTTGTATTTGATATATATGCCAAATACCAGTAACAATTATAGACCTCATTCTGGAATGGATTGAGGCTCTTTATGTTCCTGGAGCAAGCAGATGCCTTGGGCTCTGCTAGCATGAGACAGGATATGGAGATGTTACTGGGGCCCGCTCGAGCAAATCGATGATGAAAGGGAAGACAGTGATACAGTGATACAGTGATACTACCACATCATGATGGGACTAGACATATCTTACCAGTAATTTTAGCTGGATACATTGGATCTCTTCTTACGAGCTGCGGAGTGTGGATTGTGAAGATCGCTGCCAGCAAGTGTGAGCACAATATTCATAAGAAGACAACAGCTTCTGAATATTTGCAAGACACTTCAACATATTCAGACTAACATGTAAAAAATTCTCTAATTTGCCCCGGAAGAGAGAGAGACCCACCCACGCCAGACTCAGCTAATTTGCAACCCCGGAAGAGGTCCAGACCCATCCACTTTAGACCCATAGCTGCGCTGCTTGGCCTACTCCATGTGGAAGCAACCCATGGAGCTGACCTCCCGCCGCCTTTATTAATTCAGCCCAGAACTCCACCCAGCAGACCAGCCTATCACAGCTCGGCTCATCCAGATCCACCCTGCAGCAGTCTTTTCTAACCTGGCCCAGAACTCCACCTAGCAGACCAGCCTATCACAGCCCAGCTCATTGAGATCCACCCTGCAGCAGCCTTTTTTAATCTGTCCAGAACTCCACTCAGCAGACCAGCCTATCACAGCCCAGCTCATTGAGATCCACCCTGAAGCAGTCTTTTTTAAATCCAGCTCAGGTATGCTGATCCAGAAAACTCACAGACATGGTGCGGAGCTGCTACTGGCTCTCCCTGTGCCCAGCTGCTCATGAGGAGCCCGGGAGGGATGGCAGGTTCTAGCTCTGACCCGCCACCCCAGCAGAGCCTGACAACAAGCCAGACAACCCCCACTCCAGAGGGCCTCCATTTTCCACATCCAGATTTCCCCCTCGTCAGAACTCTACCCAGCAGACCAGCCTATCACAGCCCAGCTCATCAATAAATGCTGGATTTTGAGATAACTACAAGAATATGATACCTGCATGGCAGAGCCTGGCAAGCTACCCGTGTCGTATTTGATATGCCAGATACCAGTAACAATTATAGATCTCATTCCCATGACCTGATGGAATGGTTTGAGGCTCCTTATGTTCCTGGAGCAAGCAGGTGCCCTTGGGCTCTACTTGCATGAGACAGGACATATGGAGATGTTACTGGTGCCCGTTCAAGGAAATTGATGATGAACAGGAAGATAGTGATACAGTGATACATTTTATCTCTAAGTATAATATAGTTATAATTAGACTAGAGAGAAAAGCTGTTTGTCTCCAAGCAAGAAAGCTTGACTCTCTAACAACTATGAAGTTTTTTCATATGGCCAAATGGCAAATGGCATAAGAAAATATGCTCCTCATCACTAATCATCAGAGAGATGCAAATCAAAACAACAATGAGATATCATCTCACACCACAGAGACTGGAACATATCCAAAAAAGCAAGGACAGCAAATGCTGGCGTGGATGCAGGAAGAAAGGGACACTTATACATTGTTGGTGGGAATGTCGAATGGTATAGCCTTTTTGGAAAACAATATGGACATTCCTTCAAAGACTAGAAATTCAGTTCCTGTTTGACCCAGCCATATCACTCCTGGGAATATACCCTGGGAAGCCAAAAACACACAACAGAATCACCATCTACACTTTTATTTTCATAGAAGCACTTTTCACAATAGCCAGAAACTGGAAACAACCAGAGTGTCCAAGAACTGATGTCTGGATAAAGAAACTTTGGTACATCTACACAGTGGAATACTATGCAGCTGTTAGGAAAAATGAAGTTATAAAATTTGCTTATTAATGGATGGAAAAGGAGAGGATCATGTTGAGTGAAATTAGCCAGAAGGTAAAAGAAGATATAGAATGACTGCATTTATTTGCATGATATATATGCATATATATCTATATCAATTTTCAATCTATATTTATTTTCAATCCGGTCCAGGTATGCTGAACTAGAGACTCTCAGACATGGGGGCAGAGCTGCTACTTGCTCTCCCTGTGCCCAGCCACTCATGAGGTGCCCGGGAGGCATGGCGGGTTCTAGCCCTGGCCTGCCACCCCAGCAGAACCTTACAACAAGCCAGACAACCACCCCCTCGACTCCATGGGGGCCGCCATTTTCCACATCCAGACTTCTTTCTCGTCACAACTCCACCCAGCAGACCAGACTATCACAGCCCGGCTCGCTCGGCCGCTAGCGGCTGCGCAGTTCATCAATAATTGCTTTATTTAGAGGTGACTACAAGAGCATGCCACCTGCATGGCAAGCCTGGCAAGCTGCTTGTGTCATATTTGATATGCCAAATACCAGTAACTTTTATATTAGGTCATTTTCATGACCTAATATAATGGTTTGAGGCTCTGTATGTTCCTGGAGCAAGCAGATGCCTTTGGGTTCTACTAGCATGAGACAGGACATATAGAGATATTACTGGTGCCCACTCTAGCAAATAGATGATCAATGGGAAGATAGTGATGCATATACATACATATGTATTTTATATTATGCCAATATTCAAGGTTAGGCAAAACATGGATCAGGAGGTCTTGTTAACAGGTGGAATCTACCGCGAATGTGTGGGAGTCAGAGTTTAGGTAAGACAGAGAAGGGAACAGTGTGCTAATAATCGTCGAAAATAATACCAGCCTAGAACTATTCAGTGAATATAGACAAAAAGATATACATGATAACCTCTAAATATATGTATTGCATTCCACAATGTGTGAGAAAAGGGAGGGAGAAAGAGAGAGATAGAAGAAATAAAGAATGCCATAGAGGCAGACTAGGGAGGGGGGAGGAATTGGGGACATTTGTGCTGGAAAATGGGCACTGGTGGAGGGATGGGTGCTGGAACACTGTATGACTGAAACCCAAACATGAACATCTTTGTAATAGTGTATCTCACGGTGGAATAATAAAATATTAAAAAAATAAAAGATGTTGGTGCTTTCACTTGTATCCCTAGTACCACTTGTCTTCAATTGTTCATCAGTTTGCTCTAGTGGGAACCAGTAACATCTCCATACTTCTTTCAAATGCTAGTGTTGCTCAAGGGCATCTGTTCGCACCAGGAACACAAAGAGCCTCAAATTATTCCTTCAGGAGTCCTATAACCTCCACGGCTGAAACAAGAAGACCTCCAATACCTGAATGAACCCATCACCATCGAGGAAATAGAAAGAGTAATTAAAAGTCTGCCCAAACACAAAAGCCCAGGTCCAGACGGATTCCCTAGTGAACTCTACCAAACCTTTACGGAGGACCTACTGCCAGTCCTTTTCAAGCTCTTCCAGGAAATAGAAGAAACAGAAACACTCCCCAAACAGCTTCTACGAGGCACATATCACCCTGATACCCAAAGCAGGGAGAGACAACACAAAGAAAGAAAACTACAGACCAATCTCCCTGATGAACACGGATGCTAAGATCTTCAACAAAATACTAGCAAACAGAATCCAAAGACTCATCAAGAAGATTATACATCATGACCAAGTAGGATTCATCCCGGGAATGCAAGGATGGTTCAACATTCGCAAGTCAATCAACATAATACATCATATCAATAAGAGAAAAAATAAAAACCATATGATCCTATCAATAGACGCAGAGAAAGCATTTGACAAGATCCAGCACCCGTTCATGATTAAAACCCTCCAGAAAATGGGAATTGAAGGGACTTTCCTCAAGATAGTTACAGCCATCTACCAAAAGCCCACAGCAAGCATCATTCTAAATGGGGAAAAGTTGAAAGCCTTCCCCCTGAGATCAGGGACAAGACAAGGTTGCCCCCTCTCACCTCTTTTATTCAATATAGTACTGGAAGTACTTGCCATAGCAATCAGAGAAGAAAAGGACATCAAGGGCATCCAGATAGGCAAGGAAGAAGTCAAGCTATCATTATTTGCAGACGACATGATATTATACCTAGAGAACCCTAAATTCTCTACCAAAAAAACTCCTAGAAACAATAGACGAATATAGTAGAGTGGCAGGATACAAAATCAACACCCAAAAGTCAGTGGCTTTCCTATATACAAATAACGAAAGAGAAGAAAAGGATATTAAGGAAACTATTCCATTCACAATTGTGCCACAGAAAATAAAATACCTAGGAATCAACTTACCCAAGTATGTAAAGGACCTGTACAAAGAAAACTACAAGACACTGCTCCAAGAGATAAAAGAGGACACAAGGAAATGGAAACACGTTCCCTGTTCATGGATGGGGAGAATCAACATTGTCAAAATGGTAATACTCCCTAGAGCTCTGTACTACAGATTCAATGCAGTCCCTATGAGGATACCGATGACATTCTTCAAAGAAATTGACCAAACGGCTCCTGAATTTTGTATGGAACAATAAACCCCCAAGGATAGCTAAAGCAATCCTCGGGGAAAAAGAAGATGGGAGGCATCACCTTTCCCAACTTCAAACTGTACTACAAGGCAGTAGTAATTAAAACAGCATGGTATTGGAATAAAAACAGACCTGTGGACCTATGGAATAGAATTGAGTATCCTGACACCCAACCTCAAACACATGATCATTTAATCTTTGATAAAGGTGCAATGAGTCTAAAATGGAGTAAGGAAAGCCTCTTCAACAAGTGGTGTTGGGAAAACTGGGCAGCAACATGTAAAAAAATGAATTTGGACATGTGTCTAACACCATGCACAAAAATCAGATCAAAATGGATTAAAGATCTCAATATCAGACTTGAATCCATAAAGTACATTGAAGAAAATATAGGAAAAACCCTCCACGACATTGAAGCTAAAGGCATCTTCAAAGGTGAAACATCACTAACAAAGCAACTAGAAGAAAACATAAACATATGGGACTACATGAAACTAAAAAGCTTCTGCACCTCAAAAGAAACAGTGACTAAGATACAAAAGCAGTCCACAGAATGGGAAAGAATATTCACCCAATACCCATCTGATAAGGGGTTAATATCCAGGATATATCAGGCACTGGTAGAACTTTACAAGAAGAAAACAAACAAACCCATCAAAAAATGGAGAGAAGAAATGAACAGAAACTTCAGCAAGGAAGAAATTCGAATGGCCAAAAAACATATGAAAAAATGCTCATCATCACTAATCATCAGAGAGATGCAAATCAAAACAACAATGAGATACCACTTTACACCACAGAGACTGGCACATATTCAAAAGAGCAAGAACAACAAGTGCTGGCGTGGATGTGGGGAAAAGGGGACACTCATCCATTGTTGGTGGGAATGCCGGCTGGTACAGCCTTTCTGGAAAACAATATGGACTTTCCTCCAAAGACTAGAAATTGAACTCCCATTTGACCCAGCCATACCACTCCTGGGAATCTACTCTGGGAAACCAAAAATACGCAGCGGAAACACCATCCCTACTTTTATGTTCATAGCAGCATTATTCACAATAGCCAGAATGTGGAAGCAACCAGAGTGCCCGAAAATCGATGACTGGATAAAGAAGCTTTGGTACATCTACACAATGGAATACTATGCAGCTGTTAGGAAAAATGAAGTTATAAAATTTGCCTATAAATGGATGGACATGGAGAAGATTATGTTGAGCGAAATTAGCCAGAAGGAGAGAGACAGATACAGAATGACTGCATCTATTTGCATGGCATAAATATATATGTACATATTATGATACCAATATCCAAGGTCAAGTGAAGCATATATCGGGAGGTCTTGTCAAAGCTGGAAATTATCACAAACGTGTGGGAGTCAGAGTTTAGGGGAGACAGAAAATGGAACAGGGTGCTAATAATTGTCGAGGGTACTAATGCCAACCTAGAACTGAGCATGAAATAGAGGCAAAAGGATTCACATGACAACCTTTTAATGTATGTTCTGTAATCCATAGTCTAGAAGGGAAGGAAAAAGAGAAAGAGAGAGAAAGGGAAAGAAATAAAGAACCTGCCATGGAGCAGGGCTGGGTTAGGGGGGGAGGGAACCGGGGATGTTGTTAGTGGGAGATGGGCACTGGTGGAGGGACGGGTGCTGAAACACTGTATGACCAAAACCCAAACATGAACTTTTTAATTGTATATCTTTTTATTTGTATGGAGATGGGCACTGGTGGAGGGACGGGTGCTGAAACACTGTATGACCAAAACCCAAACATGAACTTTTTAATTGTATATCTTTTTATTTGTATATCTCACGGTGGTATAATAAAATACTTAAAAAAATTATTCCTTCAGGTCATGGGAATGAGGTCTATAATTTTTACTGGTCTTTGGCATATCAAATAGACACAGGTAGCTTCCAGGCTCTGCCATGCGGAGAGCATGGCATCACTCTCATCTCATGCATTTAATGATGAACCATGGGGCCATGCGCGGAGGAAAGATCCACTTTTCTCTTGGGTGGAGCTCTGAGGAGTTGTAGAGTCCAAATGTTGAAAAATGACTGTCCTCATGGTGTGGGTGTTCCTCTGGCTTCTTGCGAGGATCTTTTGTAATGGCGGGTCAGGACTAGAACCCGCCTTCCCTCCCAGGTGCCTCATGATCAGCTGAGCACAGGGAGAGCCGGTAGCAGCTCTGCCCTGTGTATTTGAGTCCATGTTGGTGATTTAAGCAGAGAAAATAAAAACATACATTTTACTCATTATGTGAAAATTTTGTCTGCTGGAAATTAATAGTCAAAGCGAGGATAAAAGCTTGTGCTATCATCCCAATCAACCTACTGGGAAAGCTGATTAGTGTTTCTATGACACATTTTGTAGAAGTATTTTCAGATGTGATCAAATGTCAAAACAGGGAAAATCTGGTCCTTAATCACCTAGTACACGCAAAGAGACTACGCTAGCTGCAAGAAATGAACTGCCATTTGTTAACATGATAGAACAGCTCTATCTCAAAATATGTTTCATGATGGGAATTGTAAGTAATATGTGCTCTTTTTTCTAATTTTGTCATCTAGCTTTATTCTTTGTTGAATTTTTCTTTGTTTGAGGTGTTTTAATTGCTATCAGCTTGAAGAGATCTCCCATTTATATCTCCATTTTATTTTTAGCATCTATCCAATGACCTTATGATGTGATCTTCACTGTACATTTATCAATCGATCAAGCATGAATATTATTATGGCCCTCTAATTTAATATTTCTCCCTCTAAACTGTATTTATATTTCTCCTAATTGACTTTCTTAAAAATGTTGAGTTAATTTTTGGTCGTGAAATTATAGGAGATTTTGATACCAAAAAATGAGACCAGGGCTCGATCATACTCTCAGACTTTTTGGCTTGAAATAATGGTATATGTAATATGTATTGAATATTTTCTGGTATTCGGATCTTGAGAAATGAACGCTTCATGTATGATTTACGGGAAGTATCAAATCTCCAAAGGATTTAATTCTACCTTCTATTTCCTAACTTCTTAAGCTGTGTGTCATGACTCCCTGTGGGAGTCACATAACTGATGTGGGGGTTGCAAAAACTCTTGAAAATGTGCATATTAATTTCTTTTTTGAGTTATTCTCTGTGAATATTTGCTTTGTATATGTATCTTATACCTGGGGTCATGTAAACATTTGTCAGGCAAAATGGAAGTTTACAAATCCTTCTTCTGTTCCATTGATAGCGGAGGATGTTCTGTGGAGTTCTCACAGATTTTCCGTGGTTGTCATAAACTCCCACTGATTATGTGGATGATATGTTGGCTGGTGTTTCTGGATAGCTTTTCAGGTTGTCAGATGCTCCTGGAGGCTCTTGATCATTTGAAGTTTACTGTTTTCTGAGAAGATAACGTGATTGGGGTATGTGTGATCATGGTGCTTTCTTCTTTCCTTCATTCTTTCCTACTTCTCCTTCTACTCCTCCTCTTCCTTCTTTTCTCCAACTTCTCCTTGTCTACCTCCACATGCCTGGCAGTGCTCAGAGCATATTTCTGGCTCTGCACTCAGAAATCACTCCCAGCAGGGCTTGAGGGACCATATGGGATGCTAGAGATTAAACCTACATGTACCATGTGCAAGGAAATTGTCCTGCCCACTGTGCTATCTCTCTGGCCTATGGTGCTTACTTCTACATATTATCCTGCATAAGTAATGAGTGATGTGATCTATAATTTAGGAGTAATTCTGTACTTTTCTATTTTGCATCAGTATTTATTATAGTTTATGTGGTGTGGTTTTCTGTTTCTATTTTATCTTCTTTCACTTAGAAAAATTTAAAAAATGTTAAAATAACAAAACAACTGACAAATTAGCAGAAAATAGTATTTATGTAAGATTAGAATAAGGAACACATGGCAGGTGTCAAGTAGGTCCGATACATGGTTACTGGCCTCTTAAGTTTTAGTATAAGATATACATGAGTGATATTTTGGTCTTTAATTTTGCTTATTTTCATAAGAACACTAACTCATTTTCTGGACTTACTAACAGATTTCAGAATGAATAGTGTTGCATTTCAAAAAATAATTGGTTAGATTAGAAAACATTATAATATCTGGGATTTATATGAACCTGAAGGACAAATTATAAATTTGAACCTGAAGGACACTTTGGGTCTCTTTATTCATTTATTTATTTCTGCTTTAGAAGTTTTACCGTTACTTGAATTTGAATATTTTGGGCTAGAGAATGCATCTCTTCTGTTTGGCCATTCCCTGCTCATGTGTCCTCTCTGGTTCTTTCCTTTTATGCTACTCCTGTAGCATTTAAGGGTCACATTACTAGATTATGCTGCAAATATAAATGAAATAGTAAGAAATATCCAATCTTCTCCTTAAGACTTATATCAGATATTTTCATTTTAAAGTAAAATAAAGTGAGAATAAATATTATTGATTAAAGCCAGTATTAAATCAGATATGTATTGATTTTACCATAGACTATACCCACTTTCATATAATTAGGTCATTAATTCATTTGGTGATTTAGTTTATGCTGTACTCATTATTTATTTTGAATATCCTATTTATATAATACCAACATGGGTTTTTGTATGGACACATATGTGTATGTTTGTGTGTGTGAATGTGTGTGTGTTGGTGTTCCCTTTTCATCCATGTTAAGCAGGGTGCTTTCCATGTTTTTTATGAGATAGAATTCTTTAGTGTTTGAAGGCTCTCCTTTAACTTTGTTCTTGCACTAACAAATGACATCTTGTGCAAGGGTGACAAGAGAATCAATTAAGAAGAAAGAAGAATGATAATCCAAGATGGAATGGGCCCATCCTAGTTGAAGAATGGTGAACAAGAATCTGGTCAGTGAATTATAACCTCATTTTAAAATTCATTCATCCATTTGATAATTAATTTTGATGACATCTTACATAATCATCAGAGGCTTTCCCTGCAGAGTACATGAAGGTAAATGAACCTCTACTTCAAGCTTGACATCTATCTTTGGCTAACTGTTAAAGAACACATTATAATGAAGGCATAAGACAGGATGCCTGTTCACTTAAGTTTGGTGAAGAAGCAAGCAAGATTAATAGCTCTGCTATTTAACAGAATAATTTTCAGATAGAAAATGTTGTGTCCTCTATTTTAAAAAAACCTCTTTCATCTTGGGAGGTTTACACATTCTTCCTTTTTTGTGATTAGGAAAAAACCTGAAGTTCTTACTGAGAGTGATTTATAACTTCAGTAAAGGTAGAAGAAAGGAATTTATAAAAATTCTTTTTTACTGGACTTACCATTTCATGCAAACTCTTCAGTGCCACCCTCTAGAACGTCATGCAATGACTGGAATAGGAAGAAATTGGAGGGAAGATAGACATGGTTGGCAACTACACCACCTCTGTTTCTCTGATGTCATCATTCTAATAACACCAAATATCAGCCAAGCAGCACAAATGCTGGCTGACTTTGACTGTGAGTGTAGAAAGGTTGGACTGCAACTGAATTTCAAGAAGATAATGTTCATGAGAAATGGACTAGCTCCTGACACTTCATTTACTCTAAACAGAATGAACACCTCTGAATGCAGCAGTTACATTTACCTAGGTCGAGAACTCAACAAAAGGAACGACCTAGCACATGAACTACACAGGAGGAAGAGAACAGCGTGGAATGCCTTCAAGAGCATTGGGGAAGTGGTAAAGAAGACGAAGAACCTCCAGCTCCAGGCACAATTTTTCTTTAGGTTTTTTTTTCAGACACAACTTTTCGACTCCACCTTTCTTCCTGCACTAACATATGTCTCAGAGACTTGGGCCCTATGAAAACAGGATGAGAAGGCTATTTGTGTAGCCCAAAGAGGAATTGAAACAGTCATGCTTGGGATATTATGCTTCACTCAAGTGAGAGAAGGAATTCGGAGTTCTGACCTCCATCAATGATCAGGAATCAAGGATGTTGTCTCGTTTGCCAACATGATGAAAATCAGATGAGCAAGACACATAATGTGGATTAGGGATGACCGCTGGACTAGTGCTGGTATTCCACGGGATGTCAAAAGAATGCATGGCCGCCCACCTACAAGATGGTCAGACTTCGTCAAAAACCTGAATGAACGGTTAGAGGCTCTTCGTGTTCCTGGAGTGAGCAGATGCCATTGGGCTATACTTACACCTGACAGGGACAAATGGAGATGTTACTGGTGCCCGCTTGAGCAAATCAATGAATAATGGAAAGATAAGTGATAAGTGATGTGTTTCTGTTTAGGGTTACCTATCAAATAACCTGGTTAGGTTTTGAAAACTGAGGACTTACCTTATTTTCAAAATGTGAAGTCAGTCCATAAACTAGAGTCAAGGATGATTTGAGGACCAGACTCACATGTAACAACCCAGAAAAAAAAGTTATGACTTTATCAATACCATTTCCTTATATGGACTGAAATGGTCAATATAATAAGTGCTGGTTAAAGGAGCAGGCATGGGGATGGGAGGTGGGTGGGAAATGTGGGTCTGTGATGTTGTTGGGGGCACACTGGTGGTGGGATTGGTGCTGAATGATGAATCTTTCAAAAAATTGTATTGTGAAAATCTGTATTTTGTAATTCATGGTGTTTAAATAAAGTTAAAAAAATTAAATGTTAAAAAAAAGAATGGTTTTTGAATTGTTGCAGGAAAATCTCTTAAGAAGTATGGTTTTGTAGCCTCTGTAGTTGGTTCCTGTAAGTTATTTTAGGAACTAATAGAAGTCTCTAGGGAGCACAGAACTATTCTCTGTCATTTATTTATAAGATGGTCTTTGGGAACTAGGTACACTGGTGACCTCTCTGAAGTGTACTACCTAAATTAAGTCAGAGTCCTATTCAGTATAGAAGGTGTTGAATGAATGTTCCTCTCATCGGCCTCTTTTCTTTAATATTACCAAACCAAGGCATTCTTTAGAAAATTTCAGTCATTGTTTGTAGTATTTGAATAGGATCCTTTCCTACTGGAGCATTAATATTAATATGCAGAATTCGAAGTGGAATCCTCAATTTTTCTATCTGCCTTCAGTGATGAATCTATTTCTGTCTCGGTACTATGATTGTGGCTATTATAGTCAGTAGTTTTATTACCTTAGCAAAAGATAGTCTTAAAACTGATCCAAAGATGGGAAAGTATTGTGGGACCTTTAGTGAGGTCAAAACAAGGATGTGGGCCTTTTGGAGAAATTCTCCTTTTGGTTATTTTGATGTTTAATTACAAGAATTGGGAGTTTTTCTGTAAAAAAACGGCTCATTAACTTTCTACTTCTTTGATATAATACAGTCACACTAGAAACAGACACATTTTTGTTAACTACTGCTTACACACAAGCTTATGCCTATGTTCTTAAAGCAATACATTCAACACTAAAATCATCCTGACAATGCAGAACTCCCATCTCCTTTTTTCTGAAGGCAAGATATTCACATATAAAGCATTTGCTACATAAACATACTTGACAGCTGGCAACTCCCATATCCTCTGCCTTAAGGCAAAGTAATCACAAACAAATGTTTTAATAGAAATCTCTATACATTCATTTGAGTTCTAAAGTTTTCCCTGCTATTGAATCAGGAGAATTTGGTAAGCAAGAATTGAATGCAAAATAATGTGAATTTATTTATTAGTTCTTTGAGATTAAAATTTCCTGACAACCTAGAATCCTGCTTAGATCATTTGTTTTCTTCCCTAGATTTATAATTACGACATTATCTTTGCTGCTACTTATGTCTTATACATTTTAAATGTGGTGTCATTTTGTTTTATTTCCTTTTTGGGCAGCACTGGCAGTGCTTTTGACTACTCCCACTGTGTCACATGGGGATTATTCCCAGTGGTTTGAAGGGGGTGAATGTGGACCGCCTGTGTGCAAAATGTGGTGCTACCCCTTTGAGCTCTATCTCCTTTCCTTAATGGACTGTCTTGATATTGAATATTGAGCTATAGTTTTGCATGTATTATTTTGAACTGCAGTGTAAAATCCTGACTCATAGTATAAGGAGTCATTGTTACAATGGAACATTCTGTGTCTTTGGAGACAATAAGCTAGAAAATAATAAAAACTGCTGAATGTCTTTAATATTACAACTTTTATTTATGATTCTCAAGAGTCCAACAGCAGTCCTCATATTCAGGATAGCAATCCCAGAAACTCCTGTCCAGCAAATCATGACATGTTTATATATAGTACATATACCTATACATTACCCTTTTATATTGTCTGATTGGTTACATCTTATCTAAATTCCAGTTTGAAACTTATATCAATTTTATTGGCTATAGAATTACCAGTCATATTTTCTATATAAAGAACAATCAGATTACCTAGATAACAACTAACCAGATAGACTTTATCATTACGTCTGTGGTAAATAAATTGGTGCCTTCTTGTTTTATGTCCACTGTAACATTACAGTTGAACTCATAACATCTTATAGAAAATCATATGTAACATATAAAAATGTAGTAAAGACATGCTGAATGATGATTGGGGAAATCAACTCTAGTGAGTATAAGTCATGCACCATTGTAGGAAATATCTTCATTTAGGTTGTCAGAAATGTCATTCATGGTAGCTATTTAGTAATCAGTGCTTAGAAACTAATAAGGTATATTTGAAGAATTGTTGCACTATAATTCCTGTGCTTTGGAATGGATTTATGAAAGATGAAGACAACTTCCCTTCTGGCACCAGTTGAAAAGTTGTTTTTCCCCAATATAAAAATTCTATGAAGGGGACACAATATATTCTAAATATATTAAGGTACAGTAAGGGAATATCATGATAAATTTAGTGGTTTAGATGAAAGAAAAAAGTTCTTGTAAGATACATTCCAGGCCAAAATAGATTTCACTGTGGAAATAAAGGGAGTGGGGGGGAGAGAGAGGAGAGAGCGAGAGAGAGAGAGAGAGAGAGAGAGAGAGAGAGAGAAGGAAAGAAAGAAAAGGAAGGAAGGAAGGAAGGAAAAGCAAGAAAAGAAGAGGGAAGGAAGACGATACAATTCTTAAAATATTTTTAATTGAATCACAGATATGCAGGTGCAAAATTGTTCATGATTCTCAGTCTGATACAATGTTCAACAACTGTCCCATAACCAATGTACGTTTCTCAACACTTGTGCCCCTAGTTTCCCTCCCACCTGCTTCCCTCTGCCCTGCACCCTCAGCCTGCCTCTATGGCTGACCCTTTTTTCTCTCTTATTTTCCTTTTTAGGCACTGTGAATTACAATATTGTTACTGAAAGGGGATCATGCATATCACTTTGCCTCCTTTCAGCAGTTAGCTTTTGTCCAGTTGGTCCTTTCCAACTATCATTGGTCCTTCCAACTAATTGTCATACCAGTCCCTTCTCTGTCCTAACTGCGCCCCCCTCTCCCTTGGTGGTATGATTTCTATCATGGACCAGTCCTCCTGGCCCTTGGGAACCTATAGGAATTCAGGAATTTGTCTATTTCTTCTGGGTTCTCCTGTTTCGTTGCATACAGACTCTCATAGTAAACTCTGATGATCTTTTGAATTTCTGTGGTTTCTGTTGTGATGTCCCCTTTTTCATTTCTGATTCTATTGATTTGGGTTCTCTCTTTTCCTTTTCTTACGAGTCTTGCAAGTGGTTTGTCACCTTGTCAATTTTTTCAAAAGAATCTCTTCTTGGTTGTGTTGATCTTCTGGATTGGTTTTTGGGATTCCATCTCATTGATTTCCAAAGTTTTATTATTTATTTCTTTCTCCCTGGGTTGAGCTCCTTTTTGCTGATTGCTTTCTAACATCTTATGTTGTGAAGCCAGACTGTTTATGATGGCCTTTTCCTCTTTTCTGATGAATGCTTGAAGAGTTATGAACTTTCCTCTTAACACCACTTTTGCTGTATCCCACAAGTTCTAGTAATTTGTCTTCAGTCTCATTTGTTTCCAGGAATTTTTGGATTTTATCTTTGATTTTTTTTTATGACTTGCTGGTTGTTCAGCATGAGATGTTTAGTTTCCAGATGCTTGGCGTTATTCTCTGTTTCTGTGTGTGCTTGTGATTAACTTCTATTTTCAGTGTATCGTGGCCTGAAAAAAAAGCAATTTCTATCTTCGTGATTTTATGGAGGTAGTTTTATGGCTCAGCATGTGATCTATCTTGGAGTATGTTCCATGTGCCCTGGAGAAAAATGTGTATTAGACTTTTGGGGGGATGAAATGCCCTATATGTATCTACCAGCCCTCTTTCTTCCATCTCTTCTTTTAGGGCCAGAATTTCCTTGGTAAGTTTCAGTCTTGTTGATTTATCAAGAGTTGATAGAGCAGTGTTGAAGTCTGCAACTACAATTGTGTTGCTATTTATGTCTTCTTTGAAGCCTATTAGTAGTTGTTTTAGGTATTTTACTGGCCCCTCATTGGGTGTATATATGTTTAGTAGTGTAATTTCTTTCTGTATATGTATCCCTTGATTATAAAGAAGTGTCCTTTACTATCCCTTCTAACCTTCTTCAGCCTGAAGTCTATGTTGTTGGATAACAGTATGACCACCCTAGCCTTTTTGGATGGTTTGTTTGAGTGAAGGATTGTTTTCCAGCCTTTTACTTTGAGCCTGTCTTTGCTCCGATTGAGAATTTAGTTCTCCAATAGAGAACTTAGGGAATATTAAGGGTGCTTAGGAGTAAAAATATTAATATGAAATACTACTCTGGTCCTAAATCAACGTGGACCCATTCTATCTTGGGAGAAATACAAAGGAAGAAGTATAATAATTCTATGGGGACAATACAAAGAAGGAGATATAATAATTCTATCTATGGGGGAAATACAAAGATGAAACTATAACAATTCTATCCATGGGGGTAATACAAATAAAAAACTATAATACAATCTGTCAATCAATCCCTGGACCCAGAACAGAGTTTGTTGGTGACACAATAGAGAAATTATAATACATGTTTTACCAGTCCCTGAAACCAGAACATAGTTCATCACCAAATTTCCAATTGTTGAACAATGGCATGATTGTCATTGTTCAGCCATATGTAGTCCATAATAGTGTGAGTTTTGTCCGATTTTGATGGAAGGATGGTACAGGTCCGAGGTTTGAAGAATGGCTTCTACAATAGGAGCAGTGATCACGGAAATGAATCAATTATCAGGTAATTGGTGAGTTTACAGGAACACAGAGCAGCCTTTTCATGAGTCCTTCAGGAGCACTATATTTAGGAAAAACACTACTATAAGTGTATTTCTGATGACACTATGAATCATTAGAATTAATGAGTATCAGGGTCTGGTATGAACCCAAGTCTGGGAACAGAAAGACAGGGAAAAGCTTCAATTAAACAGAATAAAGAGAACATCCTAGAAGAAAATAAAAGGTGATAGAAAATAAAAGTGATAAAAAATAAAAAGTAGTAGAAAGGGATATAAGGAGTTGTTAATTCAAACACGTCCTGGTATTGTCCAATCAGCAACCTGTAAAGGAAGATAAAGGATATACTTAGTGCTATGGAGTTAGAAGCCTTTTTTGCAGGTCATCTGTTGCTGACTTCTCTGTTTTCCCTGGGGATAGCTCACGGCTGAGTATTGGAGGATTGTGGACCCTCTGGCGGTTTGAGGGCTGAATCAGATGGTAGAATCCGACTCTGGATGAGGTGTAGTGGGACCCAGCTTCTCGTTACTTTTAAGCACTGTGCAAGGTTCTTCAGAAGACAAAAGTCAAGCAGTGGTATACCCCCCTTCTCTGTTTTCTTTTATTTTATATTCTGGAGCCTAAGTTTTATCTGTGTTGGCAGAGAAAGAATGGCACAGTCATGCGGCCTAGATGGTTTCCTTATATGTCTGCTATTACAAGAGTGAGGTAGTGGAAGAGGGTATGGCATTTTTTAGATCAGAGTCAGAGTCAGAACTTGAAGTATCTAGTTCTTTTTTCAGTATTTTCCTCATTATTAGAGTCCAGAGATGAGGGACCCTCTGACAGGCTATTATTGTCCTTGGGAAGGCCTTTGGATTGCAAACGTGTTACCACTGGGAATGCTTCCTTCCCTTCAGATAATATATGCTGGGGTCAAACCCATGACCTCTTCCTTGAAAACAAAACACTGTTTTCTCTCTGAGTTACAACCCCAGCCCATTATGTATATATGTATATATGTATACATATATACATATATATGTGTATACATATATATGTGTATACATGTGTGTATACATATATATGTGTATACATGTGTGTATACACATATATATGTGTATATATATACACACATATGTGTGTGTGTGTATATTTGAGAATAGGGGCTAGATCTCACCGAAACTCAAGCTTGCTTCTGGCTCTTTTGCTCAGGAATTACTCCTGGTGGTATCAGGGATCAAACCAGGGTTGATTGCAGGCAAGGCAAGCACATTAACCTCTGCACTATTGCTATAGTGCATAAATTATCATTTCTACATAACTGTTTGGTGCCTTCTGAATTTACGTGTGATGAATATATAAATATTTTTATACATCCTGGATATGGGAGCTCTGTCCCTATCTTGGATCTTTATAGACTTATGATTCTTATTCTGAATTCAGACTTTCTCTCTGATGATTTTATCTATATTTCCTGCCTCTTCTTCAAGATCTGAGTATAACTTACCGTTTGGAATATTTCTAAATATTTCCTTCTCTTTGACAATTGAGAATTTATATGTTAGGCAGTTATGGTTATTAACTACAAAGTTTAAATTATATAGTTATTTAAGCTTCAGTCCAAAGCCATGAACATATTTCAAAAATCTTTTCCTGAATTGTACAAAGATATTTCCAGTTCCAGGTTCTCTCAAATAACTTTGTCTTATTTCCTCTCTTGTAAAGTCTCTTAGAAAAACTTTACCATTCCCATGGCTCATATCCTTTTAAAGTACTTTTTTAAATTACAAAGGCTTATTAATTCTATTTTCTCTGAATATATCATGTAGCCTCTTTTTTATATCCCCCCACTGTATGACCTAGTTAAATATCTCATAATCTCATGCATAGAAAATTACAATTTTCCAGATTAATTTGTTTCCCTGTGCTTAAAATCCTTTATTAGCTCTATATTCCATATAATATTTTCTCTAACCTTTGCTTTAATAATTAAAACACATTGCTGTATAATAAATTTTGTTCTATTTAAATAGAATTTGTTCTCTTCTCCTAATTTTCAATTGTATGCATTAATTTTCCTACTCCAAAAAGTCTACATTATAATCTACTAGATTATATTATGTATCAACACTATGTGTTGATACATAATATTTACATTTTTTGTGTGTATATCTGTATCTTATTAGATGAGTTTTTATGTCATTCTAGAATGTCCTCCCATCATCACTTCTTATAATACAAATCTTACTGATGTCAAACTCTATCTAATTGTTAACTACTTCATCAAGCTATACTCAGTATTCTAGAATGAATAAACTCTTTGCCCTTGTTCTTGTAATATTATCTTTACCTCTTTTATAATGATTGGCACATTTTGGGGATCTCAGATTTCATTTCATTGAACAAACATTTGATGATCATGTCAGGCACTATACTGAAGACATGGAATGTCATTGAATCACTATCACTATCACTATCTTCCCGTTAATCATCTATTTGCTAGAGCGGCACCAGTAATATCTCCATATGTCCTGTCTCATGCTAGTAGAACCCAAAGGCATCCACTTGCTCCAGGAACATAAAGCCTCAAACCATTATATTAAGTCACGGAATGACCTAATATAAATGTTACTGGTATTTGGCATATCAAGTACTACACGAGCAGCTTGCCAGGCTTGCCGTATGGGTGGCATACTGTTGTAGTCACCTCTAAATAAAGCATTTATTGATGAATCACGTGGCTGCATGAGCCGGGCTGTGATAGTCTGGTCTGCTGGGTGGAGTTGTGACGCAGAGGGAAGTCAGGATGTGGAAAATGGCGGGCCACATGGAGTAGGGGAGGGTGGTCTGGCTTGTTGTGAGGCTCTGCTGGGGTGGTAGGCCAGGGCGAGAACCCGCCATGCCTCCTGGGAGCCTCACAAGCAGCTGGCCACAGGAAGAGCAAGTAGCAGCTCTGCCCCATGTCTGAGAGTCTCTGAACAAAGACAAAAATCCTTGTAGTTTGGTTAGGGGAATACAGATAAATGCATAATATACATTACAATTTTGTTCAGTTACATAGTATATGTATGTACATATACATATTTATAGTACATAGGCCCAGGTATGCTGATCCAGAGACAGACATGGGGCAGAGCTGCTACTTGCTCTCACTGTGCCCAGCCGCTCATGAGGTGCCCGGAGGGATGGCAGGTTCTAGCCCTGGCCTGCCACCCCAGCAGAGCCTCAAAACAAGCCAGACGACCCCCACTCCATGAGGACTTCCATTTTCTACATCTGGACTTCTTCCTCGTCAGAACTCCACCCAGCAGACCAGCCTATCACAGCCCAGCTCATCGAGACTCACCCTGCTGCAGTCTTTTTGGGGCAACAGGGGGGGCTGCCTGCCTCACTGTGCCCAGCGCTCATGGGTGGGGAGGGTGGCGGGTTTAGCTGGCCGCCACCCCAGAGGCCTAAACAAGCCAGACCACTAGGGTCCATTTCCATCTGGACTCCTCGTCGAACTCACCCAGAGACCAGCCTACAGCCCAGCTCCGAGACTCACGCGCAGTCTTTTTAATCCGGCCAGGTATGCTGATCCAGACACAGACATGGGGGCAGACCTGCTACTTGCTCTCACTGTGCCCAGCCGCTCATGAGTTGCCCGGGAGGGATGGCAGGTTCTAGCCCTGGCCTGCCACCCCAGCAGAGTCTCACAACAAGCCAGACGACCCCCCCCCCCCCACTCCATGAGGACCTCCATTTTCCACATCTGGACTTCCTCCTTGTCAGAACTCCACCCAGCAGACCAGCCTATCACAGTCCCGGCTCACACGGCCACAAGCGGCCGCGCCGTTCATCAATAAATGCTGGATTTTTAGATGACTACAAGAGTATGCTACCCGCACGGCAGAGCCTGGCAAGCTACCCGTGTCGTATTTGATATGCCAGATACCAGTAATTATTATAGACCTCATTCCCATGACCTGATGGAATGGTTTGAGGCTCTTTATGTTCCTGGAGCAAGCAGGTTCCCTTGGGCTCTACCTGCATGAGACAGATCATATGGAGATGTTACTGGTGCCCACTCGAGCAAATTGAAGATGAATGGGAAGACAGTGATACAGTGATGCATAGTATATTAGGAGAGGTCAAGTATTGTTTAAAGAGATAAAAAGGGATATAGGAGTGCTGCAAAGGGAATCAGAAGTTCTGGACTAATACTGGCTTAGGCAGTGGTCTGTTAAATTGGAAATAGAATGGTAGAAGAGGATTTTACTGAGTTGATTTAAGAAAAGACATAAAAGACATAAGGAGATATGCACATGTCAGTTAGGGGAAACTAAATTTCTAGGTAAAGAAAATAGTGTAAATGACTAGTTTTGTAACCTAGGAAATGAACTGATAGAGATATGCCAGACTAGGTATAGCCATGTAGTTCATCAGAGTGATTGGGTTTTGGTTTGAGAAAATGGGGGAACCATATGAAGTATCTTGAGAAGAGGCTCACAGATACTATATAAAATGTCTTTAAAGGATCCTTCCAGCTTGTACTGAGAACAGATTTGAGAACCAAAGAGAAATATCTATGCTAGAAATGAGGCCACATTGAAGTAGGGAAGAGCAGAAGTGATCAGCTGGTAGGAAACTTGCTTTGCAAATTTGACCCAAATTTGATCCCCAGCACCCCAGAATAGTCTTTCTGGCCCACTTGCTAGGAGTGATTCATCCCTGAGTACAGAGCCAGGAGTAAGCCCTAAACATAACTGGGCATAGGGGAAAACAAAAGAGAAAGGGTCAGATGATATATTATCATCTGAGGGTATTTTCCACGTAGTGTGGTGTTGTTTTAGATACAGGGTATGAAAGAAAAGAATCAATGATGACTTCCAGAATTTTCACATAAACTAAAGTGTATTGCCTTCCAATGAAAATGGAAACTTTTCCGATAGAGCAAGATTGGATGGTAAAATTAAAACTTTAATTTGGTTATAAAAATAAAGTTATTCTTATATGTCAAAATGAAACTGTTGAGATTATTGAATATGCAATACTGGATTTCAGGAGAGAGATTGAGCTGGTTTTCTGTCACTATCCCCATTTCCATATGTGCACGCATCATTTATAATCATGAAGCTAAGTACAAACACCAGAATGCTGGTGACTCTGAAAGTTTTCTATTCTGAAATAACTGAGAAGAAAAAAATAAAAATAAGTCGAGGAATGATGAATGCTATTGGAGGAAAGCAAGAAAGAGCTCTATTCTTCAAAACAGTTAATTTACTTTCTGAATCTTATTTATTTGGGGAGGTGTAGGTTTTGGTGTGCTTAGGTCTTACTTCTCTATGTTCTGGGATTATTACTAGAGTGCTTAGTGGATCAAACTACGTGTAGTGCCAGGAATGAATTGGGGTCAACTGCATGTAAGACACTCACCTTAACCCCTGTACTTTCTTTTTGGTCTGAGCATAACATCTTAGATGCAAGTTAAAAAGTACATTTAGTTATTTGTTCCATAAACAGAGGTTCAGAGGTCACATAAGGTAACTGAAATGAAGTCTGGATTTACTTCCTCCTGGGAGTATGCAGGAGGAACAATGCAGAACAACAGTGACTATGAGAAGAATCTCCAAAACCATTGAGGCTCTGGCAAGAGATGAGAACCCAACTCTGGAAGAGCTTGAAAGTAGGAAAGTATCCTAAGTGGAGAGTCAACATTTAATTTAACTGAAAACATGATGTAGACATTCAGAAATATCAAAGTAAGGGGTTTTAATGATGATGAAGGATAAAGATCACAGAACACACTAGAGAAATTTTAGAATTTGGGTGGAGGTGGGTAAAATAATTAGGCATATGATTTGTATTTTCTGTGGAGATTAGAGTACAGGTGCTGGATGACATCCTGGGCATCTACCTTCCTATGGTAACATTATAAAGGTTAGAACATAATAATAATAATAATGATAATAATAATAATAATAATTAATAATAACTATATCACTGTCTTCCCCGTTCATCATTGAATTGCTTGAGCGGGCCCCAGTAACATCTCAATATGTCCTGTCTCATGCTAGTAGAGACCAAGGGCATCTGCTTGCTCCAGGAACATAAAGAGCCTCACTCCATTCCATCAGATCATGGGAATTAGGTCTATAATTGTTACTGGTATTTGGCATATCAAATACAACACGGGTAGCTTGCCAGGCTCTGCCATGCGAGGGCCGGAGCGATAGCCCAGCTGGTAGGGCGTTTGCCTTGCACGTGGCCTGCCCGTGCCAGCCCGGGTTCGATCCCCGGCATCCCATATGGTCTCCCGAGCACCGCCAGGAGTAATTCCTGAGTGCAGAACCAGGAGTAACCCCTGAGCATCACCGGGTGTGACCCCCAAATAATAATAATAATAATAATAATAATAATATTAATAATAATAATAATAATGATAGTCCTGTGGGAATCAACACAGTTTATGACAAAGTTTGGGGAATAGAGAATTGTTGAATCAACCATCTTCTTCCAACATGAGGCAGATTTTTTTTCTTGACCTTCTGGGAGGCAGTAGCAGATGGGAAGGAGGGAGTCTGAATCCAGCCATTGAAAGATGAGAAACTTACCTGCATGGCCAGGGTACCCTTGAACACTTTTCATGAAATTGGTAATGGAGTGGTAGCTGAACTTCACACTGTATGGTCCCCTCTTCGGATGGCAGCTTTAACTTGGAACCTGTGGTTATAATAAACAGAGCACAGTGATTATGGGCTCTGCCAAATGTAGAGAGAGGATAGTTTTGGCTTGAGAGCACACATCTGCTTGTCTAGATCCCAGCTTCCTTTTTGGAGGGACTCTTGCCGAGAGAGAAGGAAACAGGTACTTCCAATAAAACTAGTCATGTGCTGGGACCTAGGAAGAAGCAGATAAAATGTGAAGGAACCCATTCCTTTTTTAAGATCACAGTGATTGTTACAGTGCTTGGCACAGCTCCAGGGCCTCCTAAGAAAGATGATAGAGAACCCAGATTCTTCTGTCAAAGACTAGACTCAGCTATCAGAGACCCTCTCAGTGAAGTGAGAGTTATTACTATGATATGAACTGCATTTATGGCCAATAGATCAATTTATGTTCTGGATAAATTGTGTTCTGGTAAAGAAATCATGTATCTCTACTTTGCTGGCTTGGCCACTCAGAAGGACGAGTTGTGCATATAGCCCTGATTGTACACAGCTTCATGTTTTACTAGATTGGTTCTATGAAATGATAGCCCTGATGTAGTTGATGCTTTGTCAGTGTTCTGGCTCCTGTAACAATTTCCAGCTAAAGGGAAGAAGGTAAAAAGCAAAAAAGTTATGCTACCAGGACAAGTAGCCTCCCCAGTGGATTAAATGATTGTATTTTTTCTATTAAACCCAATTCTGGTTCTATAAGAAATTTGAAATAAAATGTTATAGAATATGTTCAGATCTTAGTTTCTCATTTTAACAGAACCTTTTAGGCTACTGTGATAGTTATGGAGCTTAAAGTTAATGATGAATATAAATTTGACCAAAAGTTTCTGTATTTTGGAGAAAAACTATTTCCTTAAGAAAGCCTTTCTGAGAGGCTGGAGAGAGAGCTCAAGTGGTGAGTGCTTGCTTTGCATGCAGGAGGTCTGGGTTCAATCATATTATACACAGCAAAAAGTATTTCCTTCCCTTGATTTATCACTAGTCTGTTAAAGGTCACTTATGCTTGCCTCACATGAAGAGAATGGGTAGGCAACTAGTTTTTCAAGATTCATATTTGGATTAAGGACCTATGTTTCCTCTGTGCATGTTTTCACAACATGGGAAAATTTTACCCCTTTGGGAAGTTTCATAATTGGGAAAATTTTACCCTTAATTACATCTTTCTTTTTTCTCTTGATGAGTAAGTAGGGCCTTGGCGGAATAATTTTATTAATATTTTGTTTTATGTTCAGCTGGAAAATAGATGATTAGCTTCAAAAAGCAAGAATCATATCCATCTTTTCAAAACCTATACATCACATACAGCCCAATGATTTGTACATGTTATAGGTCCTCAAATAATACATAGTGAATGAGCTACTCTTGGTTCTAAAAGTCATATAGAGAAGCCACATCATATGCATGTTCTTCTTGGATACTTTTACATTTATTTATTTAATTTTCTTTTTCTGACTAAAATGATCTTTTCTTAAATAATTCCTCAAGAATTATTGTTTACTCTTCTATGAATGAAAACAATTAAGATTATAGTAAAAATCAACATCTTAGATAAGATGTTGAATAATTCACTAGTAAATTTGTTGGCTAATGTTATTCAAATTGTTAGGCCCACAAATTGTTACATTCCATAAGCCATCACAGTAATTCAATAATGAGGTTTACCTTCAGATTCAGTAAACCTGTTAAACAGTGTGTTTATTTTGAAAATTGGGAGTGTTTTATTAATAGTTCCTAGAACCGTGGACTTGAATTTCCCCTCTGAGTGTCACTGAATTTCTGCAATGCATCCATCATAGTCACCACCACTGTATAGTTTTTCTAATTACTTTCCCCCTTTAGCCTCTAAAACACCTAAGACACACATTCTCAGCAGGAATTTCTGACACATGGGAATCTCATCCCGGGTTACCTGCACAGAAAGCCAGAAAAATATACAATAAAAAAAAATACAATCTAGATTTCAGAAGTGAAAGTATCCTTATTTCCGGCTCTCCAAAATCATATGTTTTTAACAGGAATTCTACTATCAGTGGCAGATTATGTGGGACATAAACCTGATATATCATGGCAGGAGAATATTAAGTAAAACCTCTAAGGAAGAGAGAGAGAAAGCCGTGGGAACAGACTAGAGGAAAACTTGAAATGTGCTGCCATTGTAATAGGCTTTTAGTCCAGTTCCTAAATGGTTCTGGACCTGGTCTTTCTCGGAATTACCCAGATTGAGTCAAGATCCCCTCTGCAGGGCGTCTTCACTGGATGCCAGCTGCTCGCTTTGGAAGAAGACAGTCCAGCATCTCAGCGTATTCCTGAGGGAATCAGCTGTGTGCCATCTGCCTCAGCAGCCCCCTAGCTGCGGTATTAGAGCTCGGAGAGCTCGGTGTTGGTCCTGAGAGCAAACAGGGGCCTTGCAGCCTGGGAACCTTGTAGGTTTGGGATGATTTCATTCTGCCTTTTACTTTAGCCACCCCTCCACCCTCAGCCCTGAAACAAACCAAGTGTGGAATTACTTAGCATTGTGCTTTGAAAAAGCCTTCAAATTTCCATCAGACTCAAGCTTTTGGTTTTCAGATGAAATGTGAGGGATTTTGATGAGTGAAATATTTGGCTGAGGGAACAGAGACTGCTGGTCCTGTGACCAGAGCTTAGGTCCTGTGCCTTCACTGGGTATTATTCTTTCTTGAGAACCTGCCAAGACTGAGAGTTGTCAGAAGAGAGACTATTTCTAAGAGTTGTGATTTTTCAGTAAGTGGTCCTAATTTTCATATACCGTAGACATCAGCTCCACCATTGCTGTTAACACACTGGCAGTAGTGCTGTAGTTTGTGTTAATTAGACCACATACAAGAATGAGCCACCGGTGGTACACAAGTTGCCAATATTTTCTTAAAAAAAAAGATGGAACACCTCGATTTAGCAACCCCACCTCAGGTAGATGGAGGTTTTATAGTCACGAAAGAACTGGATAGTGGTTTACTCTTCAGACCCATGTTCTCCCTCGGACATATTTCTCTCTAGCTTGTCTCTGTTTCTTTGCTTGCTTATTTCCACTCTGGAGAACCCCGTTCTCCCTTAAACACATGAAAACATACTTGTCTTTTTCTCTCATGTCTTGCTTCACCAAATTAAAAAAAAAGGGAGGGAGAAGATGAGGATGAGGAAGAAGACCTGGATAATCATATATAATATCTTATACTTTGATGAAGACTCAACAGCAAGTGACCAAATTCTGTTCTTTTTAAATTAATATTTTGGAGTTACTTTTGACTTGGTTCCCATAAAAGAAACCCTTTGTTTTAATTTCCTGATGGCTATTCCTCTTATTATTTAGGTATTTGCAAAAAGAAAAGTAATCTGCTCTACATGCAATTTATTTCTGGGTCAAAGTGTTTCTAGAAACAAAAGTTTTCATTTGACAGGGATATTTAATTGTCTCCTCATGGACCATATATTGTGTGCTAATCACACTGGAATAGAAAAAGTTTAAGATATACCTTCAAGGAATTTGATTTAACTGGGAGGAGATAGAGACAGAGAAATAACTACACTCCTAAGTTATGAGTGTTATAAGCTACACCAGAGCTGGAGATTTATACAGAAAATGGAGGGAGTGCGTTGATAAACTTAGACTGCTGGTCACATGCATAGCCATTGGTCATCTGTTTCTTCTAATTAGCATGCTAAGCAGGAATGATTTATAATACCAACTAGAAAAGACCGTGGACCATGAAGGAAAGGGATGCAGAAGGTGAATTCCTGCCTAATGCTGTGGGAGTCAGAGAAGGGGTTTGAGTAAAGCAGGAAAATGGAAGAGTAAAGCTCTTGGTGGTGAGGAGAAACAAAGTAACTGAATAGATATCACCATCTACTTTAGATCACAACACACCACACCAGTGGGAATCACCTAGAGGTTAGGAGAAAAGCCTGGGAATGAAGGATAAACTTGTTTTTTACCGTTCTGCCGGAGGCCATCTCTGTTTGGTTCAATTTGACACTTTCCTGAAACATAATGTGTATAATATTACCTAAATCACCCTTTGGATTTTGGAGAAATGGCATGTGTCTAGTTAAACTTACTGCTATTGTGTATTCAGCATACATTTATGTACAGACTGATTTACATAGTGTAGTGCTTCAATTTCTCCATCAAGTACATACTTAAAATATCATGCTAGGATAGTCTTTACATTTGTGTCTGAAACAGCATCAATTGTCAACTCCCTGTTTGAATGTCTTCTCCATTTCCAATTTTGTTAACAGTCAACAATGACTGTTTTCCCTCAGGTGAGAAACCTTTATATGCAGTCCATCATGATTTCATTTGACTCAATTAATATACAAAAAATTTTAAAACTCTGGACAGAATAAAAAATAGGTATCATACATATTCAGGACTCATGAAAGCTGAGTAAGTGCCAGTGCAGAGCAGCTCTTTATATATTGTTCATCAAAGAAACAAATTTGGGAAGCACTGGAGAGATGTGCTTGAATGTCTGCTTCTTGCCCCTAGTTCCAATCTCTAGCAATAAGGATGTCTTTTTTTCCTAGGGTACAGAAGGTACTTTTCACACAGGAGGTTTATTTCTGTTTTTGAGGACATAAGACAGGCTATAGTAATGTTTATTTTTTAGCACAGGCTGTGTCTTATGTCACTCAGTTGTTTCAGTTTTGTACCACACCAGGCAGTGCTCAGGAGCTACTGAGGACTCACTCTATGTTCAGCCATCGCTCCTAGTACTAGACTGGACTTGCAGTAGCAAGGATGAAGTCCAGGCCTCCCTGCATGCAACACATGAGCACTAGGCATTTGAGCTGGTTCCTTTGACCTGTAACTTATTAACAGTAATCAATACGTCTCTTTGGCTTACTCTGAGGCAGTCCGTCCAACCCCAAAGAGTTAAAAATATGTCCACAGTAATTCTGATTATTTCTAAACTGGCAATGCTTCATTCCACATCAGCATGCAGCTCCTAAAATAAGGACATTTTTCTATGAAACTACTGCAGGGCAGATAAGCATGATTGCACTATGGAAATTAGCAGGAAACATCATTTATTATGATATGCCATATTTATATAAACCAAAGTATAATTGCTACTTTGGGAGGTGTAGGAGGTTCAGAGTAAGATCAGAGCTAACAAAGGAGTAAGAGGTCCGAGATAAAATCACAGTAGCATTTGATTGTTTCATGTCTTTAATTTTATATTTAGTTTGTCCTTTGACTATTTTTTCATGAAGACATTTTGTTTGCTTATTTTGGGGATTACTCCTCACTCTGTAGTCAGTGATCAATACTAGTGGGGCTTGAGGGATCATATGTAGTGTTGGGGATCAAATCCAGATCATTTGCACACAAGGTAAATGGCCTACCTGCTATACTATCTCTTAAATATCCGAATAAGTTTCTTTAATGAAAATTTTATATAAAGCATTTATTTTTATTGTTATGTTAGTTTTTAATAAAAAAAAGATTTGGCAAACAAAAGTACATAGCATTCTTCCATGGTGCCACATACTCCTGTATTATGTTAGTAAACACCTATATTCATACTTTTTAAAGTGATATTAAATGTCTTAAGGTGGTGAATTCCTGCCCCTCAAGGTGTTGCAGGTGTGGCTGCGGTGCCCGGCTGCATCGGCAGGTGGCAGACAGGAGACAGGCTTGTCTCTGTCCCGTGGGCTCTGCCCCGTGGGCCCTGGATTGTTGATGGTCTAACATAGAAAAAAGACTGGCCCCCCCACCCTCCCCTCAGGATGAACATGGAGCCACAGCAGAGCCTGGCAAGCTACCCGTGGTGTATTCGATATGCCCAAAACAGTAAAATAATGGACCTCATTCCCAATGAATGGAGGCGTTACTGGTGCCTGCTTGAGCAAATCGATGAACAATGAGAAGTGACAAGTGACAAGGTGGTGAATATAATATTTGCCTTTTAAGAGTTATATTTATTTTTAAGGGTACAATTTAGCATTATATGATATTGACACTTTGTATCTGATTTGAGTACATAATGATGTGAAATCCAATTAAGAATTTTATGTTTGTCAAATCTTTTCATTCTTTGTTTGGATCCAGTAGTGATCCTTCAGCAGATTCCTTATAACACCAAGATTCCATTGTGCTTTCTCTATTATTCCTCTATAAAGACAGCTTTCCCAGGTTGTCACTCGGTTTTAATTCCCATGTCATTATGAACTCATATTTTGGAAAGTTTAGTGTGTTTTTCATTACTGTAGTACTTATTTGATGCATCAAAGGGCGACATTTTTGGTCCCAGGGCTTCATTAGTCTTTGAACACTTCTTACCTTGGACTTCAAATGTTTATGGATCTGCTTACATTTTCCCTTCTCAGACCCAAAGTCAGTCATTTCCCTAGCCATCCCTCATTACGTTCTGTTGCAAAATGTACTTAGAAATTAAATCCTAATCACTTGATTTACTCATTGCTCTGTGGATAATACTGTTTCTAGGCTTTTTCCACTTATACTAAAAAACTGCATCATAATTTCAAGTCAAATTTAATATCAACAAAGCAGAAAAGGCATAAGATGAAACTAATTTCTTCAATTTTCTTTAAACATTGTCACAAAACCAAAAAACAGTATTTATTCCTATCTCGAATATTTTCCTTATTCAATTCTGTGGTACCATTTTTGTAATCTTCTTTCTTCATGATGAACCTTTGATTAAACAGTGATATATTAGACATATTAACTCTATATCTTTTTTTAAACATATAGTAACTTCAGAATTATAATACCAAAAACAATGCCTTTAACAAATCTACTAAGTACAATTTTTAATATTTTATTGCCTTTTGACCCTTCATTTGTATCACTTGCCTTCATGTTATTCATCGATTTGCTCGAGAAGGTACCAGTAACGTTTCCATTTTCCCTGTCATGTTCTAGTGCAGCCCAATGGCATCTGCTCGCTCCAGGAACACAAAGAGCCTCAAACCATTTGTTCAGGTCATAGGAATAAGGTCTATTATTGTTATTGTTTTTGGCATATCGAATACAACACGGGTAGATTGCCAGGCTTTGCAGTATGGGTGGGATACTCTCAATAGTAAGTAGGCTCTCATTCTTGCATTTACTGTTGAATAGAGTGGTTGCAAAGTGGCCGTGTGCAATGGGAAGGGTAAGTAGCAGCTCTGCCCGTCTATCTGTGTCTCTGGTTCAAGCATACCTGGGGTTGAAATAGGCTTCTCTATAGGGTGAGGGCTCTGACAAGCCGGGCTTGAGATTATCTTTTCTCTTGCATGGAGCTCTGATGAGCTGTAGAGTCAGGATGTTGAAAATGGCTACATCCTGGTGCAGGGCTATCCCTGTCATCGGCTGATCAAGAGGCACCAGGGAGGAAGGGCGGGTTCTGGCCCTGGCCCCCATCCCAGTAGAACCTCAGAAGAAGCCAGAGGAACCCCACGCCATAATGCAGCCATTTTCAACATTCGGACTACAAAGTTCGTCAGAGCTCGACCCAAGAGAAAAGCCGATCTCACTATTTTTACTCTTAATTGACTAAAAATCAAAAAGTGATAAAAGAGAGTAGATTCCTGTATTTAACCCCCAGTCTGTTCCTTTATATCTCCAGTTCTCTGGTCAAACATTACTTTCCTATAAGAGTAGGAACAGTTACACCCTCTATTCCACTTTATTGTACTTGCTTTATGGTTCTAAATGCTTTATTGCTCTGCATACATTATGACATATGCTATTCTCTATCTGAAATATATTTTTGGTGAATAATTTGTATTTTTTCTTGCTATACACTAAGCACCAAGAACAATCCTGTGCATGACAAGAAGTTAATATGCATTGTGATATGTTTCATAAATAAATAGAATTTTTTCTCTTTTTTATATAGCAAATCCTAGAACTCATTCCACAGAATTCTTTCCCAGATTTTTGGGAATGAAAATGCAAGAGTAAATGATAGAGATGTATTTTTTGCTCTATTTGCAATGCAAGATTCCATGATAGAGATGTATTTTATTTTTCTTTTTTGCTCTATTTTTTGCTCTCTTGAGTGGTACTGATAGTACTTCCAACCCTTTGCTATCACAGACTTGCTATATTTAGCACCTTTCTAAATACAATTGATTCTTTTTAAATGTATATTTTATAGATATATATCCTTTTTAGAATAACAAAGAAAAATTCAGTTGCATTTTAAAGAATAAACATTATCTAGAAGATATTTTCTAATTACAGTTATTTCTTTAGTAATACTATTTTCAGTTTACTTAAATGCAGTAACATTATTAAGATGCTATTATAATTTGTACTTTTAGAAAATGGAATATAAAAATGCTTATATCTCTATTGGCTCTCTCTCTCTTTTTCAAAATTAACTTAATTTTGATGCTGAAATACCTTTGTGTGAATAGTTGAAAGAATTAACCTTTGTTATTAATGGGGTTGAAAACTTGTCAATTCTGAATTTGCTTAAGAACATTTTTGAGTGGTCAGGCGAGTCCGGGCGCTTCCATTGGCCGGCGGCTCTAGGGCTGATTTGAAACTTGGCGGTTAAAGCTCTGGCTGGGACCGCGGCGACGCGAGAACAGCAAAAGAGCCGCTCAGCTTGGTGAGTTAAGGAGGAGGAACGCCTTGGCTTGGGCTCTACCGTTCCGGGACGCCGGCGCTTTGGTCCTTGATCGTCGGCTTGTGGGAAGTTTCCTGTCCGTTTCAGTGGCCACTCGGCTTTCTTCGGTGTGGGGCCGACGGGCGGTGGCCAAGTTAAGGAGTGACTCTTGGGAGTGCGATTCCGCTGGGAGGGAGAAGCTGCTACCGCTGAGCTTCAAAGCCCACCAGCGCTCAGGAGGGCCCGGAGCGAGAGAAAACGCTTTCCCACCCCTGCGATCCTCGTCACTCTACGCGTTTCTCCTGCCCCATTCGCCAACCTGCTGCCCGCGCGCCCTCCGCGGAGACAGAGCTGAAGCCAGACCATGAAGGAAGAGGTGAAGGGAATTCCTGTGCGAGTAGCCCTGCGATGTCGACCTCTGGTCCCCAAGGAGATCAGCGAGGGGTGCCAGCTGTGCCTGTCCTTCGTGCCAGGAGAGCCTCAGGTGATTGTTGGTGCTGACAAATCCTTTACCTACGATTTTGTGTTCGACCCCTCTACTGAACAGGAAGAAGTCTTTAACACGGCAGTAGCGCCCCTCATAAAAGGCATATTTAGAGGATATAATGCTACTGTCCTTGCCTATGGACAGACTGGCTCAGGAAAAACCTATTCGATGGGAGGTACCTATACTGCAGAACAAGAGAATGAACCAACAGTTGGTGTTATCCCTCGGGTAATACAACTACTCTTCAAAGAAATTGATAAAAGGAATGACTTTGAATTTTCGCTGAAAGTATCATACTTAGAGATTTACAATGAAGAAATCTTGGATCTGCTATGCTCATCTCGTGAGAAAGCCTCTCAGATAAATATACGGGAGGATCCTAAAGAAGGCATAAAGATTGTGGGACTCACGGAGAAGACCGTTTGTGTTGCCCTGGATACTGTTTCCTGTTTGGAGCAGGGTAACAATGCTAGGACTGTGGCCTCCACAGCTATGAACTCTCAGTCGTCCCGATCTCATGCTATCTTTACCATCTCCATTGAGCAAAGAAAGAAAAATGACCTGAATAGCAGCTTTCGCTCCAAGCTTCATTTAGTAGACCTTGCTGGATCAGAAAGACAGAAGAAAACTAAAGCTGAAGGAGACCGTCTAAAAGAGGGTATTAATATTAACCGAGGTCTCCTATGCCTGGGAAATGTAATAAGTGCTCTTGGAGATGACAAAAAAAGGTGGCTTTGTGCCCTATAGAGATTCCAAATTGACTCGACTGCTTCAAGATTCTCTAGGAGGTAATAGCCATACACTTATGATAGCCTGCGTGAGTCCTGCTGATGCAAATCTAGAGGAGACATTAAACACTCTTCGCTATGCTGACAGGGCAAGAAAAATCAAGACCAAGCCTATTGTTAATATTGATCCTCAGAGAGCTGAACTTAATCATCTGAAGCAACAGGTACAAAAGCTACACATCTTATTGCTACAAGCTCATGGAGGTACTCTGCCTGGAAATATAAATGTGGAACCATCAGAAAATCTACAATCATTGATGGATAAGAATCAGTCCCTGGTAGAGGAGAATGAAAAAATTAAGTCGTGGTCTGAGTGAAGCAGCTGGTCAGACAGCCCAGATGTTGGAGAGGATCATTTTGACAGAACAAGCAAATGAAAAAATGAACGCCAAGCTGGAAGAGCTCAGGAAACACTCCGCCTGCAAAGTGGACCTTCAAAAACTAGTGGAGACTTTGGAAGACCAGGAATTAAAAGAAAATATAGAGATAATTCGCAACCTACAGCAAGTTATTACCCAGCTCTCGGAAGAAACTACTGCTTGTATGGCTGCAGCCATTGATATAGCAGAGGAATCAGAACCTCAAGAGGATAACAGTCCAGAGACCAGCAAATCCTCTGATACTTTGACTACTCAGCATGCTCTACGTCAAGCTCAGATGTCTAAGGAATTGGTTGAGTTAAATAAAACCCTTACATTGAAAGAGGCTCTCGCCAGAAAGATCACTCAGAATGACAACCAACTACAACCCATTCAATTCCAGTACCAGGATAACATAAAAAACTTAGAATTGGAAGTTATCAATCTGCAAAAGGAAAAGGAAGAATTGGTTCTTGAACTTCAGACAGCAAAGAAGGATGTCAACCAAGCCAAGTTGAGTGAACGCCACCGCAAAGCGTCTCCAAGAACTAGAGGGTCAAATAGCTGATCTGAAGAAGAAATTGAACGAGCAGTCCAAACTCCTGAAACTGAAGGAGTCCACAGAGCACACTGTCTCCAAATTGAATCAAGAGATACGGGTGATGAAAAACCAGCGGGTACAGTTATTGCGTCAGATGAAAGAAGACGGTGAGAAGTTTAGACAGTGGAAGCATCAGAAAGACAGAGTAGTAATCCAGTTGAAAGAGCGAGACCGTAAGAGGCAATATGAACTGCTCAAACTTGAAAGAAACTTCCAGAAACAGTCTAATGTTCTCAGACGTAAAACTGAGGAGGCAGCAGCAGCCAACAAGCGCCTTAAGGATGCTCTCCAAAAACAACAGGAAGTGGCAGACAAGCGCAAAGAGGCTCAGCGCCGTGGGATGGAGAGCACTGTGGCTCGAGTGAAGAGTTGGCTTGGAAATGAAATTGAGGTTCTGGTCAGTACTGAGGAAGCCAGACACCATCTGAATGATCTTCTTGAAGATAGAAAGATCCTTGCTGAGGATGTAGCTCAACTTAAAAAAAAAAAGAATCTGGGGAGAATCCACCTCCTAAATTTAGGGAGACGCACTTTCTCACATTCTGATCAGCGTGGACCAGTTTCTGAGACAGAAGATTCTATCACAAAACAGATTGAAAGTCTAGAGACTGAAATGGAACTCAGGAGTGCTCAGATTGCTGACTTACAGCAGAAGCTGTTGGATGCAGAAAGTGAAGACAGACCAAAACACTGCTGGGAGAATATTGCTACCATCCCAGAGGCCAAGTGTGCCCTGAAATATTTAATTGGAGAGCTGGTCTCCTCCAAAATACAGGTCAGCAAGCTTGAAAGCAGCTTGAAACAGAACAAGGCCAGTTGTGCTGACATGCAGAAGATGCTGCTTGAAGAACGAAATCATTTTGCTGAAATGGAGACAGAGTTACAGGCAGAACTAGTCAAAGTGGAGCAACAGCACCAAGAGAAGGTGCTGTACCTCCTTGGTCAACTACAGCAAAGCCAAATAACAGAGAAGCAGTTAGAGGAGTCCATCAGTGTAAAGGAACAACAGCTACTTAGCACACTGAAGTATCAGGATGAAGAACTTGAGAAGATGCAGGAAGTATGTGCACAGAATCAGCAACTTCTTCGAGAAAATGAAATCATCAAGCAGAAGCTGACCCTCCTCCAAGTAGCCAGCAAACAGAAACCTCATCTTCCTCAGGATATCCTTTTATCTACAGATTCTTCTTTTGAATATATACCACCTAAGCCAAAACCATCCCGTGTTAAAGAGAAATTTCTGGAGCAAAGTATGGACATCGAAGATCTAAAATACCGTCCAGAGAAATCTGTGAATGAGCCTGAGGACAGTGATGGTGTTACTGATGATAGGAATGATGAAGAATGGAAGCCAACAAAATTAGTTAAGGTGTCCAAGAAGAACATCCAAAGGTGTTCCTGCAAGGGCTGGTGTGGGAATAAACAGTGTGGATGCAGGAAACAAAAGTTGGCCTGTGGTGTGGACTGTAGCTGCGACTCTACCAAGTGTAGGAACCGTCAGCAGAGCACGGATAGCTTGGGTATTGTTGAGAGAACCCATGATTCTGAAGGCTCCTTCAAACTGGAGGATCCCACAGAAGTAACCCCAGGATCAAGCTTCTTCCACCCCGTCTGTGCCACTCCCAATTGCAAAATCCTGAAGGAAATGTGTGGCATGGACCAGGATTTGTTAAAGACAGCTCCAGCTGCCTCTTCCCTTGAACCCCAAGGGTCCAAAAATGCAGCAATAGAAGCCCAAGAAAATAAAGCGCCAGGGAAGAAAAAGAAACGTGCTCTGAACAGCAATACCAGCTTCTTTTCTGGCCATTCCACTATTAACAAAGAGAACCACTGAAGCTAGACTTGTCATCTCTGCCCAAAACTGACTTGGGGAGAGGCTTTCAGGTGGCAGCCAGAAGAGGCTTTGGATTATTCCTCTGAATGTCAGGTTTCTTGCTGTTGGAAAAAAAGAAACTGATTATCACTGAAAGAGAGGGAACCTGCATGGGATTTGACGCTCAGCCTGCAGCCCCCAGACTCACTGCTCTCTTGACCAGAAAGGTGCTAAGTGGCTACTGAAGAGGCCAGCTGCTGACTCGCAGGAAGTCTGTCCCCAGTCCAATCTAGATCTTTCTTACTTGTGAGCAGTTAAGGTTCTCCCCAGATAGGGTTGAGGCCGAAGCTTTCTTATCGGTGGGTGGTCTCAGCTTCATGATACCCTGCTTAGGGTGGAGGTCTGGTGCCCGGCTTTCACGCCACCCCAGCAGTGGGATGGGGGTGGGGGGGTCTTTTCTTGTCCTGACTGTGTCTAGGTAAGTGTTTCAACTGTCCCTCCGGGTTGTCATTGCTATTGCTGTAGCAAATGAAATCTTTTAAAATGTTAATGTTAAACAAATAAATCGTAGTGAAGCCCCCCAAAAAAGAACATTTTGAGTAATCTACATCCAAAAGTTTTAGGATATTTGTACACTGGTTTTAGAAGAATAGAATTTCATTAAGTGAATTAGAGTTAGCGTAGGCTACTTTCCAACCACCCATTCTCATAGAATTTAACCAAATCTGGAGCTACCACATTTGTTTGAGAAAACATTTTATCTATTGGGAAAGGAATTCTATTCTCTGAGCTCAAATAATCAATTCTTTCATTCTTTTTTAAAGCTCTGTTTATTTTATATTTTAAAACTCAGATTTATTTAAGTTTTTATTTTATATACTGAATAGTCAGATCCTCTTTATTGGGCTTACAAAGAGGAATTAACTAAGTTATTGGTGTAATAAAACATGACTTCAGACACTGCAAATGACACAATAAAACAGTCTTTGGCTACTAGAAATGCTGAATTCAGAGTAACTGAGATGCAAGAATGAAGAAAGGAATGACTGGAACAATCAACATGTAGGAAATTTTATTCTAGTGGTTTCGACACTGGTGATTGGTTTATGAGATAATACTGGAGGACATATTTGAGGTGGAATCACTGACACCACAAAATGTCTTAGAAAACTAAATCAATCTTGTACCGCACCTAGCAAAAGACCTAGCAATACATGTATAAAATTTTCCTATTACAAACAACAATGAATTCCTGTCTATGGTATAATAAATAAACGTAATTGAATATGAAAAGAAGAAATCAAAGACAATGTTGAGTGCTTGTTGCTTTGGTGAAAGGGAAGGTATTAGGAGCCGAGTAAATAGTATTGGCTATAGTCCTTTGATTTGCTTGTGCCACTTGTAGCTGCTCACAGTACATGGTAATGCAAAAGTTTCTATCCTGAAGCAATGTTCAATTCATAGCTCTGTGTTAGATTCACAATCAAAACCCTGATGGCCAGCTTGGCCTGGGTGGATGTTTGCCTCCTGGTTTTCTCTAGTGAAATTAGTCTATATATTTTTGGTTTCCCTTATATAGACATGAACCAAATGTTTCAATAACATGTCTTAAAATTTCTCTTAAATATTTCACAAATTGTTCTTAAATTCCTGAAATTCTTTCTGTTGCATCTGAAAATCAATTGTGCAGAAGAAAAATGGCCCTTCCACCTTTTAAAATTAAAACTCCCATGAGAGAACAGTAATCACCTCTTTTTGAGAGTTAATGAATAGATGGGTTAATTACCTTAAAATTTTAGGGAAATCAATTTTCCCATGTACTTATTAATTATTCTCAGATGGTCTGGACCCTAATAATTAGCCTTGAAAAAAGAAGTAGAAATTGTGGAACCCAAAGGGATTCTGGCGAGCTGTCAGAATAGTTAGACTGAAAATGATGAGAAAGCTCCAAATATGTGCAAAGTATTGGTTGGTACAGAAAAATAACTGAAAGCAATTAATTACTGGAGTAAAGGAAAAAAAGGAAGAAGAAGAAGAAGAAGAAGAAGAAGAAGAAGAAGAAGAAGAAGAAGAAGAAGAAGAAGAAGAAGGAGGAGGAGGAGGAGGAGGAGGAGGAGGAGGAGGAGGAGGAAGAGGAGGAGGAGGAGGAAGAGGAAGAGGAAGAAGAATAAGAGGAGAAGAAGAAGGAGGAGGAGGAGGAAGAGGAAGAGGAAGAAGAAGAAGAGGAAGAGGAGGAGGAGAAGGAGAAGGAGGAAGAGAAGGAGAAGGAGAAGGAGGAGAAAGAGAAGGAGAAGGAGAAGGAGAAGGAGAAGAAGAAGAAGAAAAGAATAATTCTGTCCAAACAGCAATAAGTGGGTAGTTCACTAAAAGAGTGATTTAAAAAACAAAACAAAACTCTCAAAAATGATAATAGGGTACAGTAAAATAGAATCCTCTTGGGACTTTCACGAGTTTAGTGCTGCAGTGCTGCAACCACTTTTAAATATTGTCTGTAATTGAATGCTGATTTTCCAAATGAAGCATTATTTTCTTTGATATTATTGTCCCGTGTTACAGAGTAATAAGAAATAAGACAGTAAAGAATACTACTTCTACGAAGCTTGGTTGAAGCAGAGCTTCAGTCTGATTTGCATGGTCCAAATGAGCATACTGTTTTCCCCCTGCTGTGTGATAGAGCTAAGGAAGGCAGATACATAGGCTACTGACAACTCATAACTGAGAGAAAATGCAGAACAAACTCTTCTCATTCCCCAAATCTAACTCACTATAGCACAATGAAATGAAAACCTAAGTATGCTGCTTCTTAGGAAAACAAGCTGTATAATGTAGAGTAAATTTGCATTTGAATGAAATCAACATAATTAGAAATGTGCAAAAATTTTTCTTAATTTGTTTAACTTACTCTGGGCTTGTTATTAAAAATATGGAAAGAATCTGGTAGAAGCTGTAGAATGATATTTTAAAAACTGGTGGAAAGCAGATTGGACAACTGTTTGACTTAAAGTTTAAGAAAATGGTGCCTTGAATATCAAGGGAACAGGAAGGGCAATTACATGCATAGATTGAATACTGTTCCACAATTATAGTGAGTCACTTTTAGCACTTAAATGATTGCCAGAAGAGTACAATACATTGGAAATTCACTCCGGATTACCCTAAACAAAGTTCTGAGGAAGACCATAAATCTTGGTGTGTGCATGAGTGTGGAATTTGTAGTTTTATTTTTTGGCATCACCTTAAGTCATTCTTAAGTTACAGAATCAGAATTAGAGTTGGAAGGGCACTGAGAGACTCCAGCTTGATTACTTCTCTGCATCAACTTACCTACTTTGGGGGGTATATACTTCCAGGAACAAAACTTTACAACTCCCTGAAGGAGACTGCTAAACACTGCAATGTTTATAAGCCCTTGCAGCTACAAGTTCTGCTCCATATGGCATTGTGTTTGCCCTCATTCCTTCATTCCCACCTCTTCTCCCCTCCATCCATCCTCTTAGTTCTAGGACGCTGTTTCTTCATTCAAGTAAATCTGGGTTCTTTCTGTTTCTCTTTGCAGATTTTGTCCAATGCCCCAGTGCCACATTTGTTTGTCTTGCATTGCTTATTTTCACCTGAATCCTAAATCAGCTTATTTTATTTTGGATTGAGAGCAAATGAGCCAAACTGTTATATAAATCAAGCTGAGAGGAAAATGAGGGATTGGAAAGTGCAAATTATCTGAAGAGCAGTTTTCACCAATTGCAGGATTTAAAGTCATTCTTTCAGACTTTGGAGAACTTCAGTGGGGCTGGCTGCCAACATTTCTCTTACGTTTACTTACCTGAAAAAGATTGGGGGTACTTGCTGGCCAACAGTCTATTAGTATACATAAAGTTCATGTTGGAAAGTTTACAGAATCAATTAGAGTTCAGAATATTTTTTAAAGAATGGTTGAGGAATTCATTTAATGAATTGCATTTCAGGATGTTATTATAATTGCAAAGATTGCCTATAAAATATTAGTATGTGGCATGTTAAGGCCAAGGGAAATTTTGTACTAAAATAATTTTTTTCAGGTGTATATTCCTCATCAAGTAGTTTACCACATCTGTTTGGAAGTTGTGCTCTTTCAAAATTCTAATTTTGTAAGTCACAAAATTTTCTCAAGAAACTTCACTTAAAATAAAAAAAAACCTAGAATAAATTTATAAATGAATCTAATGATTCTTCTATTGTGAGCTAAATTCCTCATTCATTTATGCTGATGATGCTGAAAATATCCCTGTTGAGATTTCACCATCAAGACAGTCCCTTGATTTGCTTTGCATAAATAGATGGGTGTGTGTGTGTGTGTGTGTGTGTCAAAGTAAGGAACAGAGTTATTCCAGAAGGCTCAGCTCCTGAATGCTATAGGATTATACTCTAAAAAGGGATTATGCATATTCATATTCAAATTTTCTTGGATGAAAATAAAATCAGTATTTTAAATTTATACCAGTTATTAATAGCACTGGCATAGCCTACTTGTATAGTTGAGTAACTGTTAGCAGGATGTATTCAGTGATGTAACTGACAGAAAAGAATTTTATTATGAGGACAGTGGAAGACAGACACTGATTTGGGGGTACAATAAAAATTTGAAGTTAGAATTCACAAGAGTTTTGGGAAACATGTACATGAGTGAAGGGACTACTTGAATAATTCAATGAATAAATGCATCACCTAATTGGAAAGGCATAAGAACATTAGCTATGGCAAACAATGGAATAAAATCCAGACTTTTCCCTGAAACTATGTGTCTGTCTGCATTCTGTAGCCTACAATATGGTGAATTATCAAAAGGAAATATGGATAATGAGTGCTATGGTTATGTGAACGTTTAAAATGCTGCATTTTTCCATACTGCCACCCCTAAAATCTGTGCTGTTGTTTAGAATCTATAGTCTGTTGTTCCTGAGTCTGTCTTTATAAATCAGGAGAGAGCAAACTTTCTCTGTGAAAGGCTAGGGAGCAAATGCTTTCTACTTCAGAAGCCACCTGGACTATTACTCAACTGTTGTAGAGCATCAGACCAGCCCCACACAACACACAGCCAGATGGGTGCCCTTGAGTTCCGCTCAACCTTCTTTTTTCTTCAATATCAGTGTGGAGTTGGATTTGTCCTATGGCCTGCTGTGAATAACTTTTTCTGAGTCACTGATGCATCTTGTTCAGTGTCATTATCTTTCCTATAGGTTCCTAGATTGCTTCTGATTCTGCTTGAAGAATATTCTTAAAAGTGTTTTCTGGCTTCACTTCCCAATCTAGGTGAGTCCAGTATCACTACAGTATCATTTCACAACAAATAGCTTTGGAACCACTTCTCTGCTTACATACCCGAATCTCTCAGAGAAACCAGCGTGATGGGCAGAGAGGGCAGTGGCATAAGATTCAGGGAGCTTGAAAGTCGGCATCAGTCCTTGAGTATGGGTTTCATTCTCATGGCAAAGGATAATATTGAGGCTACCAGGAGACATGGTCTCTGCTCATTTTGGCATTTGATGATATGAAATTAAGTTTCTGGCAAATTTAATGATAAGCGGTAGGCAATTCTCATAATTGTATTTCACTTTGGAACCGTTTTCCTCAGACAGGATAAAGAACAAACCCTGGTAATTTTTAAAGAGGGCAACATCCCTTTTTGTCATGTCCTTCTCCTTTCTTTCCCTTTCCCCCTTTCCCTTCCCTCTTCTGTCTTTCTCCTTTTTTTCCTTATCCCTCAACCACTTTCCCTTTCTCTTTTCCCTTTACCCCTTCCCTTTATTTTTGCGCCACATTTGGTTGTGATCTGGACTTACTTCCTGATCTATGATCAGCACTCAGGGGACCATATTGGGTTCCAGGGATTTAACCTAAATCCTCTACATGCACAAGAGCCCTACCATTTGTGCTGTATCTCCAAACGTGACTACACATTTCTTATTTCTTCTTTTGGTATAGATGATAAGGATCATGGTCATTGACATTTTTAGTATAGTTTGGGATCCTGCTCTATATTTTTTGGTACCTGTAGGAGACTAATATTAAAGATACTTCTGGAGCTAGAGTAATAGTACAGGAGGTAGGGTGTTTGCCTTGCATGTGGCCCATCTTTTGATCCCTGGTATTCCATATGGTCCCCTAGGGGCCACCGGGAGTAATTCCTGAGTGTAGAGCCTGGAGTAATTGCTAAGCATCGCTGGGTGTGACCAAAAAAAGCAAAATAAATAAATAAATATATTTGTGGATGGAATGAGACACATTTTTTAAAAAAGTTGTAGCACTAATGCACACACATACATACATGTATATCTGTATATACATATCACTGTATCACTGTCTTCCCGTTCATCATCGATTTGCTCAAGCGAGCACCAGGAACATCTCCATATGACCTGTCTCATGCAAGTAGAGCCCAATGGTACTTGCTTCCTCCAGGAACATAAAGAGCCTCAAACCATTCCATCAGGTCATGGGTATGAGGTCTATAATTGTTACTGGTATTTGGCATATCAAATATGACACGGGTACTTTGCCAGGCTCTGCCGTATGGGTAGCATACTCTTGTAGTCATCTCAAAATCCATCATTTATTAATGAACCATGGGGCCACATGTGGCTGCCCGAGCCAGGCTGTAATAGACTAGTCTTCTGGGTGGAGTTCTGTACATATATGTATATTCCACATCTGGACTTCCGACTCATCACAACTCCACCCAGCAGACCAGTCTATTACAGCCCGGCTCGCACAGTCACACATGGTCCCACGTTCATCAATAATGCTGAATTTGAGATGACTACAGATGCTACCCACACAGCTAGCTGGAAGCTATAGTATATGTATATTACAATATATAATATATGTGTATATGTGTATATTGTTTATATACATATATGTATATAGGTATATCACTGTATCACTGTCTTCCCATTGATCATTGATTTGCTCGAGCAGGCACCAGTAACATCTCCATATGTCCTGTCTCATGCGAGTAGAGCACAAGGGCACCTGCTTGCTCCAGGAACATAAAGAGCCTCAAACCATTCCATCAGGTCATGGGAATGAGGGTCTATAATTGTTACTGGTATTTGGATATCAAATATTACGGGTAGCTTGCCAGGCTCTGCCGTGCGGGTGGCATAGTCTTGCAGTCACCTCTGGTCTCCAGCATTTATTGATGAACCGCGCAGCCGCTTATGGTTGCATGAGCTAGACTGTGATAGGTTGGTCTGCTGGGTGGAGTTCTGATGAGAGGGAAGTCCGGATGTGGAAAATGGAGGCCCTCATGGAGTGGGGGTCGTCTGGCTTGTTGTGAGGCTCTGCTGGGGTGGCGGGCCAGGGCTAGAACCCACCAACCCTCCCCGGCACCTCGTGAGTGGCTGGGCACAAGGAGAGCCAGTAGCAACTCTGCCCCCATGTCTGTGAGTCTCTGGATCAGCATACCTGGGCTGGATTTTAAAAAAAGACTGCTTCAGGGTGGATCTTGATAGCCAGGCTGTTTTAGGCTGGTCTGCTTGGTGGAGTTCTGAGGAGAGGGAAGTCCAGATATGGAAAATGGAGGCCCTCATGGAGTGGGGAGTCGTTTGGCTTGTTGCAAGGCTCTGCTCGGGTGGTGGGCCAGGGCTAGGACCCGCCATCCCTCCCCGGCGCCTCGTAAGCGGCTGGTCACAGGGAGAGCCAGTAGCAGCTCTGCCCCATGTCTGTGAATCTCTATATACTATATATAGGTATATAGTGTATATACATATTCATGTATATGTACATATGCATATACATGCATATACATGTATATGTATATAATATATATCACTGTATCACTGTCTTCCTGTTCTTCATCGATTTGCTCAAGCGAGCACCATATGTTTATATATGTATATATATGTATATGTGTATATATATGTATATATGTGTGTATATATATATTGTGTATACACAGCAAGAAGAACTAGCCCACTAGCTCTCCTCCCATTCAGGACAACCATTACTGTAACCCACTGTTCTTTCCACAGAACATCCAGGTTAGGTAGTACTGCATGCAGTAGGTAGGGGCTTAGTACAGGCTGGACTTTGATGCCCAGGATAACTCAGGTACAGGCAGGGCTCAGATGCCCAGCATAGATCATAATCCAGACAGGGCTTGGCTGCCAAGGAGGGACTAAAATGCTGAACCCAGGACTATCACCCATGTACACGTGGCCATGGTCAGAGAGTAGGGAAACCTGGGATTAAACAACAGGAATTCTTGGGGTACAGCTGGGAGGCCTACCAGCAGTATAAGCATAGTGATCTGGTCCATGTGGGCTGCCAGCCATGACCATCTCCGGGAAAGCAAGCACAGTGTAGAGAGGAGCTCAGGGAAGGGACCAGTCACATCATTCATGGAGCCGAGTAGACTGCTTGAGATAGGACTGACATGTCATACATGGGACTGGGCAGTGTTAGGGCCAGGACAAGCATGTAATTCGTGGGTAATGGTGAGACTTAGACATCTGGGGAGGGACCTGGAGCCATCTGTACAATAAACTAACTTTCAATCTTCCAAGTTTTGTATATAAATATTTTGCACAATTCTCAAGGACCCACCGCACAGGAAAATCCACTTTTGCATTAGCACTCGTAATTGATGAAATTTTAGGATTGTAAACTTGGTGCACTAGGTATATTGGAAGTGTTAAGTGTTTGATAAATTTTTAGAAAAAAAAACTTTACAAATTAACATCATATGAATTGTATGCCTGAAACTATTATGGACACATTATAAATCATGGTGCCTAAACTTAAAAAAAATGGAAAACTATCTAAAATGATATCAATTAAGAAAAAAATGGCATTTTGTCTTTTCAGTATTAAGAATGGAAGAAGTAGAAAAAAAATCATCTTTATTGAAAAATAAAGATCTTGATGCATGCTTCTCTCAGACAGGTACAAGCTAAGAACACCAGTGAAAGCAGTGAAGTCACTCTGAAAACTAGCTTTTACCTCTTTTGCTCCTGGCACTCAGAACAATGCTTGTCACAGAGTCACTGCCCACAATTTTTGTGTTGAGTGTGAGGATAAATAGCCATGAGGACAAAATTAGTCAAGATGAGAAGTGGAGACCATACACACCTTCAAGTGAAAAGTGTTTTTGCTAAAAGTTGTGACAGCCAATTTAACTCTTCCTTATACTTTGAGGGTGAAGAATCTTAAGCATGGTTGCACTTACAGTATTTACAATATACTGTCTTAGTATATCAATACATGCTACTATTATATTTGTAATGAGTTCAAGTTTGGCAAAGAAGCATGAGCCAAAGTCTCTGATATTCACAATTGTAGATGCTTGTACTAAGTGTTGGCCTTGAAAAAACAATCTAGCCAACCTAAATTTATGAGAATCAATCCTGAGTATGCTTTAAAATTTTATTATTAAAAAATCTAACTCAGCAGTTAACATCTTGGAAAGACATTTTTAATTGTAGTCTATGATGAAGCTATTCTATAAGCATTGCTCTGATACAAGAACTAAAAGCCAAGGTTATCAGTTTCAGTACCAATTTTGATAGAAGGAAATGCTAACTCCACCGAATTAATGCAGAACTAGTTTCCATATGGTTCCCAGTATGTTTTGTTCCTTCAATTTTTAGAGTCTGAAATACTTTAGGAAACTTAGGTGTCATCACCACCCAAGCAAAACCAAGTTCTTACAAAACTCACAGAAAAACCTTTTGGCTAGAGAAAATAGATGTGAAGATTTTAAGATGAAGACTTTGCCAGGGTATTTATAACTTTAGTGTATACATAATTGATTTAGTGTATATATAATAGATCTTTGCTTTCTTCAGGGACCCTTCTAATGAAAAGTTCTTTAATTCAGAGTGATCCAAGTTCTTTTCTTAGTCATTGCACACTATAGGAACAATGAATAAAATGCAAAAAATACTTAGATTCTATTTGAGGAAATAAAGCATGTTAGATTATTAAAAATCTGTACTGTGGGCCGGAGCGATAGCCCAGAGGGTAGGGCATTTGCCTTGCACGCGGCTGGCCTGTCCTGGCCCAGGTTCCATCCCCGGCATCCCATATGGTCCTCCGAGCACTGCCAGGGGTAATTCCTGAGTGCAGAGCCAGGAGTAACCCCTGAGCATCGCCGGTGTGACCCAAAAAGGAAAAAACAAACAAAAAAAACTGTACTGTGTATGTGGTAGAATTTTTCTGGAGAAATTTTTTAGTGCTAGAGACATGCCAGGGAGCAAAAGTTTAGTGAATGCAATAGATATTTTAAAGACTTCTTCATTAGAATTTTGATAAATCAAGGCTAAGTATTTCTATAAGGTGGGATGAGATAAATTTCTGGGGAAAAGTGCTCATTCATGCAAAATAAATGAAATTGGCTTGACCACAATGAACATGACTCTCGGAGTAGAAACAAACAGCTTAGTAAAATAAGTGCATAGAATGTTCTACAAATACTGATGGCAAAAACAACCCTGTCCTTAGTTATGCCCTGTGTTACTACTTAAGTACTGGGCAAGTCAGCAAATAATAGAAGCATATTGCAGTTAAGTGATAATAGTCCCATGCTCCTTGTGATAATAAATTAGATGCTGTAGCAGTGATATTTTAGAGACCTGAGAGAGTTTTTAGGTACATTGATCTGTAAAAATGAATTCTAATGAATTGACTTTTAGGTCAATATCTCAAAGGTGAAAAAGACACTCATGAGTGGATACTAGGAAGCATGTATGGAGGTGAGGAAAAACAGATAATAAAGAAAGATTGATGGGTTCCAGAATCTAAAAAACAAAAGGGAACACATGGAAGATGAAATACTTAGGATCCAGACCATTCTAACAGGAAGGGGCATAATATTTAATTTTTTCTAAGATCAATTAATATGACTTCTTTTGAGAGTTTTAAGCAGCAATATGTCAGCTATTACTTTTTTTGGGAATTCCACTTAGAACTTATATATTAAATTTAGAGAATAGTTGTTATGACCACTATCATTATATTTCTACTGATACAATTTTTTACTGAATATCACCTGGTACTATAGGTTGTATAACAAATGTCAATGTATTTCATGTACACAACAACAAGAGGAAATAGTAATGACTATTGCTCCTTATTCTTGTAATGAAGGTGTGAGTAGGTATTACTAGTACTTGGACCAGTGTACAGAGTTAAAAACACTAGGATGGATGTATTGTTGAATGGAATTTTTTTTATTTTTGGGTCACAGCTGGCTATGCTCAGGGGTTTCTTCTGGATCTGCACTCAGGAATTACTCCTGGTGGTGCTTTGGGAACCATATGGGATGCTGGGTATCATATCCATGTTGACCAGGTGCAAGGCAAATGACCTACCGGCTTGCTATTGCTCTGGCCCCTGAATGGAATATTTGAATGGAAGATATCTGCATTTTCTTTTTTTCTTTTTTTTGCTTTTTGGGTCACACCCAGTGATGCTCAGGGTTTACTCCTGACTCTGCACTCAGGAATTACTCCTGGCAGTGCTTCGGGGACCATATGGGATGCCAGGGATTGAACCCAGGCCAGCATGGGCTGGCTGTGTGCAAGGCAAACGCCCCTACCCGCTGGGCTATCGGCTCTGGCCCCAGATATCTGCATTTTCAACCACTGAGTTGTCCTGAAGGTAAAAATTAGGAAATGACATAGACTCACTGGAGACTGTGTGAGAGGATAGCTCCTTGAACTTGTGAGTAGTACATAGAGGACTGGGTGTAGGCGCTAGATGAACTTATGGGATACAATGGCTCTAGAAAGGGTAAAGTTAAAAATGAAGCTTAGATTTTACCTTTGTTTAAGAAATCACCAGAAACTAGAGGTTTGTGTTGAACAGGAAAATCATGAATCATAGCTGAAGGTTTAGATGATATTTTAAAGGAAGGCATAGCTGTCAAGGATACTTTTAGAGAAAATGTCTTTTTCTCCCCTTTTTCATTGAATCACCATGAGTAACACAGTTACAAAGTTGTTCATGATTGGGTTTCAGCCATGCAATGTTCCAACACTTATCCTTTCATCAGTGCACATTTCCCACCACTAATATACCCAATTTTTTTCTATCACCACCCCGCACAGCCTGCCTCTAAAGTAGGTGGTTTGCTCTTCTCTTTCTTTTCTTTCTCTTGCTCTCTTTTGCTCTCTCTTTCAATTTGGGCATTATGTTTTGCAATCCAGGTACTGAAAGGTTATCGTGTATGCCCTTTATCTTCTTTCAGCACTCATTTATCGTCCAGTGATCATTTTTGGCTATCATTCTCATAATGGTCTTCTTCTCTGATCTAACTTCCCCCACCCCACTTGTGTCAAGCTGCATGGACTAGGCCTCCTGGCCCTCATTTCTGCTGTCCTTGAGAATTAGTCATACTATGTTTTTTCATTGTTCCATATTTGAGTGAAAAACAGTCTTTGTCTGTCTGTCTTTCTTTACACTCAGAATGATATTCTCTCTTCACTCACTTAGAAGCAACTTTTTTTTTTCTTTTTGGGTCACACCTGGCAATGCTCAGAGGTTACTCCTGGCTCTGCACTCAGGAGTCACTCCTGGCGGTGCTCGGGGACCATATGGGATTCCGGGGATCGAACCCAGGCGGCATGGGCCGGCTGCATGCAAGGCAAACGCACTACCCACTGGGCTATCGCTCCGGCCCCTCTTAGAAGCAACTTTTATGACTTCATTTTTATTTTCTGGTTGCTATGTAGTATTCCATTATGTAAATATAGCATAGTTTCTTTATCCAGTCATCTGTTTTCAGGCATTTGTGTTGTTTTCAGATTCTGGCTATTGTGAATAGTGCTGCAATTAACATAGAAGTGCAGATGTGTTTCTGCCATGCCTTTTGGGCCCCCAGGTTATATTCCCAGAAGTGGTATTGCTGGGTTATGTGGAAGCTCAATTTCTAATTTTTTGAGGAATGCCTATATTGTTTTCCAAAAAGGCTGGGCCAGTTGGCATTCCCCAATAGTGAATAAGAGTCTCTCTCTCTCTCTCCCCCCCCCTATCCATATCAGGACTCGTTTTTCTTGTTTTATTTTTTTATGATGTGTACTAGTCTCTGTGGTATTATGTGAGATATCTCATTGTTGTTTTGATTTGCATCTCCCTGATGATTAGCGATGTAATTTTTTTAAAAAAAAATGTGCCTTTTGGTTATATGTAATTCTTCTTTGAGGAAGTTTCTGTTCATTTCCTCTCTCCATTTTTTGAAATGAGATTGGACTTTTTTTTCTTGCAAATTTCTACCAGTGTCTTGTATATGTCTTATGTTAACCCCCTATCATATGGTATTGGGTAAATAATGTGCTCCTTTCCATGAGCTGTCTTTGTTTATTGGTCACCATTTCCTTTAAGGTGCAGATGCTTCTTAGTTTAATGTATCCCATTTATTTATCTTTGTTTCAATTTGCTTGGTCAGTGGTGTTTCATCATTGAAAATGCCTTTAACTTCAATGTCATGGAGGGGTCTTCCTATGGAAACATATGTCTTTTACTCTGCAGGAAATTAGAAAGGAATCCAAGTGAACACAGGAAAGGGGCGCAATCTTTTGTGATGAGCTGCATATGTTTTTGTACCCCTGGGTCATTTCTATTATGTTTCTAGACCATTAACAGGCAGAACTGATCCTGGACTAGCGACCTGCAAAGGAATACACAGGCCTTTGAAGATGCGCAAAATTTCATGCATAGAATTGAAATTGAAACTTGTATCCTGCTCACTGCTTTTTAAAGAAGCACATTTTTCGTTAATGTTCAATTAATAAATATTTACTGAGGAGTTACTTTAAGTCAGTGTGGTGCAAGGGATAATGGTGTAAGACCAATCACTGTGCTTTTACTCTGGGGAGATAATTTATGCTTTATGTTTAGTGATTCATAGACCCACAGTGTAACACTGAGAACAAGTGCAAACCTGTTCAAAATGATACCACTTTTGTAGTCTTCATAAATCCCAGAGAATAAACGTAAACTCGTTCTCTTATAAAATGTCCCCATATTTCCCCATACATGTCAAGCAATTGATGTAAAATATGCAAAGAGAGACTTTATTTCCAGAGGGAGGTATGTTTTATGGAGGATAGCTTTTATAAGACTCTAGAAATTCGTTCCAGTTGGTATTTGAGCAAAATGATTTTAAAACATGAGATATAAAAAATACAAAATAGCAACACAAACAAAAATGTTTACTTCCCTTGATTTAACACATATCAAGTGTTATACACAATGAAGATACTTTTGTTGTGGTCCTGGAAGAGTTTGTTATCTAAAGAAAAGAGCATTTACATGCCATTTCTATTTTTATAGAGGACTAAGCCATAAAACTAGGAGCTGGGGAAAAATGCCATTTTGAAGAGGGGAACTTCAAAAATTACATAATGGGGATCAGGACAGAAGCAGCTGCAGCATCCACCTAAGTGTAGTGAAATGCTTGTATTTTCACACAAATAGCAATGTGGAAGTTTAGGGTGGGGCTAGGGGTGACACCAGAAAGGACCCGTATGTAAGTGAGGCAAGATAAATGAAATGTGAGTTGCTGGGCCAGAGGTCGATGTAAACAGACTCATCAAATCCAGTCTTTAATGAGAGACCAGTGAAAGTCTGCCGAACAGCTTTTTTTTTTTCTTCTTTTATTTTGGGTCACACCTGGGGACTCTCAGGGGCTACACCTGGCTCTGCACTCAGGAATTACTCCTGGTGGTGCTCAGAGGACATATGGGATGCCGGGATCAAACCTGGGCTGGCATGGGCTGGCCGCATGCAAGGCAAACGCCCTACCCGTTGGGCTATTGCTCCAGCCCCCCTGCCGAACATCGTGGCTGTGATCACAAGTCCTCTGTGATCACAGAGCTAGCTATTATAATTCCATGGAGAAGAGTTTGTCATGGTTAGAAGGCTAAATGGAGAAAAGATTTGTTCCTGAGATTATTTCCGATCAAGTAAAGAGAAAATTGTTGCTGCATAGGTGAAATTAGGAAGTTTATGTAAAGACTGTGGCAGATAAATGAAGAAAAGCAAGGTGTGCAATCACCCAGTGTTTTAGAGCTGGATAATACCATAAGAAGAATCTTCCAAATAGGGATTGAGATTATATTGGTTACTATCTGAGAGGCACTCTTAGTTTTTCAGTAAGGCTGTTGACCACTTTCATTAATTTGTCAAATGATACCTCAGTACTACTTAAAGATTCCTCTCAGATGTTGTGTGCATTGAGAAACACATGGATTGTACATGTGGACAGGTGTAATTATAGAAGAAACTTTTGAAGGAAATAAGTGATAGATTTTTGGCAATAGGCTGCATGTAGAAGCAAATAGATGAGTCAGAGTTTAGTCATGAACTCAATGTATTCTGTTGATCTTAGGTATTCATGGGGCTTTGTATAGGCGAATGATAGACATTCATTTAAGTGCTAAGAGGCACAGTGGTAAAATAGTTCAGCCTTTTGTATTTTGTCTCCTGAGTAGTCCATAGCTGGGAAGGCAAGCACTAGAGTTGACTTGGTTTTTGCTTTCTGCTTTGTATTAAGCATAAATGTCAGATTGTTTGCTCCTCCTTTACCTTCTGATCCACATCTGAATAACAGATTTCATTTAGTGTGAAGGCCTTGTTCTTGCTCTTTAGTGTCATCCTTGGATCAATTTGACACCTTCTTCAGCTTTGTTTTACATGAAACAGCCTTGTGCAGGGCGGTTATTTTCAACATTGAATTTCAGAAACTCTTTCTGTGGCTCTTGCTTCATAATCAGAATGAATCAGGCACTGTATTTGTTTAGAGAAAACCTGACTATACCACTCCATTGAATAACTTAGAACCTGACCCTAACCTATCTACTTATGAACACCCTTGTGTGTGTGTGACACACGACGTTGTTTTCAACTAGAAAGAAATGAAAAACAAAATTCTAATTTATTTCACTAAAAAGATTAAGTTTGACAAAGTGTGTCCAATCTCTTTGCTAAAGATTTTTCACAATCATTATAAACTCTCACAAGGCTTCAGTCCCTATGTATCTTATTTCAACAACTTCATGACACACTCTTGATTACACCAAAAGAAAATAGAAGAGCCTCCTAGCAGCTCTTGTACCCAGAGGAATGTCCCGGAAAGACATATGGCCGAAAGAAATGGACTAATGGGGAAGTGTAGGTCAGGCAAAATAAACCACATAAACATGCTTACCAGATTTAGAAATTTTCCAGTGAATTTGTATATTTGGTTCTTCCAGTTAGACCTTTAATTTTCCTGATTTACTTCATGTTTTGGAAGACAGTTGTGGTCACTTTGCTGAGTAGCACTAGGGTAGGCTCCTTAGAATTCCCTCCAAATTATGTGCTGGAGGTTACTCAGTTTGATACCTGTTTATACTCTTAGATAAAATATAATAAAATAAATTGATGTAGGTGCAGCCCCACTGGTGGTTTATGTGAGGTGGGGAGGATAGAGATGGTCACTTTCTCCATATCTGACTCTGCTGCCCGGGAAAGCTGGGAAGGTTTCCCAGGTAAGCGAGACCTTACCCGCTTGCAGATTCTAGTCTTTCAGTTTAAGGAGGAGTTGAGGGATGAAGTGAAAACAGATTTTCTGTGGAGGTTCTGAGTAAAGGGAAAGAGGAGAGAAAGTGAGTGAGAGAGACAGACAGACAGAGAAAGAGAAAGAAGTACATACCTCAAGAGGGGAGGATGCAGGCACCATATGTGCTCTGGTGCCGTATGTGCTAGGCCACAAGTGGGTTCAAGCAGTACATGGGCTCCGGCAGCATGTGCAGACTCTTCCTTTGTTGATGGTGACTTTTATAGGATTTTCCCAAATTGCCCCCCCTCCATCACACACACACACACACACACACACACACACACACACACAGTTAGGACTGTCCACCTCAGACATTAGTCATAGATCAGGTTGCTATTGTGTTTCAATATCCTGATAATAATTCTTCATCTTCCCTTTGATTATTCTACAACATGCAAAACTGTATATGTGAGATGCCTCACCTTCCCCAAACAAGATGGATTTGTTCTTTTTGTAATTCATTAGACAGCTTTTTGAGAGTTCCTTCTATTCCATTGAATTAGACAAAGTGTGTCAGGGGAATTATATTAGAAAAAATACTACAATAAGCATGAACTATCTATATCGGGGCCTGGAGGGAAATTTAGATGGTAAAACTGTTTTTTTTTTACTTTGGAAAGATGGAATCCATTGAAGAAAGATCACATTGTTCAGTGGAAAGGGTTGATGCTGTCCTGTAATCAGGGATGTTTGCCAGATCATGAGGCACTGCTGTATCCCAGGAAGCAAGCTCACGATTGCCCAAACCATTATCCTTTCACTTCACTGACTGCATTCAACTGATACATTCAACTGATGAATGAGATGGTTCTCTGATGCCTTTCCCCCACTTTTATCTGAATCTTCCTTCTGCACTAAGATCTTTCTCTAGCATCAGAGAAATGCTTCCTTTCACGCAGTGCATAGGGAAAGGCATGTTGCTATGATTTGGAACACCTTTGCCACAAGTGTAGGGTGGATGAATATGTCAGTGCCCTGAGCCCAACATAAATTTAGATTGTGCCCCATACACAGAGGGTCTGTTGTGTGCTGGAGACCCAGCTTCAGTTAGGACTAAAATTAACAGTTAAACAGAACAGAGAAAGGACCAAGATAACAACGATAGCTGGAAATTATCACTCTGGACAAGAATTGAGTGCTAAAGTAGGTAAAGGAACATACATGATAGCCTTTTAGTACCTATATTCCCCCAAAAATTATTTATTGATTATTTTAGAGATAAGGCTATCTAGTAAATGCCTTGCTTGAGAAGTTATAATCTTCTCATCTCACTTGTTCTGTTTCATCAACTGTGTGGATCTTTATTTTGGATCTTTTACAAAGAATTAATCTGTACCATGGCTGGAGCAATAGTACAGTGGGTGTGGCATTTGCCTTGCATGTGACTGACCTAGGTTTGATCTCCAGTGGCATCCCATATGGTCCCTCAAGCACAGCCATGGATAATTCCTGAGTGTGGTCTGGAGTAACCTCTGAGCATTTACAGGTGTGACCCAAAATGCCAAAAAAAAGAAGTAATCTATACCTAGATACTTATTTTAAATGAAGAAAATTACAAACTATGGGCTTAATCCTTCAGGCAATGGGGAGCCAATTAGGAATTTTCAAGCAGGTGAAAGATGTGATTTGATTTACATTACTGAAATTTCACTAAGTCTGATGTGTGGAGACTATATTATGGAGCACAGGGCTGGAGGCATTAACAGTAGGGAAGATGTTGAATGAATCTAGGCAGGAAATGAATATTTTGGAGAGAAAGTTCTGTAGCAGAGATCACTATCACTATCACTATCTTCCCATTGATCATCTATTTGCTAGAGCGGGCACCAGTAATATCTCTATATCTGTCCTAGTAGAACCCAAAGGCATCCACTTACTCAAGGAACATAGAGAGCCTCAAACCATTATATTAGGTCATGGGAATGTTACCGGTATTTGGCATAAATGTTACTGGTATTTGGCATATCAAATACGACACGAGCAGCTTGCCAGGCTTGCCATGTGGGTGGCATACTCTTGTAGTCACTTCTAAATAAAGTAATTATTGATGAACCATGCGCCGAGCCGGGCTGTGATAGTCTGGTCTGCTGGGTGGAATTGTGAAGAGAGGGAAGTCCGGATGTGGAAAATGGCGGCCCCCATGGAGTCGGGGGGGTCATCTGGCTTGTTGTGAGGCTCTGCTGGGGTGGCAGGCCAGGGCTAGAACCTGCCATGCCTCCCGGGCACCTCATGTGCGGCTGGAAACAGGGAGAGCAAGTAGCAACTCTGCCCCATGTCTGAGAGTCTCTGGTTCAGCATACCTGGGCTGGATTGAAAAAAAAAACTGCTGCAGGGTGGGTGTCGATGATCCGGGCTGTGATAGTCTGGTCTGCTGGGTGGAGTTGTGAAGAGAGGGAAGTCCGAATGTGGAAAATGGCAGACCCCATGTAGTTGGGGGATCATCTGGCTTGTTGTGAGGCTCTGCTGGGGTGGCAGGCCAGGGCTAGAACCCGCCATGCCTCCCGGGAGCCTCATGAGCAGCTGGGCACAGGAAGAGCAAGGAGCACTCTGCCCCATGTCTGAGAGTTTCTGGTTCAGCATACCTGGGCCAGATCGAAAAAAAAAAAAACTGCTGCAGGGTGGGTGTGGATGATCCAGGCTGTGATAGACTTGTCTCCTGGGTGGAGTTGTGATGAGAGGGAAGTCCGGATGTGGAAAATGGCGGACTCCATGGAGTTGGGGGTCGTCTGGCTTGTTGTGAGGCTCTGCTTGGGTGGCAGGCTAGGGCTAAAACCCGCCATGCCTCCCAGGTGCCTCATGAGCGGCTGGGCACAGGGAGAGCAAGTAGCAGCTCTGCCCCAAGTCTGAGAGTCTCCGGTTCAGCATACCTTGGCCGGATTTGAAAAAAAAAACTGCTGCAGGGTGGCTGTAGATAATCCGGGCTGTGATAGACTGGTCTGCTGGGTGGAGTTGTGACGAGAGGGAATTCCGGAGGTGGAAAATGGCGGACCCCTTGGAGTCGGGGGTCATCTGGCTTATTGTGAGGCTCTGCTGGGGCTAGAACCTGCCATGCCTCCCGGGTGCCTCATGAGTGACTGGGCACAGGGAAAGCAAGTAGCAGCTCTGACCCATGTCTGAAAGTCTCTGCTTCAGCATACCTGGGCCGGATTGAAAAAAAAAACTGCTGCAGGGTGGGTGTTGATGATCTGGGCTATGATAGTCTGGTCTGCTTGTAGCAGAGATAGTGATCTAAATGCATTAAGAGCACACTGCAGTTGGAGGAGCTGGCTTTGTATTACGTGTGAATAACCCATCTTGTTTCTGAGTTATGGTTTGACTTTCTAAATCTCATTAACCATTATCATTCTATTAATAAGGCATCTCCCTCTCAAAATCATTCCACTCTGTGTATGTGTGTGTGTGTGTGTGTGTATGTGTGTGTGTTTGCACTCAGGCTTTGCTTTTCTGTACCCCATGCAAAACAGTGAATACTGTGTTTGAATGTGCCTGAAATTTCACTCCAAACTCCCCCTTCCCAAGGTTTTGCAGTTTGACCTGGAAACTAGAGCTCTATTGGCTTCTCCTCATGAAGAACTCCATAAATTCACAAACTGTGTGAAACACAGTTCAGTGTCACTAGTCATTTTCTACATTTTTGGTCACTGAATGATGCTCCTCAGGTGGATTGTTTACAAAGACTAGATCAATATTTGGAAAATCTTCTGCTTAGATATTTGAGGAACTGTTGGTGTCTGGTTAGGACTGAGTGTCATAGGTGGCTGCTCTTATTACTGGATGTAAGGAGGTGCATCCTCAGGGTGGAGTCCCATATTAGGGTGGTAACATGATTGTAGTCGACTCTGGAGATGCATGGGCTTAGCAGTTTGTGGATTCTCATTACCAATGACATATTATCTATGTTTTCAATTTATTTTTAAATATAATTATATTTATTAAAATTATTGAGGCCCTGTGATTTGCAAAGTTATTCATACTTGAATTTCAGGCATACAGTATTCTAGTACCAATTCCATCACCAGTGTCAACTTCCTTCCACTATTGTCTAATTCCCTTCCAACCCCCAAGGCTGCCTCCTTGAGAGATACATTTTAAAGTTTAGTAGTTTGGATATCATGTTTTCAGTTTTGTTGGTTTTGTGGTTCAGATATGTAAATATACCTTATCTCTGTACACTACCAGTGTGTTCAGGCCCCTGCCCCCTGGCCCTGGTACTTTCTGTCTTCCTCTTCTTATCCCATTGTGTTTTCCTTCCCTGTCCTCAGATTTATAGTAGAGCGACCAGGGTAAGCTAGGTATCCTTTTTGTTACCTTCCATTTGTTGTACTTTTTATTCTCTGTACCACAGAAATGTGAGATCATTTGGTATTTGTCTTTCTTCCCACTTAATTTTGTTTCGCATCATTTGTTTCACATGTTTCCAGTTCCATTCAAGTTATAGCAGATTACATAATTTCATCTTTTCTCACACCTGTATATTATTCCATTGAGATTATATACAATATTTTCTTTATCCAGACTTATGTCATTGGATACCTATGTTGATGCCATATTCTAGCCATTGTGCCAAGTGCTTAAATGAATAATGCTGTGTATATTACCAAAACATATTTTCTTTCATATCTAGCTGCCTATAAATATCCAAGAACAAAAATAATTATAACAAATCATACTTAACAAAAGTATGTAAGATACATTATTGTTTATTGCAAAATGAACTTTGCAAGATTAGCTAATATTCAATGTCATTCAATCATCTTTATGTAGTTGGTAGAAGTCACAAAGAATGAATGTCAATGTATATGAAAAAATTTTAATGAGCCTATACTGGAGTTTCTCATTGATAGCCAAGTAGCTAAACTCAGTCCAATTCCTCTTTTTGCCTGCCACATGCTGGAATATGTGGTCCCTTGCTGAATAACTACTTCCTAATGAGCATCTCTAAAATGATAAGAAATTAGATAGTTTTGGGAGAGTGAATTGTCATATGTCTAACTGGATTTTGTCTAAATTTTCAATTTAATAAAATATTATTATAGATTATCATAGAATCAAAATTCTATTGAATTCAGCAATCATTTTCTTTCCAAATTTGCAAAAAAAAATCTATAATAAATGTTAGGGTGAAAGAGGGAGGTAGAATGGGGTTAGGAACCTGGAAGACATGTTTATTTTATGTATAGGGATTTTCTGAAACCTCTGTGAAAGTGTGTATTCCCAGAACTGGAGGCTACATTATGGTTCTCTCAAAATTTTTACCAGTATGGAAAAATACTAAGTTGTGTTTTTCAAGGTTAACTTATAGACCTGGGCATATTTGAACTAGAATGAAGAGTTTCATGAGTTGCGTTGTTTAGAAACGGCGAGCACAAATTTGTGCTGGTAAACATTACTCACAATATAATATACTGATCACTCCACAGTTCTTCTTGCTATTTGTACAATTGTGACATGCCAGCGGGGAGGGAGAAATGTAAGCAGCTTATTTGCTTAAGGTGGGGAATTTCAAAATGCTTATTTCTCCAGGGTAGACCTCTTAGGATGTAGATACTTGTGAGTAGGGGCAAGAAAGTTCCCTAAGAATAATTAAGGAGAAATGAAACCTACCTAATCAAACACAGAATACACACTCAGATTCACACAGATGAACAAGTGAATATAAGCTACACTGAGGGAATTTGAATAAAAGTGCATTGCCTTAATGTCAGTTTCTTGGGTTAACAGTGCACTGTGGTTTGCAAACTGGAAAATGTACAAGATATAACTTTGTATTTATTACAGCTACTGCTGAATCTATAGTGACTTCAATAAAATTTCTATTAAATCTAGCAACATCAAAAATCCCCCCTAAACAGCCGAGCATTAAAAAGTGAAGAATAAAGGACAAATATATAAAAGTGTAGACAATTTAAAGTCAACTGAGCTAAACAAAATATTAGAGTTTTTCAAATTGATGGAATAAGATTTTAGATAGAAAACTGAATCTATATAAAATATATTAAAGGTAAGTAGATAGAAGGAGATTCTTATTTTGTTTTTTGGGCCACAACCAGAGTTACTTAGGGCTTACTGTTTACTCTGTGCTCAGAGATAACTGCTGGAAAGATTCAAGGGAATTGGTTTTGAGCTCAGGTCAAATGCATGCAAGAATGGCACCTTACCTGCTGTTCTTTGTCTGGACCCAAAGAAGAAGAAAATTTGTAAGCAAATGTGATAGAGCTATTTTAACAGTGCATCTTATTATTATTATCAATTTTAAAACTCAAAAGATAGGGCCAGAGAGTACAAGGGTTAAGTACTTTATTTTGCATGTGCTCATCCTGATTTGATCCCTGTTGCTGTATGTGGTTCCAAAGCACTGCTGGGAGTGATCCTTGATTGCTATCAGAGATGACACCAAGCCACAAAATAAATAACTAACAAGTGTACTGTTAAGTTTTGTTGTGTTTTGTTCCTGCATGGTTTGAGCAGACAAAATGGCAACCAGGACCAAACAGTGATCGGCTGATGTGATAGCAACATTTTGGAATCAGAGATCACCTTTCCTCCAGCATAGAAGACTGGAGTCATGACCCACCTGGCACCAAGAACCTCCTAGGTCACATTCTTTGCTTCTCCACATTGACTCCCCTTACAGATAACAGGAGCAGGACCAAGTGCACTGGTTTCCACTGGTCTTGGTTCCCTTTTCCCACTCTAAAAAAGTTTAAGAATCCTGCTCAGTCTCTCCTCAGGTGTGGCTCTACTCCAGATAGCACTAGAGGCCAGAGGGTCTGCCCAGGAGCACACTCCCCCAATAAACGTCTCCTATTCCTTCCCTTTTACTTGTCTCTGTCTCTCCATCTGTGCCAGCTGAGGTCACTGATAAGTCAGTTCCAAGAATAATACTATATGTTGGTGAAATAAATATGCCAGAAGCTTCTTTATTTTCTTTGCTGTTCCCTCAATACATCAAGATCCTTTGTGAGCTGTATTAAGGATTCACCACCAGGATCTCACCATTCTACAAGGAAGTGATCATTGATGTCAAAAGAGGGGTTCAGCAGGGTGATGCAATTTCACCAAAACTCTTCAGCGCCACCCTCGAGAATGTCATACCACAATTAGAATGGGAAAGAATGGGAGTGAAGATAGATGGTCAGCAACTACACCACCTCCACTTCACTGATGACATCGTTCTAACAACACCAAACAGCCAAGTGGCACAAATGCTGGCTGACTTTGATCATGAATGTGGAAAGGTAGGTCTACAGCTGAATCTCAACAAAACAATGTTCATGAAAAATCAACTAATTACAGATGCTCCATTCACTCTCAATGGAGCAAACATCTCTGAATGCAGCAGTTATGTATACCTAGGTCAAGAACTCTTCATGACAAACGACCTATCACCTGTGCTACTCAGGAGGAAGAAAGCAGCTTGGAATGCCTTAAAAGGCATTGAAAAAATAACTAAAAAGGACAAAGAACCTAGAGCTCCGACATATCTCTTTGACTCCACCATTCTCCCTGCATTCACATATGCCTCAGAGACCTGGGCCCTGTAAAGGCAAGATGAGAACTCTATTTGGGTCTCCCAAAGAGGAATTAAAAGAGCTGTGCTTGGAATATCATGTCTCACTCAAGTGAGAGCAGGAATCCAGAGTTCTGACCTCTGTTGACGTTCCAGAGTCAGGGATGCTGTCTCCTTTGCCAAGTCATCGAAAATCAGATGCGTTTGACATGTAATGCGACTTGGAGACAACCGCTGGACTAGAGCTGTTACTCACAGGATCCCACGGGCATCAAAAGATCACGTGGCCGCCCACCTACAAGATGTCAGACTTCTTTGTCAAGCCACTGAACGAAGGGTTTGAGGCTTTTCGTATTCCTGGAGCAAGCAGATGCCATTGGGCTACACTTTCACATGACAGGGACAAATGGAAACGTTACTGGTGCCTGCTGGAGCAAATCAATGAATAACGGGATGATAAATGATCAAGTGATCAAGTATAATATATAGGCATATTTAAATTCAAGTCATAAAACAATTAGATGGAAAACTTTCAATTATTTTTTCTGATTTTAGAAAGTGGAATGTTTTTGAATCTAGTGTATGTAGTTTTCTTACCAATTAAAGACCTAAGGTGACAATTCACTTCTAGAGTGAACTATGTTCTAGAAATCCCTCTACCTCTCCTATGGCAATAGAAGATAGTGTAAAATAAAGTGATGTTTCCTGAAGCTACTGTGATTTAGAGAGTATTTGTAGAGTAATCTACTATAACACAAAATTCTAGAACTATCTGGATCTCAGAAAACAAAGAATTGCAATAGCTTAAGTTTAAGATGCTTAAGGTTAGATGATTGTCAAATTGAACTAATTTAGTGGAAATTTAAGTCTGGGGACTGGAGTGATTAAGGAAATAAACTTCAGATGTGTGGTTTATTTTAGGTTTAAGAAGTATAGTGACAACCACTGACTTTGTTTTAAATGAGAAATAAAAAACAATGGAAAACCACACAATAATAGACCAAATTGTTTTACTTTTTTATATGAGTCACTCAATATGTGAAAAGATAAATGACAAATTTTCTGTATTTGTCAGAACATTATTCAATTTTTATGGATTATTAGTAGCAATATTAAAATTTTAACATTGCAATTTAGCAAATGTTTATAAAACATAGAGGCATTTCATAAATGAAAAATTGCAATATGATAGTAAATATTTGAAAATGTGCAGTCAAAATGAGAAATCAAAAATGCAAATTGACATGTTAATGGAACACTAATAGACCTCTATTTGACAAAAATACAAATAAGGACATTAAACAATGCTGGACAAAAGATATAATTACTCACATTACTAGATGAGTAAGAGTTAGTATTTTGGTTACAGATATAAATTTGGTAATAAGCAAGTCAATCTCTATTCAGACTTCACACTGAATAACCTCAGAATCTTTTAAAACCCAGAAGCTTGATAGGATCTCATATCAGACATGTATGAACCTACAGTGTCAGATCCCCAGAACAATATACACAGCTTCCCAAATAATTTTACCTTGAAATCAGAATTGAGAAATACTAATATAGATAAATAACTTTAAAATATGTATTGTGGCAATTACAGCAATTTTAAAATAACAACAGAACTTGATAGAGCAAACTAGTTTATGTGTGTTATACTAATGTCAAAGAGGAATGATCTAATGTTCACTGAAAACAATTATATATAATGCTACATACAAAGCAAAACTAAGCATCACATAAGAAAAAGGTCATAGTCCACTACAGAGATCATGCTATCGTATGCAGAATAGAATTCCAACCCTGGTGTCATTTGAAACATACTCTGTGCAATCAGAAGTAGTATTGAAAAATCATCTACCAAATACTTAATATTATCTACTTGTCTATAAATTCAGATCATTTTTGGAATGTTAGGAAGTAAACATAGATGAAATTAAAATCTTTGGAATTTACCATGTAAGTATTTTCAAATTTTGTTGAAGAAGGGGAGAGAATCTTTTAAAACCGAGAAAACAATAATTCATCTTTTCTCGTGCTAATGAAATAAACTGTACAGAAGTTCCACACATTTAGCATTAAAATTTCAACCAGTTCTTTACTTTCTTGGTCTATGGAAAATATTCATTCAGTTCTGTACTTCTGCACCCTGTCTGGGTTAGTTATATCTTTAAATACCCAACAAACGGATAGACTCATTGCTTAGCAAACTCTTCTGTTTGTTGGAGGCATTGACTTGATTACAGATGTGCAGCAAAGAGAAGTTTGTTTCTGGTTGTAATGTACTTCTTAAAGAGAAACGTGCCAATGCATGAGAATTAGCTTATAGAATGTAATGCCCTTTATGTGTCCTTACTTGTGATTGGAATAGGCTTCTTTAGTAAAGATTGAAGTCACAAAAATTTATATTATGTGTATGAAAAAAATACCTTTGAAGCCATATATCCTGTTTGAATATTGTTCTTAATCTAGTTAAATCCTTGGAAAATTTTTTACAGAGTATTGAATTTTATAAGACAGATACACTTCATGGAATAGCAACCCATTTTATCTTTTTAAAAATTTTTATTATACAACCGTGAGATATACATTTGGATGTTCATATTTGGGTTTCAGTCATAAGTTCTCCAGCACCCATCCCTCCACCATTGCCCTTTCCCTCCACCAATGTCCCATGATTCTCCCTCTCCCCAGCCTGCATCTATGACATTTTCTACTTCTCTCTCTCTCTCTCTCTCTCTCTCTCTCTCACTTTCTTCCTTCTTTTCCACACTGTGGCTTGAAATACATACAGTTAGAGGTTATCATGTATATTCTGCCTACTTTCAATGTTCAATTCTTGGCTATTATTGTCATTTACAATAATTATTAGTACACTGTTCCTTTCTCTGTATTGCCTAACCTCTGACTCCCACACATTTGCAGTAGGTTCTACCCACTGACAAGACCTCCTTATTCATGTTTTGTCTGGCCTTGGATATTGGCATCATGTTATCTTTTTATATCCTGCAAATAAATTCAGTCATTCTGTATCTGTCCTTTCCCCTCTGGCTAGTTTCACTCAGCATGATCCTCTCCATGTCCATCCATTTAAACGCAAATTTCATAAAACTTCGTTTATCCTAACAGCTGCATAATATTCCATTGTGCAGATGAACCAAAGCTTCTTTATCCAGTCATCAGTGCTCGGGCACTCTGGTTGTTTCCCGATTCTGGCTATTGTGAATAGTGCTGCTATGAACATAAAAGTGCAGATAGTTTTTCTGTTGTGTGTTTTTGACCTCCCCGAGTATATTCCCAGGAGTGGTATGGCTGGGTGAAATGGGAGCTCAATTTCTAGTCTTTCGAGGAATGTCCGTATTGTTTTCCAAAAAGGCTGTACCAGTCGACATCCCACCAACAATGGATGTGGGTCCCTTTTCTCCCGCATCTACACCAGCAGTTGTTATTCTTGCTCTTTTGGATATGTGCCAGTCTCAGTGGTGTGAAATGATATCTCGTTGTTTTGATTTGCATCTTCCTGGTGATTAATGATGATGAGCATTTTTTTCATATGTTTTTTGACCATTCAAATTTCTTTCTTGTCAAATTTCTGTTCATTTCTTCTCCCTCATTTTTTGATGTGGTTATTTGTTTTCTTCTTGTAAAGTTCTACCAGTGCTGGATATATCCTGGATATTAACCCCTTATCAGATGGGTATTGGGTGAATATTCTTTCCCAATCTGTGAACTCTCTTTTTATCTTTTTTAAATTTAAAGTTCTATTTAGGATTGTTAGTCAGCTCTCTCTCTCCATCTTAATCTCTCTCTTTCATTTTCTCTCTCCATGCTCCCTCCCACTCCCACCTACAAAGGAAAGAGTATTTATCCAATCTGGACCTGACTTCTTTATTAAAACATAAATGTGTTCCAGTATGTCCAGAATTCTAGTTGCATCACTAATACCATGTTCCTCGACACCTGCAGGTTAAACAATAGCTGGAAAGAAATACATTTTATTCACCTTAATGTATTTATTTACAATATCTCTATATTTGAATTATGTGTATAGTCAAGGTCAGGGGCATTATAGTTCCAAGAAAACAGTGATGTTTGTTACCACTTTTTGGTTTAGTTTAAAGTTCTTTGGCACAGAAAAGTTTTGAAGGGGTTCATTATTAGTGTAAAAGAAACACTATAATCATAGGTATCATTCTCTTCAGATATTTTTTCCCCCAAGATCATAATTTTTCACTCTAATTTCATTTAGTTAGGCTTTTTCTTTCTTGCTTTATTTTTTTAGGGGGTCACACTCAGCAATGCTCAGTGCTTATTCCTGGCACTGCACTCAGGAATTACTCCTGGCGGTGCTTGGGGAGTAATTCCTTCTATGTATCTGATATACAATATTACTATACTTTTATGTATCTGATATACAATATTACTATACTTTTATATGAGATGCCGGGATTGAATCCGGGTCAGCTGTGTAAAAGAAAAACACTCTACCTGCTGTGCTATCACTTTGGCCACTCTAATTTCATTTAGTAAAATTTTCATTAAAGGTTTTCTTCACAGGTAATTTAACATTATAAGATAGTCTAAGCAAGAGTAGTTTTTCCAAATCAGACTCTACATAAGTAATACCAAGGAGTACTTGTAAATATTACTATTTATATATCTACCAATTGAATGATGGATTAATAAGGTGAATGATATTAGAAAGCTGTGGAATTAATTTCACACACCTGAGGTTTATTTGTTAGTGTTACAGTTGGTGCATATATTTTAGGTGATTATAGATTAGTTTGGTTAATATAAAAGTAAATCTATTCATGTTTCATAGAAATTATAGGTTTTCTTTTAATTGATAATTTATTGATCTATTTAATCTCTAAAGACAAAAATCTATACCATATCTAACTAACCTGATATCAAGAAACTTTCATAGATGTTAGACTATTTCTACATATCACATGCTATTGTCCCATCCTTGTTTTCAGGGGTTCTGCTTTTGTGTTATAACCCCAACCCAGTTATAGATGAGTTTTAAAATCAGTTACATTTTTTATTTGTTATCCTTGAGATGCTGAGGCTATAGAATTACTGGCATTGTTATTTCTTGTTTTGAAGTGTTGTAAACAATTTTGTATAACAGTATTTAGTGAAACAGGTCCAGCTAGTAAATACTATGTGAGCCATGAGATCTCTTAATAAAATTGTTTATTTTAATTGGTCACAGGAATAACTTGGAGATGTCCTTATATCTCTTCAATGCTTTCTACCCTAATTACCTTCCAGGAAAATAAACAGCCCATTGTTGTTGTTGTTGTTGTTGTTGTTGAGAGACAACGGCAAAATAATATATGTTGCCACTAAAAGAAGTGGGAGGACATAAATAAGGTCGATGTTTGGTTCTAGTGTTTCCTGTAATGGAAAATCTGTCAGGAGGTAAGAAAGAAATGAAGGTGGATAATTTTTAGTTTCTCTATATAGAATTTTTGCATTACATCTATCAGAGGAATGACAATTTCATTACATTATTTCAAGAAAGAAAAATAATTCTCATTCAAACTACAGAGAGTGCAGTTATGCAGCCCACCAGTCCTTGACTTGTGAAGTCAACTTCCCAGGAGTCAAGAATGATCTGGTGTAATGTGAACTTACCATTAATCATTTGTGTTTTGTAATTTGGCCATGGGTAATGATTTAGTCCATCCACAGATGCATTCAAACAAAGCAAAACAGGGAACAACTAAACAAAGCAAAAACATTAAATATTTGATTCAACGCCTTCTATCTTCTAGAAACTAAAGTGCCCAACTGATCAGTATTACTCCACAGCACATATAGATTTGAGACTTGCTTCAAACATCACAATATCCCCAAACTAATAAACATTAAAAAAAACCAAAAAAAAAAAAAAAAAAAATTTCCCCAAACCTTAAAACCAGTGTTCAATGGCTTTATATATTCACATATATTCCCAATTTTATTTTGTTGGGAGTAAAGTTTTTTATTGAAGGATTATATATAACCAAAGAACATAAATGTGCTTTCTATACAGGTTTATGAATTTTATACACTACACACTATATAAATAGCACCAAGCTAAGGTTTTATCATGAGTCCTATAACCCAAATAGCAACTATTATCTCAGATGCTAATATTATAGATAGGATTCAAAATTTTTTGAATTTCATAAAATAGAATCACATGGCAGATAGTTTTTCCTCTAATACCTCAGTTTTTATGATTTTTTGAAATTTCTCTTTTATACACATTTCTTTTTGTCTTGTAAGAATGTTCATTTTCATTTGTTTTGTGTATTCTATCAGAAAAAGCATTATCTGTATCAAGTATACATATTGGAACCAGAGACTCTCAGACATGGGGCAGAGCTGCTACTTGCTCTCCCTGTGCCCAGCTGCTCGTGAGGTGCCCGGGAGGCATGTCGGGTTCTAGCCCTGGCATGCCACCCCAGCTGAGCCTTACAACAACCCAGACCACCCTCCCCTACTCATGGGGCCTGCCATTTTCCACATTCGGACTTCCCTCTCGTCACAACTCCACCCAGCAGACCAGACTATCACAGCCAGGATCATCGACAGCCATCCTGCAGCAGTTTTTTTTCAATCCGGCCCAGGTATGCTGAACCAGAGACTCTCAGACATGGGGCAGAGCTGCTACTTGCTCTACCTGTGCCCAGCTGCTCATGAGGCGCCAGGAGGCATGGTGGGTTCTAGTCCTGACCTGCCACCCCAGCTGAGCCTCACAACAAGCCAGACCACTCTCCCCTACTCATGGGGCCCGCCATTTTCCACATCCGGACTTCCCTCTCGTCACAACTCCACCCAGCAGACCAGATTATCACAGCCCGGCTCACGCAGCCGCTAGCTGCTGCGCGGTTTATCAATAACTGCTTTATTAAAGGTGACTACAACAGTATGCCACCCGCACGGCAAGCCTGGCAAGCTGCTCGTGTAGTATTTGATATGCCAAATACCAGTAGCATTTATATTAGGTCATTCCTGTGACCTAATATAATTGTTTGAGGCTCATTATGTTCCTGGAGCAAGCGGATGCCTTTGGGTTCTACTAGCTTGAGACGGGACATATGGAGATATTACTGGTGCCCGCTCTTGCAAATAGATGATTAATGGGAAGATAGTGATAGTGAAGTATACATATTCCATCTTTAGTGGAGAGATAGTATTTCAAATGGATACTTATACTCCTCCCAGTAAAGTAAAATTCATTTTCTTTATATTTTACACAGCCATGTTTTGTCAAAAGGACTTTTCTGGTATTTTTATTGTAGTTTAGGTAACATGGAAATGTTACTGGCGCCTGCTCGAGCAAATCGGTGAATATCAGGATTCAAGTGATCAAGTGATCAAGTGATCAAGTGATGTATTGTTTTGCTTAACATAATACATTCCAGTTCCAACCACGTTTCAGCAAAATGTAAGATTTCATCTTTTCTTATGATATTTGAATTATGTGTGTAGTCAAGGTCAGTGACATTATAGTTCCAAGAAAACAGTGATGTTTGTTACCATTTTTGGTTTACTTTAAAGTTCTTTGGCACAGAATATCATGCCTCACACAAGTGAGAGAAGGAATCCGGAGTTCCGACCTCTGTCGCTATTCCAGAATCAGGGACGCTGTCTCGTTTGCCAAGGCATCAAAAATCAGATGGGCTGGACATGTAATGCGATTTGGAGACAACTGCTGGACTAGAGCCGTTACCGACTGGATCCCACGGGATGTCAAAAGATCACGTGGCTACCCACCTACAAGATGGTCAGATTTCCTTGTCAAGACCCTGAAGGTACGCTTTGAGGGTCTTCATATTCCTGAATCGACAGATCCCATTGGGCTACATTGGCATGTGATAGGGTCCAATGGAAATGTTACTAGTGCCCACTCGAGCAAATCGATGAATAACGGGATTCAAGTGATCAAGTGATGTATTGTTTTGCTTAATATAATACATTCCAGTTCCAACCACGTTTCAGAAAAATGTAAGATTTCATCTTTTCTTATGGTATTCCCATTCTGTGGTATATATATACTTGTATATATATATGTATATATATATATACATATATAGGAAGATATATATATATATGAAGAGTCATTCAATAATAAAGTGGGATTTGTAAACGTTTATGAGACAATTTCCTTAGCTATTTTTTAGGTAATCATATTTAACTCTAGAGCCTGGCAAGCTACCCATGGTGTATTCGATATGCCAAACACTAATGTACTTCATTCCCAATGAATGGAGACATTACTTGTGCCCACTCGAGCAAATCAATGAACAATGGGAAGACAAGTGACACAAGTGAAATATATATTATATGTGTATATATATATACATTTATATATACACATATATGCATAATTGCTATATATATTTACGTATTGCAACTTCTTTGATTTCATTTTTTTTAAGGGACACATCTGGTGGTGTTTAGGGTTTACTCCTGGATCTACATTCAGGGATCCCTTCTGGTAATGTTTGGGAATCACATGGGGTTTTGCAGCTATATCTGGGTCAGGCACATGTAAGGCGAGTACCCTTCCTACTGTATTTTTTGCTCCATCCCTATCACAACTTCTTTATCAATCATTCATATGTTGTTGAACATTAGGTTTGTTTTATATCTTGATTATTAAACTATTGAACTAAACCCTGTAATAGACATAAGTGTAAATCTATTTTGTTACAGTTCTTATATTTTTGGAATAGTTCCAAGATATGAAATGCTTGATTATATGGAATCTCTTTTAGAAAAGCAGTTTATTGTTTCATTTCCTCTTTTTATTTTCTATAAATTTCTAGATCGTTAATTTCTGCTTTTTGCCAGGAAACGCTGATAAATTCAAAAGCAGACAGGAATCTCTCTGGAATGTCCACTTGTTGGGGTAATGCTGGACACCCTGACAAAACCTGGGAGCAGGGCAGGAATCTCAGTGAATTTCCCCTTTTCGGGGAATGCTGGTATCCCAAAAAAATCTGGGAACAGGGTCAGAGGATCCCCTTCTGCTGCAGGAGATCGATGGCCAGCAGGCAGAGAAAGACACGAGAATTCAGCAACATTTCAAATGGTTTTACTCTCACAGGTTCTGGTATACAACCCAACAATAGGAAAACGCCAGACTTTGGGTTCCTGGTTCTCGTTGTGACGAGAGGGAAGAGCCTCACAACAAGCCAGACCACCCTCCCCTACTCCATGGGGCCTGCCATTTTCCACATCCGGACTTCCCTCTCGTCACAACTCCACCCAGCAGACCAGTCTATCACAGCCCGGATCATGGACAGCCACCCTGCAGCAGTTTTTTTTTTTTTCAATCCGGCCCAGGTATGCTGAACCAGAGACTCTCACACATGGGGGCAGAGCTGCTACTTGCTTTCCCTGTATCCAGCTGCTCGTGAGGCGCCCGGGAGGCATGGCGGGTTCTATCCCTGGCCTGCCAGCCCAGCAGAGCCTCACAACAAGCCAGACCACCCTCCCCTACTCCATGGGGCCCACCATTTTCCACATCCGGACTTCCCTCTTGCAACATGCTTTAGTTTTTATTACTTCATTTCTTTTTTTAAAAAGGATTTTTATCTTGCCCCTCACCACAGTTTCTCCAGCTGTGTCCTTAGGTTATTGATTGACATTTTCCTTCTTTCTTGATGTGAATATTGCTATGAACTTCTCTGTTGGTACAACTTTTGCCATTTCTCATAGCTTCTGATATTTTGTCTTTATTTTCATTCGTTTTGAGGAATTCCTAAAATTCCTTTTTATTTATTTTTTGACACAAAGGTTGATAACAGTATTTTTGTTAAGTTTTTAAATGTTGGAGCATTCTCTTAATTTATTTTTATAACTATTTTCTACCTTCCTGGAAATTTGGTTTGAAAAGATATTTGATGTTATGTCATTTTCTTTACTTAGGGAAACACAAATTGTGCTCAAGCTTGTGGTCTTTCCTAGAAAAATCTTTTGTTTGCCCTGAACAAAAATTTTTATCTGGATTTTGGGGGTGAACTATCCTAGTACTTCCATTTCCTCATTTAGGACTCTTTTTTCCTTTTTTGTCTTTAATCTGCTTCATCTTTATCTACCAATAATGTGATTGGAGTGTGTAAGTCCTATTGGTTTTTATGTCATCAATATAGCTTTCATTATCTATTAGAGACTGTTTTATAAAATTTTCGGCCCTTCATTAGCGATATATATAAATATATATATACATATATATACATATATACATATATACGTATATATGTATGTAATCACTTGATCACTTGATGTCCCATTATCAATTTGCTCAAGCGGGTGCCAGTAACATTTCCATTTGACCCTATCACATGTCAGTGTAGCCCAAATGGCATCTGTTTGTTTTTGGGGATATTAAGATCCTCAAACTGGTTGTTTAAGGTCTTGATAAGGAAGTCTGACCATCTTGCAGGTGGGTGGCCATGCTATCTTTTGGAGTCCCGTGGGATCCAATCGGTAACAGCGCTAGTCCAATGGTCATCTCCAGATCGAATTATATGACCAGCCCATCTGATTTTTGATGTCCTGGCAGATAAAACAGCGTCCTTGATTTTAGAATAGCAATGGAGGTCGGAACTCCAGATTCTTTTCTCACTTGAGTGAGGCATGATATTCCAAGCATGGCTCTTTTGATTCCTCTTTGGGATACCCGAATAGCATTCTCTTCCTGCTTTCGTAGGGCCCAGGTCTCTGAGGCATATATTAATGCGGGAGAATGGTGGAGTCAAAGAGATGTGCCCATAGACAGAGGTTCTTTGTTCTTTTGGCTATTGTTTCGATGTTTTTGAAGGCAGTCCATGCTGCTCTTTTCCTCCCTGTGCAATCCAGGTTTTAGGTCATTCATCATGTTGACTTCTCGACCTAGGTACACATAGCTGTTACATTCAGAGATGTTTGTTCCATTGAGAGAGTGAATGGGGCCTCTGGAACTAGTTCATTTCTCATGAACATAGTTTTGTTGATATTTAGCTGTAGACCTATCTTTCTACATTCTCGGTCAAAGTCAGCCAGCATTTGTGCCGCTTGGCTAACGTTTGGTGTTGTTAGAACAATGTCATCAGCGAAGCATAGGTGGTGTAGTTGCTGGCCGTCTATCTTCACTCCCCACTCCTTCCCATTCTAATTGTTGCATGATGTTTTTGAGGGTGATGCTGAAGAGTTTTGGTGAAATGGTATCACCCTGCCAAACCCCTCTTTTGACGTTGATGATCACTTCCCTGTAGAATGGTGAGATCCTGGTGGTGAAACTGTAATATAGTTCACAAAGGATCTTTATATATTGGGTTTGAACTCCCTGTTTGGCTAGGGCTCTATGACCACTTCAGTCTCTACAGAATCAAAGGCTTTCTTTAAGTCAATGAACATGAGACAGAACGGCATCTTGAATTCTCTATAGACTTTTATGAGTTTGGTTATCATGTGGATATTGTCTATTGTGCCGAATCCTTTTCGGAAGCCAGCTTGCTCTCATGGTTGTTCTTCATCTAATGTTCTGCCAATCCTGTTCAGGATGACTTGAGTGTACAGTTTGTAGATGATGGACAACAGGCAGATGGGGCAATAGTTGCCAATGTCATGAATATCTCCCTTCTTGAACAGTAGAACTGTCCTGCTGGTTTTCCATTGAGAGGGCACCTTACATTCAGACAATCTTCAATTGAAGATTTTGCCTGACCAATGTCGCAGTCATCCCAAAATTCCAAACAGGATCAAACCACCTTCTCCTTCTTTCAAAATTATACTTCACACAATGAGGAGAATAGACTGCAAAGTTTAAGAAGAGAACCACCAGAACGACCACCAACTGGGAAATCTTTGGCACCATTGCAGCAACATGGGAAGATGCTATCATTGGCGACATTGATGAAGAATACAACCGACTGGTTCAACACCTCCATGATTGCGCAAAGAATGCCGAGAGAGACGGACACAAAAGGACGCCTTTCTTCAAAAACCCTATAGCTCATCCACCAACATGGTAGGCGTGTGCCTCAGGCGACCAGATGCTAACATTCAAGCTTGCAAAGCAGTGCAGAGAAGTGATAAACGAACACCTCAAGGAGAGAAGAGCAGAAGTGCTGGAGGATGCAGCAGAAGCCGGGAAAAGCATTCACAATGCGCCTGTACTTCACCAACTATAAGACAAAGATGACTGCCCTCCACCGTCCTGATGTATTTATCACATCTTCCAGAAAGGAAATGAAGATTATCCATGACTTCTACTCAGATCTCTTTGATAGCCACGTCTACCTATACCAAATTCTGCAGGATTGATATGTCATTCTCAAAGTCCTCCCTGCTGAAATCCGACATGCCATTTCGTCGGTTAAGAAAGGAACAACATCAGGCCCAGACAAGATCAAACCTGAACACCTGAAGAATCTTCCATCAGTTCTCATCAATACACTGGCCCGACTCTTCACACACTACCTGTCTGAATGCAAGGTGTCCTCCCAGTAATATGTATGTAATACGTATATAAATATACATATATATGCATATATATGCATATATATATATATATATATACACACACACTTATATACAGTTTTCCTCATCTGGACTCTGCAGCTCGTCAGAGCTTCACCCAGAAGAAAAGCTGATGACTAGCCCTGATTGTCAGAGTTCCACCCTTCCAGCAGTCTATTTCAAACCCAGGTATGACCTGATCCAGAGACTCAGATACATGGGGCAGAGCTGCTACCATCTTCTCCTGTGCTCAGCTGATCATGAGGCGCCCAGGAGGTAAGGTGGGTTCTAGCCCTTGCCCACCACCCCAGCAGAGCCTTGCAAAAGCCAGAGGAACCCCCACACCATGAGGGACATCATTTTCAAGTTCTATACTCCACAGCTCATTAGAGCTCCAACCAGCAGAAAAGCTGATCTTTCCCCGGTTCATCAATTAATGCATGAGAGGCTTCTACAAGAGTATGCCACCTGCACGGCAGAGCCTGGCAAGCTACCTATGTCATATTTGATATGGCAAAAATAGTAACAATTATAGGCCTCATTCCCATGACCTGAAGGAATGGTTTGAGGCTCTTCACATTCATGGAGCGAGCAGATGCTCTTGGGCTACACTAGCCTGCAATAGGACATATGGAGATGTTACTGGTGCCCGCTCAAGCAAATGGATGAAAACGGGAAGACAATTGATACACTTATATATATATATATATATATATATATATATATATATATATGTGTGTGTGTGTGTGTGTGTGTGTATGTGTATCAATTGAAGATTTTGCTGACCAATGTATATATGTATATAGATACATATATACATATATATGTATATATGTATCTATATACATATATATGTTTATATAGATGCACTTATATATACATATAAGTGCATCAATTTAGGTAAGGTGGGTTCAAGCCCTTGCCCACCACCATCTCTGAGAGCCGCCTGCCTGGGCTGTGACTTCCATCTCCGACAGCCGCCTGCCTGGGCTTGACCTCTGCTGCTCTGAGCTGGTCTTGAGATCAGCATCTCTCTTGCGTGGGTTCTGATGAGTTGTGGGGTCCAGACCATGATAATGGTGGCTATTATGATGAGAGAATTTCACCCAACTGCTTCTGAGGCCCTACAGAGGTGATGGCCCCCCTCCAAACACCCTTCTTGCCTCCTGGGAGCCTCATGGTCTGCTGACCTAGGGGAGAGCCAGATGGCAGCTCTCCCCCATGCATCTGAGTCTCTCATCTTTCTCTCTTTTTCTGCCTCTGTATTTCTCTCTTCTCCTACACCTTGTTCCTTGCCTTATGGTTTATGATGCAATTATCTATGTGTATATTCAGTAGTGAGTTCTAGTGTGACATTATAGTCATTACCAACCAACCGCCGCAGTTTGTTACAACTGCAGTGATCATTACTATTTTACCTTTTGCTTTTAAAAATGTAGTCAATCATGAGTTAATAGATGTGAAACTCTGTAAAGGCAGTAATTCTCTAAACAACAACTGATATTTTGATATCACTAGATATCAACTTCAATTAAAATTAACATACATTATTTTAATTTCTGAAGTAGTCTGTTCTATTGATCAGTGGGAATATAGCATGACTTTACTATCACTTGATCACTTGATATCCCGTTATTCATCAATTTGCTCACGCGGGCACCAGTAATGTTTCCATTTGACCCTATCACGTGCCAGTGTAGCCCAATGGCATCTATTTGTTTTGGGATATTAAGAGCTTCGAACTGTTTGTTTAGGATCCTGATAAGGAAGTCTGACCATCTTGCAGGTGGGCGGCCATGGGATCTTTTGGCGTCCCGTGGGATCCAATCGGAAACGGTGCTAGTCCAACGGTCATCTCCAGATCACATTATGTGACCAGCCCATCTGATTTTTGATGTTCTAGCAGATGAGACAGTATCCTTGATTTTAGAATAGTGACGGCCGTTAGAACTCCGAATTCCTTCTCTCACTTGAGTGAGGCCTGATATTTCAAGCATGGCTCTTTCGATTCCTCTTTGGGAGACGCGAATAGCATTTTCATCCTGCTTTCATAAGGCCCAGGTCTCTGAGGCGTATGTTAATGCAGGGAGAATGGTGGAGTCAAAGATATGTGCCTGTAGCCGGAGGTTCTTTGTTCTTTGGCTATTGTTTTGATGTTTTTGAAGGCAGTTCATGATGCTGAATATAGATGCTGGATATCTACTCAATGATGTTATCATTGTTAATCATTGGAATGGGGAGTATAGAAAAATGAATACATTAAGACAAATGAATAAAATATCAATTATTATTGAAATTATTCCTTATTAATTCAATTATTCACAATTACCGCAACAAAGAAGGAAACACAAAACTGGTGAAAAGGTTCCACAAAGTCCATCCTCTTGAGAGGAGGCAGACTGAGATGACCCGGGACTCTCTTCATCCTCGTTGTTCCACTATTTTCTAGCAAATCATCATGCCACCTATCATTATCACCTAACTGAAGAACACTGCCCATTCTCACAGCTGCTTTGTAAGGTAACTTAGGAATCTCTGGTGAAGATTTCTTTTTCTGACTTAAAGACTCCTCAAAAATATATATATTTATATATATATGTATGTATGCATATATATACATACATATATATGTATATCATCCACACAGCATTACCTGACAAGCTGTCTGATGTGTATTTGATATGCCAAAACCAGTAAAAAATGTTTATCTTAGACTTTACTATATTAATGTTTATTCATATAGCTCTTGATATCTCATCATACAAGTTTTTTTAGTTTCTTAATTTTTACAAGTTCATTGTTTACTTTTGCTCTTTGGATATTCATGCGCTTTTTTTAAAACATGATTAATTAAAAAGTTTGGTTGTGGGGGTGATTGTAACAAATCTGTTGATCATTAAAGACTTTGAATCATTCATTCATTGATACATTACTTTATAGTCATTTCAAAATTACTCTGATAATGTTGCAAATAAGTGTAGTACATTCTTTTTATTGTTTTTTCCTAGGTACTGATTGTTATATGATGATCTATTGTGTAAGATTTATTAGTTTTAAACTATGTCTTTATATATTTGAGAGTGATTTGTGGAAAGTTTTAGGCATTTGTGTACGTATTCACTGACATAAGGAAATTCATTTGATTTTTTCTAATATATCAGTATTTTTTGGAATGAGGAAATGTCATCTGTTAAGTAATTGAAATTTTATTCATTTTGTCTTAATTTATTCATTTTTCTGTACTGTCCATTCCAATGATTAGAAATAACATCATTGAGTAGTTATCCAGCATCGTTGACACATTTATGGTCAGGAGGAAAATCTCTCAATAATGCAAAAGTGCACAAAATACTTTCTATAGAATTTATTTTTATTTTTCGAAAAACTGTTTTAATTGAATCGCTCTGTGATAACTATTACAAAGCTGTTAATGATTGTGTTTCAGTCATATGGTATTCCAGTACCCATCTCTCCAAGAATGCATATTCCCTGGCACCAATGTACCCCTTTTCCTCCCTATTCCTCCCAACCTGCCTCTATGGCAAGCAGTTTCTCTCTCTCTCTTTCTCTCTCTTTCTCTCTCTCTCTCTCTCTCCCTCCCTCTCTCTCTCTCTCTCTGAGCATTGCGGTTTGCAGTATAGTCACTGAAGTATTATCATGCATATCCCTTTACCAATTTCAATACTCAGTTCTAGTCTAGATTTACTATTCCCAAGTATTATTATCAAACTGGTCCCTTCTCTATGCTATCTACCCTCCTATCAGCTGCATAATATTCCATTCTGTAGATGTACCATAGTTTTTATTCAGTCTTCTGTTTTCCAGCACTCAAGTTGTTTCCAGACTCTGGTTATTGCAAAAGTGAACATAGAGTTGTAGATACTGTTTCTGCTGTGTGTTTATAGACCACCCCCGGAGTATATTCCCAAGAGTGATATTGTTGGAATAAATAGGAATTTAATTTTCAGTTTTTGAAGCAAAATCCATATTGTTTTCCAAAAAAGGTTGGAACAGTCAACATTCCCACAAGCATTAAGTGAGAGTACCTTTTCCCGCATCTGCACCAGTAGTAGGTTCTTCTTGTTCTTTTGGGTATGTGCCAATCTCTGTGGTGTGAGATGATGATATGTAATTTTTGCTTTGATTAATCATCCCCCTGATGATTAGTGATGAGAATTTTTTAATATGCCCTTTGGCCATTTGAATTTCTTCTTTGAGGAAGGTTCTATTACTTTCTTCCCCCTATTTTGATGGGGTTGGATAGATTCTTTTGTCCCTATAAGGATACCCATGAAATTTTTCAAAGAATTTGATCAGACACACTTGAAATTTGCATGGCACAATAACCTCCTATGAATATCTAAAGCAATCCTTGAAAAAAAAGATGGGAGGCATCACCTTCACTCACTTCAAGCTATACAACAAATCAGCAGTATTTAAGACAACATGGTATTGAAACAAAGACAGACCTACAGACCAGTGGAATAGAGTTCACTATCCTGACAGACACCCTCAAATATAAGATCACTTAATTTTTTTACAGGGGAACAGAGATATGAAATGGAGCATTGAAAGCCTCTTTAACAAGTGGTGATGAGAAAACTAGACAGCTAAATGTAAAAAAAGGCAAAATCAAAACAAAAAACCTCTGCTCTCTAACCCTATGTATAAGAGTCAGATAAAAAGAGATAAATAACTGCCATAGAGACAGGCTAGGGAGGGGGAGGGTATCTGGGACATTGGTGGCAGGAAATGGGCACTGGTGGAGGCATGTGTGCTGGAACACTGTATGAATGAAACCCAAATATGAACATCTTTGTAATTGTATATCTCACGGTGGTATAATAAAATATTAAAAAGTAGATTTAAGACCTCAATATCACCCCAAATCCATAAGGTACATAGAATTAAACATAGGCAAATACCCCATGATATTGGAGCTATTATGAGGAAATTCAGTCAGCAAATTTTATTTCTCATAACTTTTAATTCAAGTTTGTTATGATTTCTATAAAGATAGTCAAAATGCAGTTGGTAAATGTTCCCTCTCAGTATATTCTTGAAGAGTATACTGCAGTATCAATGCTTTTTCTTCTTAACATGTTTGGAAGAATTCACCCATGTAATCATCTGAGCCTCAGGTTTTCATTATGAGTTGATTTTAATGCTGAATTCTTTTTCCTTTGATGAATAGGAAAGGAGACTATTTATCACTTCAAATGACTCTGCTTTCAGTTTGATAATTTGTTTTAAAGATTTTAAATGTTTTTAATACTTGTAACAGTCCATGTATGCTGATCCAGAAACTCACATATATGGGGCAGAGCTGCTACCGGCTCTCCCTGTGCCCAGCTGCTCATGAGGTTCCCGGGATGGATGGCAGGTTCTAGCACTGGCCGCCACCCCAGCAGAGCCTCGCAAGAAGCCAGAGGACCCCCCCTCACCCTGAGGGTCACTATTTTCTACATCCGGACTCCCCACTCATCAGAGCTCCACCAAGCAGAAGAGCTGATCACAAGCCCGGTTCATCAATAAATGCTGGAGATCAGAGGTGACTACAAGAGTATTCCACCCACATGGCAGACCCTGGCAAGCTTCCCTTGTCGTATTTGATATGCCAAATACCAGTAACAATTATAGACCTCATTCCCATGACCTGATGGAATGGTTTGAGACTCTTTATGTTCCTGGAGCTGGCAGATGCCCTTGGGCTATAGTATGGAGATGTTACTGGTGCCCGCTTGAGTAAATCTATGATCAATGAGAAGACAAGTGAAGTGATACAAGTGAATAGTTGTAAAATCTCTTGTATGGTTTTGTAGTATAATCAACTTTTTAACTGCTTACATTTTGGCAAAAAGTAAATGTTTTAATACATTTACTCATTAAAATAATTGTCTTAGTTAAAATTTTTGTTTTGTTTATTTGGTAACACCCAGTAGTACTTATGGTTTACTCCTTGCTCTACATTTGGGGATCACTCCTGGCAGTGCTCAGTGGTCATCGTATGTGGTGCCAAGGATTGAACAGGGTCAATGTGTGCTAGGCAAGCACTTTACTCACTGCACTGTCTCTCTAGCTTTCTCTGGTTACTTTAGCCCCAATTATTTTAAAGTCATGTTCAGCTTATTTCAGTATTTTTGATCATGTGAAATTCTGTTTCTGTTATCTTTCATTTCTCATGGGTATTGGTGATGACATATTTTATATGATTCTAGTCATTTGAATAGATATCAGATATTTTGAAAATATCACAGCAGCTGATATATTATATTCCTTCTCCAGAGTTGAATTCTTCCATTCATAAGTGAGAGCGTGTGGCAGATACAGTAAGATCAGGGACCACACAGGCTCTAATACTGAGTTGCAACCTGATAAAGCTCTCCTGCTATACCTGTGGCTTTCTTTAATTTTTTCCAATGGACTATATTTACTTTATGGGGCCCTATGCTCTGGAGTGTGCTGTTTAAAAATTTATTTCAGGTTACCATAGGAAATCTGTTTGCAGAAGCTCTTTGTGTCGGTTTTTGCCTTGGTCTTCAGTGAATCAGTAATCAGTGTGTGCCTTCAGGATAAGACGGGTCCTATTCTTCAGCCTGGTGCACAGGTTGAAAGACAGCTGGTTTCTCAGTCTCCTAATGGCACTATTTTTCTCAGATAGATGTTTTATTCTTTGATATGTGCCCATGTTCAGAATTGGCACTGAGCCCTGGAGTGAAATTAGCTAGAAAAGACAGCTTCTTGGAATGTGTGCACTTGGTCTCTTCATCCCATTTATATACAGAGTCCTTGTTTTGCGGTTTGGATTGTGTTCTCAACTCTCTGCTGTCTTTTAAGAATTGGTTTTCTATTTCATCTGACTTCTCTGGTTGTTCCGCTTTTGAAAGTCAACTGCTAGAAGCTATTATTTTCAAAGTGGTAGCAGAATAAATATTTAAAAATTGTTTAATACAAATAGCAACTTTCATTTCAGATTACTGAATATTTTGATTCATTTTAGTGGACTTACTTTGATAGCCTTTTTAGTATTACTATGTAGTCTATAAATTTAATTCTATAAATTCTAGAAATATATTTCCCAAGTTTTATAAAGTATTCTCAGATTTTCTATAGATAATAGTGCAGTTGAAATCCAGGTTAAAATTGGACTTAGAATGCAAACTGTTCCTTTTTGTGTGTGCATACCTATGAACTTAACTCTGATGTAATTGCATTTCACAGATCAAAGAAAAGTGTTGGTTTATGCTATCAAAATTCAAAGAGAAATTAAATGAAAAAAAGAATAAAATGTTGATTTGAGATGTGAAAGCACAATAAACTGGCAAACCCTGCTTTAAACTCTTCCCTTTATCAACCATATCCATAAGAAATGAGTAAATCAAAATCCTAGATTTAAGAAAAGGATAGAGAAGGCATTATTCTATAATAATCAAATGCAAGGACAAAATATAAAATATAAGAACACTACTACCAGAGTTTAAGACACATTTTGCAGAAGGGAAGTCAGGAGAACAATAGTATAAATCACAATAAAATGGTAAAATATAGCACATTGTAAAACGAAAGTCCCTAAAATTTAATAAAATTTAGAAAAATGGAAACAGATTTGAAACAGTTCATTCATTGAGGACATCACATAGAAGGCAAATAAATCTGTGGTGACACTCTAAGTACTAGAGTTGGGGGATGGTATAATGGTTAGCTGTTGAAACTGTGGAGTTTTGGAATTTTGCCTAATGCATGCCAGGTTTTTACCTATTCATCTAGCATCAATAACATCCTTAGCTCTCAATGGTTCTGTTTTGGATGCTAAGTATTAGCTTCATTCTAGGCATAGATAACACACTCAACTGTCTCCAAATATCAGAAAGGTATTAGAGAGTACAGAAAAAAAATGGTATGGCAAATAGAGATTGTCCTTCAAATGGAACACACATACTAACTGAAAAACAAAGTTCAGATGAATCAAACTTGATATTGTGAAGATTATAGCTGAGACGCAAATTTCTTGCTTGTGCTAAAAAGACCATATTTGGGCTGTGGGTGGGAGGGATAGTTGACCCAGCCAACATAGCATGGAAGTCATCATGATAAACTTCATAAAAGTGTTACTGGAGTTAACATCAAAGAATTTCATTTTCCCATGTAAAACCTGTAATAAATCATTCATAGTAACACACTGAACAAGAAAAAGAATGTTTGCAGCTGTACTCTGAAATAATAGGAATCTGACACTGTATAACTCGTTGCTAATAATGAAAGAGTTAAAATATGGTTCACCCATATTCTAGCAGTTGAATATGATAATATACAAAGCAAATTAATGAATAAAAAGAAAAATGAAAACCATATGTGAAGTGTGTGATTAGTTATAATTTATAAAGTTTAAAATGCTCTGTATTCACAGAAGTTCTGTTCATTTATATATGAACAAATATCACTTGTCTCCCCCATTCGTCACCAGTAACATCTCCATATGTCCTGTGACAAGATAGTAGAGCCGAAACACATCTGCTTGCTCCAGGAACATAAAGAGCCTCAAACCATTCATCAGATCAAGGGAATGAGGTCTATAATCGTTACTGGTATTTGCATATCAAATATGACATTGGTAGCTTGCCATGCTCTGCTGTACCAGTCGGATACTCTTGTAGTTACCTCTGATCTCCAGCATTTATTGATGAACCAGGCTTGTGATCATCTCTTCTGCTGGGTGGAGCTCTAACGAGAGGGAATCAAGTTGTGGAAAATGGTGGCCCCTCATGGTGTGGGGGTCCTCTGGCTTCTTGTGAGGCTCTGCTGGGGTGACGGGCCAGGGCTAGAATCCGCCATCCTTCCAGGGGCGCCTCATTAGCAGCTGGGCACAGGGAGAGATGGTAGCAGCTCTGCCCCATGTATGTGAGTTTCTGACCTGGAGCTGGGTTTGAAGACTGCTACAGGGTGGGTCTCGATGAGCCGGGCTGTGATCAGCTCTTCTCTGGGTGGAGTTCTGATGAAAGGGGAGCCCGAATGTGGAAAATGGCAGCTCTCATGGTGTGGGGCGTCCTCCAGTTTCTTTCAAGGCTTTGCTGGGGTGGCGGGCCAGAACAAATATCAGTTTAGATAATATTTATAAAATTCACATGATTTTTAATTTGTTATGCTTCCTACTGAATAGGGGCTTGAATTTTTACAATAATGTTATAATTTTAATGAAATAAAGTTTATGTATTTTTCCTTTTCTCCTCAAAATTTAAAATTGCACATACTCAAACTTCAAAACACAGTTACTTTACATGTACTTACAAGACCAGACCAGATTCTTTATCAGAATTTAAAAGATTTCTCTACCTATATTGCCTAAAATAATTAACATAAAACAAATTTACAGGTGTAACAGAAGTTGAAAAAACCCCCCCACACACACATATTTTTAATTGCTCATAAAAGGCTAGGATTGAGACAATGAAGTGGCATCATAAACAGAAATTTTGTTTTTGATTTCCCTGTATAGTCTTTATTTTATGTTTTAGGAATTATAACTCTTTGTGTGTGTGTGTGTGTGTGTGTGTGTGTGTGTGTATGCATCCACTGAAAACTTATAAGTAGAGAGTGAGCTGGAAAAAAGGAAATACCAGAAATAAAAACATACATAATTAGAAAAACAATCTGAAAAATTCTTGGGAGCTATAAAACATCAATCTTCTTAAGCTCAGTGCATCTATGAGGTACAGTAAATAGATTCAATATGAACCTAAATTTATCCCCCTCAATTTTTTTTATTTTATTTTTTTATTTTGTTTTTTTATAAAATTTTTTTATTATACCACCGTGAGACATACAATTACAAAGGTGTTCATAATTGGTTCTTGGGAATACAGTGTTCCAGCACCCATCCCTCCACCAGTGCCCCATTTCCACCACCAATGCACCCCACCCCTCCCACCAACCCCCAGGATGCCTCAATAGCAGGTATCCCAGTTTCCTATCTTTCTCTCTCTGTCTCTCTCTCTGTCTCTGCATCTCTCTCCCTCTTCTTTTTACACATTGTGGCTAGCCCTGCAGGTATTTAGAGTTTATCACTTAAGTCTCTTTGTGTATATTCAATGGTGAGTTTTAATCTGCCATTACCATTTCCCCACATTTAGTAAAACACTGGTATCTATATCCTATTAATGAATGCAGTCATTCTATATCTGTCCTTTTCCTTCTGACTAATTTCACTCAGCATGATAGTCTCCATGTCCATCCATTTGCAGGTAAATTTCATAATTTCATCTTTTCTGACAGCTGCATAGTATTCCATAGTGTAGATGAACCACAGTATCTTTAGCCAGTCCTCTGTTCTCGGGCATTTAGGTTGTTTCCAGATTCTAGCTATAGTGAATAGCACAGAGATGAATAAAGAAGTACAGATAGTGTTTCTGCTATGTGTTTTTGGGTCTCGGGTATATTTCCAGGACTGCTATTGCTGGATCAAATGGAAGCTCAATATCTCGTTTTCGGAGGAATGCCCATATTGTTTTCCCAAAAGGGCTGGGCCAGTCGGCACTCCCACCAACAGTGGATGAGAGTCCCTTTTTCCCCACATCCATGCCAGCACCGGTTGTTCTTGCTGTTTTGGATGTGTGCCAATCTCTGTGGTGTGAGATGGTACCTCATTGTTGTTTGATTTGCAGCTCCCTAATGATTAAAGATGAAGAGTGCTTTTTCATATGCCTTTTGGCCATTCGAATTTCTTCTTTTTTGGAAATTTCTGTTCATTTCTTCTCCCCATTTTTTGATGGGGTTAGCTGTTTGTGTGTGTGTGTGTGTGTGTGTGTGTGTGTGTGTGGTGTGAAGTGCTACCAGTGCCTGATATATCCTGGATATTAACCCCTTGTCAGATGGGTATTGGGTGAATATCCTTTCCCATTCTGTGGATTGTCTTTGTATCTTGGTCACCTTTTCTTTTGAGGTGCAGAGGCTTTTCAATTTTATATAATCCCATTTGCTTATCTTTGCTTCCATTTGCTTGGTCAGTGGTGTGTCGTTTTTAAAGATACTTTTAGTTTCGATGTCGTAGAGCGCTTCTCTTATGTTTTCTTCGATGTACCTTATAGATTCATGTCTGATGTTGAGATCTATAATTCATTTTGACCTGACTTTTGTGCATGGAGTTAAAAGGAGGTCTAATTCATATTTTTACATGTAGCTGCCAAGTTTTCCCAGCACCATTTGTTGAATAGGATTTCTTTGCTCCACTTAATATTTTTTGCTCCTTTATCGAAGATTTTAAGTGGTTGTATATTTGAGAGTGTGTTTCAGGATATTCAGTTCTATTCCATAGGTCTACGGGTCTGTCTCTATACCAATACCACATTGTCTTAATTACAACTGCTCTGTAGTAGAGCTTGAGTTTGGGGGAATTGATATCTCCCGTCTTCTTTTTCTCAAGGATTGCTTTAGCTATTCATGGGGTTTTATTATTCCATACAAATTTCAGGAGTGTTTGTTCAATTTCTTTGAAGAACATCATGGGTATCTTTATAGGGACCGCGTTGAATCTGTATAAAGCTCTAGGGCGTATAATCATTTTTTAAAAATTTTTTATTATACCACCGTGAAACATACAATTACAAAGGTGTTCATAATTGGTTCTTGGGAATACAGTATTCCAGCACCCATCCCTCCACCAGTGCCCCATTTCCACCACCAATGTACCCCTCCCCTCCCATCCCCCCACCTGCCTTAATAGCAGGTACCCCAGTTTCCTCTCTTTCTCTCTCTATCTCTCTCTGTCTCTGCATCTCTCTCCCTCTTATTTTACACATTGTGGCTAGCCCTGCAGATATTTAGAGTTTATCACTTAAGTCTCTTTGTGTATATTCAGTGGTGAGTTTTAATCTGCCATTACCATTTCCCATATTTATTAAAACACTGGTATCTATATCCTATTAATGAATGCAGTCATTCTATATCTGTCCTTTTCCTTCTGACTAATTTCACTCAGCATGATAGACTCCATGTCCATCCATTTGCAGGTAAATTTCATAATTTCATCCTTTCTGACAGCCGCATAGTATTCCATAGTGTAGATGAACCACAGTTTCTTTAGCCAGTCCTCTGTTCTCGGGCATTTAGGTTGTTTCCAGATTCTAGCTATAGTGAATAGCGGAGAGATGAATAAAGAAGTACAGATAGTGTTTCTGCTATGTGTTTTTCGGTCTCTAGGGTATATTCCCAGGAGTGCTGTTGCTGGATCAAATGGGAGCTCAATATCTAACTTTCGGAGGAATGCCCATATTGTTTTCCAAAAAGAGCTGGACCAGTCGGCACTCCCACCAGCAGTGGATGAGAGTCCTTTTTTCCCCACATCCACGCCAGCACCGGTTGTTCTTGCTGTTTTGGATGTGTGCCAGTCTCTGTGGGGTGAGATGGTACCTCATTGTTGTTTTGATTTGCATCTCCCTGATGATTAAAGATGAAGAGCACTTTTTCATATGCCTTTTGGCCATTCAATTTCTTCTTTTTGGATAATGTTAATCCTTCCAATCCATGAGCAGAGAATGTGTCTCCATTTCCTCAGGTCTTCTTTAATTTCCTGAAGTAACGTTTTGTAGTTTTCCTTGTAGAGATCCTTTACATTCTTTGTCAAACTGATCCCTAGGTATTTGATATTCTGCGGCGAAATTGTGAACGGGATAGTCTCTTTAAAGTCCCTTTCTTGTCTTTCGCTGTTTTCATATAGGAAGGCCATTGACTTTTGGGTATTGATTTTGTACCCTGCCACTCTACTATAGGAATGTATTATTTCTAGTAGCCTCTTGGTAGAGAGTTTCGGGTTTTCCAGGTATAATATTATGTCATCTGCAAATAGTGACAACTTGGCTTCTTCCCTTCCTATCCGGATGTCCTTAATGTCTTTTTTCTTCCCGGAATTGCTATGACAAGTACTTCCAATACTATATTGAATAGAATTGGTGAGAGTGGGCAGCCTTGTCTTGTCCTTGAATTTAAGGGTAAGGCTTTCAGTTTTACCCCATTGAGAATGATGCTCGCTGTGGGCTTGTAGTAGATGGCCTGGATTATCTTAAGGAAGGTTCCTTTAATCCCCATTTTATGGAGAGCTTTTATCATGAATGGGTGTTGAATCTTGTCAAATGCCTTCTCCGCATCTATTGATATGATCATATGGTTTTCATTTTTCTTTTTGTTGATATGGATGTATTATGTTGATTGACTTGTGGATGTTGAACCACCCTTGTATTCCCGGGACGAATCCCACTTGGTCATGGTGTATAATCTTTTGATGCCTCTTTTGATTCTATTTGCTAGTATTTTGTTGAAGATCTTAGCATCTGTATTCATCAGTGAGATTGGTCTGTAGTTTTCCTTTTTGTGACATCTCTGTCTGTTTTGGGTATCAGGGTGATATGTGCCTCTTAAAAGCTATTTGGGAGTGTTTCTGTTTCTTCAATTTGCTGGAAGAGCTTAAAAAGAATTGGGAGTAGGTCCTCTTTAAAGGTTTTGTAGAATTCACTGGTGAATCCATCAGGACCTGGGCTTTTGTGTTTGGGGAGACTTTTTGATTACCGATTCTACCTCCTCGATGGAGATAGGTTTGTTGAGGTATTCCTAATCTTCTTGTTGCAGATTTGGGAGGCTATAGGAATTCAGGAATTTGTCCATTTCTTCTAGGTTCTCTTGTTTCGTGGCATACAGGCTCTCATAGTAATCTCTGATGATCTTTTGAATTTCTGTGGTTTCTGTTCTGATGTCCCCGTTTTCATTTCTGATTCTATTTATTTGGATTCTCTCTTTTCCTTTTCTTACAAGTCTTACAAGTGGTTTGTCAATCTTGTTTATTTTTTAAAAAGAACCAGCTTTTAGTTTCGTTGATCTTCTGGATTGTTTTTTGACATTCCATCTCATTGATTTCTGCTCTAAGTTTTATTATTTCTTTCTTTGCTTGGGTTGGGCTCCTTTTGTTGATGACTCTCTAAGAACTTAAGTTGTAAGGTCAGACTGTTTGTGATGGCCTTTTCTTCTTTTCTGATGAATGCTTGAAGAGCTATGAGCTTGCCTCTTAACACTGCTTTTACTGTATCCCACAAGTTCTGGTCATTTGTGTCTTCAGTCTCATTTATTTCCAGGAATCCTTGGGTTTCCTCTTTGATTTCTTTTATGACTTGCTGGTTGTTCAGCAGTGAGCTGTTTAGTTTCCAGGTACTTTGTATTGGTCTCCGTTTTTGTGTACAATTAACTTCTATTTTCAGTGCATCATGGTCTGAAAAAAATAGTTGGCACAATTTCTATCTTCTTGATTTTATGGAGGTATGATTTATGGCTCAGCATGTGATCTATTTTGGAGTATGTTCCATGTGCACTGGAGAAGAAAGTGTATTCATCTTTTGGGGGATGAAATGCCCTGTATATGTCTACCAGCCCTCTTTCTTCCATCTTTTCTTTTTGGGCCAGTATTTCCTTGGTATGTTTCAATCTTGTTGATCTATCCAGGGTTGATAGAGCAGTGTTGAAGTCTCCAACTACAATTGTGTTGCTGTCAATGTCTTCTTTGAAGTTTATTAGTAGTTGTTTTAGGTATTTTGCTGGCCCCTCATTGGGTGCATATATGTTTAATAGCGTGATTTCTTTCTGATATATGCATCCCTTGACTATTAACAAGTGACCTTCACTGTCCCTTCTGACCTTCTTCAGCCTGAAGTTGTCAGATACCAGTATGGCTACCCCAGCCTTTTTTGGATGGGTTGTTTGAGTGAAGGATTGTTTTCCAGCCTTTTATTTTGAGCCTGTCTTTGCTCCGATTGTTCAGGTGTGTTTCTTGAAGGCAGCAAAATGTCAGATTCAATTTTTGATCCATTTTTCCACTCTGTGTCTCTTAACTGGTGCATTTAGACCATTGACATTGAGAGAGATTATTGTCATGGGATTTTGTGCCATCTTTCTGTATAGGTTGGTTGTTCTTTTTTGGGTTATGTCTCATCTTATAGTAGATCTTTCAGTCCTTCTTTTAATGTTGGTTTTGATTTTACAAAGTTCCTAAGCTGTTTTTTATCCAAGAAGTTGTTTATCTGTCCTTCAAATCAGAGGGAGAGTTTAGCTGGATAAAGAATTCTTGCTGAGGCATTCCTTTCATTAAGTGTTTTTACTATATCCCACCACTGCCTTCAGGCTTGGAAAGTGTCTTTTGAGAAGTCTGCTGAAAGTCGAATGTATGTTCCTTTGTATACAATTTTCTTCTTTGATCTTGCTGCCTGAAGAATTATGTCTCTGTCTATGGCATCATTGCTTTGACTAAAATGTGTCTTGGGGTCTTTCTATTGGAATCTCTTCTTGCTGGTACGTGTTGGGCTTCATGGATCTGGATGCCTTCGCCCTTTAACTCGGGAACTTTTCAGCCAGGATGTTTTTAACTGTTTTAATTTCCTTGGGGTTACTTTCCTGTCCCTCTGGGACTCCAATGATTCTTATGTTTTTCCACCTGGCTTCATCCCAATGTTCTCTGTTCTGTTGCTGATCCATTTTCTGGTCTTTTTCCATCTTATGTAGTTCTCTGAGTGCTTTCTGCAGCTCATCTTCAGTCTCACTGATTCTCTCTTCCGCTGCTGTCATCCTGCTGTTGAGAGCCCCTATTGTGTTTTTCATTTCATCTACTGAGTTTTTAAGCAATGATATTTCTATTTGCATGGTTCTCATTTCTGCTCTCAGATTTCCTTCCATAATTTATTGACTGCCCTTTCAACTGCTTTGTTAATGTTCTCCTGTATTTTATTGGACATCTGCTCCATTTTTCGTTGAGCTCCTTAAACATCCAGCAGTTTCTTCTCTAAATTCATTGTCAGAGAGATTATGCACATCTGCATTCTTTTTTGAGTCTTTAGGGTTTGTTCCTTCATCTGTTCTTCGAACTGGGAATCTGTGTTGTTTCTCCATGGTGTTGCGGTGTTCAGGGATAGATTCCTCTAGTGCACTGTTTCTTTTTTCTTGAGGGTATTGCCTTCCCTTGGTGTTGAATTTCCTAGTTTTTGTATAATAAGAGGCCACCGCCCGACCAGCCGCACCCCCAGGAGAATACCTGAGGAGGAGGACCCCCTCAATTTTTGACTAAACCTTTAGAGTAACAGTTGATTTTGAAACATGTTTCTTCATCACCATAAAGGATACCATTTCTGTTATGTGATAGAACTTCTACAACTATATACTTCATATTATTTTACAAATACAGATATTATTGGTGGATTCTTGATATTTTAATTTTGTGTTAAGATTATAATGTAAAGTTTTATATTAGACAGTAATTTCAGATATTTGACAGTTTTTGTTTAATGAAATGAATTTCTAGAGTCTCTGATATCAATGTCATTTCTGAAAAGTCTTTAAAATTCATGCTCTTCATTTTTACTAAGATTGTCAGTTTCTTTCAGAACTTGTCATTTGAGACATAAAAATCTTGTTTTTTCTAGGGTACATGCTTTAATTATCCCTTTCTCCATTTCAGTCAATGAACATCCTTATTATCTCAAAGAAATTTAATAGATCATCAGACTCCTTTGCATTAAGACAATTCCTTCAGGCAATAAATCTGTTAGATATTTTTAAAGCATTATTTGTAGTTCTAGTTTTAATGTTTCCCAAAGGAAATGTTGAAATGGCCTATTAAATGTCATCTCTGTTCTTCATCTCTGCCAGCTCATACTTGTTAACTTATTTCTTTAAGTAGAATCTTCTAAAGAGAATGTCATTTTAGGTTGTAGAAATTAGAAACCCCAGAGCACAACATAGTGTCACTTTGTCAAAACACCCAATCCCTCCCCTAGTATATGCATTTGAATCTGTTTGAGATAAGTCTCCCTCTGGTTGTAATGACTTTTTCATTCAACCTTGTACATCTTGTATTAGTATTCATGTGACTTGATACAGGAATAGATGTTTTCTCATAAAGTTTCAAAGGGTTGGTTTAAGTGAGTGTTACCTTATTTTCCAAGATCAAATCTGCATTGGTGGATTTCCCCAATATAAAATACATTTTTATTTTATAGACATACATATTAAAATTTTGTGTTAGATGCCTACTACTACGATCATGCTTTTTAGGACATCAATTACTGCTCTCACTATTTGCATTCATAGTAGATCCAATAATAGCTGCAAATAGGTCAGTAGCATTTGTTACAGAGCAGCCTTGTTACAAAGCACAGGTGACATTTTATGTCTTTTATATAGAAATTAATAGAACTTGACCATTTATAATAGTTTTAGTTGACAATAAGTTCTTCATCCTATGTTAGTAGAAAATTATTAAAATGTGAGATAATGTCAAATTTATAATCTTTCTTAGATATTTGGTTAGTGCAGATGAGGCTCCCTTTCCTTTGTGGCAATACTTTGGCTCTACATAGTCTCTTTTAGAGAAGATGAATTAAAGTTTCATCCAAATGAATTTACAAGAAAGTTTAATTCAAGAGAACCTTTGTAACTTGATAAGCAAACTTGAAATCTAACCTCTCTTCCTAAGGCAAGTAATTAAGTCATAGAAATAAGATTAATGTACCAGTAAAAATGCTTGTTCTTTTAGGTAGGTGGAGGGACTTGCAAGAAATATTTAGAGGGATTAAAGACCACTTTCCGTGATAACTGCCCTGCATTTCTTTTCTTCCTCTCTACCTTCTTCTCTTCCCTCCCCGATCTTCTCCCTCCCTTCCTTTTCCTTCCCCTTTCCACTAATTATTGTTATTTAAACTGTATTTCCACTGCTGAAGACTATAAGTCTGTTTGCGATTTTCAAACAGAGAAATGCATATTTTCATCTCAAGTGTGGCATAAACTTGACAAGTCTTAATCAAAATAGAAGCACAAAATATCATATTCTTTAATTATCTAGGATATTCAAGGTTAGTAAGATTTAAAAAAAATCTTCCTATATCACTTGTAATACTTGTCTTTCCATTGTTCATTGATTTGCTCAAGCAGGCACCAGTAACATTTCCATATATCCCGTTGCAAGCAAGTGTACCCCAGGGGCTTCTGCTTGCTCCAGGAACAGGAAAAGCCTCAAACCATTCTTTCAGAACATGGGAATGAGGCCGATAATTGTTACTGTTTTTTTGGCATACAAATAAAACACGGTTAGCTTGCCAGGCTCTGTTGTGTTGGTGGCATACACTCAGTAGAAGGCTCTCATCTGGAGCATTTACTGATGAAACTCATGGGGGGGAAGATCAGGTTTTCTAGGATGGAGCTCTGAGGATCTAAGGAGTTTGGATGTTGAGAATGACTGACCTCATGGTGTGGGGTGGTGGGGGGGTTGCTCTGGCTTCCTGCTGGGCTCACTGGGATGACAGGTCACAACTAGAACCTGCTTAGTACTGTATACTGTGTATAAATGTGAAAGATACTGGGAAGGACCTGAGCCTAACATCTAGTACTATTTAAGTTTGTCGTGCGGTTGCATAGCGGCCACACACCAATGGAACTGTGGGTCTGGCATGTCTCTCTTTGGGGGAGCTGTCATGGAGGTGGAGCAAAGGGCAGAGGAGCCCAAATCCCCGCTCCAAGTCCTGCCATCCTGGCCCCCCCACCGCATGTGTGAACTGTGCAGTTCAGCCCCACATAGAAGCAACCCATGGAGCCGTCCTCCAGTGGTTGGTAAGGGGCTCGGCCAGCTCCTGGCCGAGTCCAACATTGCTCCAAGAGTTCACTCACATGTGTGGGGAGGGGCACTTCCTATATAAAATTAAATTTTATAAACATAAGAGGCTTGACAAATTATGGCAACTGTGTAAATACAAATTTATAGAATTAGATTTCCAAGTTATCAATTTTGAAGTAATATTCAAATTTCATCTATTGCAGATTTTTTATTGCTGCAATTTTTCTTACAAATTTAATTGAGCCAGTCCTTGGACTGCCAACATTGAATTTTGAATAATTGGAGACAAATATCCATGTTTAGGGAAATGGTTGAATGGGGAGAAACTCAGGCTTTGTATGTGCAAGACCTTGAGTTTTTGTCCTAGTACTGATTGTCCCTCTAGCAGCACAAGGCAGTCACTCACCTGACCATCAGGCCAGCACAACCTAGTTGTTATTGTGAGTGGCCCTGGGCAGCTAAACATAACTGAGGAACTTCACACAAAGGAAAGATGGAAACTAATTAAACTCCCAAATAATAAGAGCATTTTAACAAACCCTAAATTTCATTTCAGGCACATGGAGTGAAAACTTTCTTTTTTGTTACTTAATTTTGTTAGAGGAATTGGGCTGAATATGGAAGCAACTAATATCTCATTTTTGCTACCAAAAATCAAAAATCTAAATTTTAATTATATTTTAGGATTTCTGGAATCTATTTAGAATTTATACTCTATTAACTTGAATTTAAATTGAACCTGGATAGAACCTATAAGGCAAGTGACCTACTTACTTTACTGTCTCTCTAGCCTATGCAACAACCTTGATTTAAATACCATAAATTTTGCATTGAGTCCTAGTTATGATCAGAAAATGCTGAAGAACCCAAGAAAAGATTCACACCATCCCTTTACTGGCATTCAGCCTAAAACATTTATAAAATATACTCTGCTTGAAACTGCTGTGTAAAATTATATTTATTTTCATAAGCACCAAAGAGTGATACTTCTTTTGGCCTTATATTACATCTGTGAATTTGACAAGACTATGTCAAATGTCTGAGTCCAGTCTTTGTGATCAAGATAATTTTATTCAATAATCAAAGGAGTTTGAATCAGGAAAATTCTATACGTTTGATAACATTTAATTTCACAAAAAGCCTAAAAGGTTTATCACACATAATAGAAGAAAAAACTAATCTTTTTCAATATGATTGAATGCATATTTACTCTGTTATATTGGAAAATGCAACTTAGTTAAATTGGACTACAATTTGTTAGATTAAGTACATTACTCCAGCAAAGGAAAATTGAAATAATTTATAGAAGAGACTTATTGTTCATAATTCTTAGGAAACTAATACCATGTTTGTTGCTTTAGTTCTATTAGCTTATTTAGAAAACCTTTGATAGCTTCAAATTATGTCAATATTCTTCTGTGTGTATTACATAAATACACATAGCAAGTACTTGTATCATGCCCAGAACCAGTTATGTAGTTTACAGGACAATTTAAACATTTTTTCTAAGCTTATCATTTTGTTTATTATTTTCCTGAGGTCATGGGATATGTTTCTATGTTGTTTTAGTTCATTAAACTACTACTACTACTACTACTACTACTACTACTACTACTACTACTACTACTACATTTTGTTCACCTGGCGATGCTCAGGGGTTAGTCCTGGCTCTGCACTCAGGAATTACTCCTGGAGGTGCTTGGGGAACTATATGGGATGCCAGGATCAGACCTGGGTTGGTCACGTGCAACACAAATGCTCTACCTGCTGTACTATAGGTAATCCCGGTTCATTAAACTACTTTCAAAAGAGCTGTTTTGTATTCTCGTAGATCTAAATATCTTTGGGTGAAATAAAGATACTATACATAAATAGCTCTGAAGGGTGCTAGAATTTCTCTCCTCTGGAAACCTAGACTGAAAACTACAAAAGCTTCATTGTTTAGCTACTAGAAATGTAAAAGATAAGGAAGGAAGAAAAACACAAGGGGAGAACTCTTGTTTTATGAACCTTGTGGCATTGGCTATTTGTTAGGAATCTTGCCAGTTATTCAAACAACATTATTTCAAAAATATTCAGTGTACTCAACATCCAGAATTTTATTCTCGTTGGATAATGGGTGAAATTAATTAATATGGGTCAAGAGGAAAATCAATGCAAACCTTTCCTTGGCAGTTCTTTTAGACAAATATTAGGACTCTGTACACAGGGTGTTCAAACCCAATACATCAAGATCCTTCATGAGCTGTATTACAGATTCACCACCAGGATCTCACCATTCTACAAAGAAGTGATCATTGATGTCAAAAGAGGGGCTCGACAGGGTGATACCATTTCACCAAAACTCTTCAGCGCCACCCTCGAGAACATCATGCGACAATTAGAATGGGAAGGAATGGGAGTGAAGATAGATGGTCGGCAACTACACCACCTCCCCTTCGCTGATGACACCGTTCTAATAACACCAAACATTAGCCAAGCGGCACAAATGCTGGCTGACTTTGACCAAGAATGTGGAAAGATAGGTCTACAGCTGAATGAATATAAAGAAAGCCATGTTTATGAAAAATGAACTAGTTCCAGAGGCCCCATTCACTCTCAATGGAACAAATATCTCTGAATGCAGCAGTTATATGTACCTAGGTCGAGAAATCAACATGATGAACGACCTAAAACCTGAGCTGCGCAGGAGGAAGAGAGCGGCATGGAATGCCTTCAAAGGCATCGAAGAAATAGCTAAAAGGACAAAGAACCTCTGGCTCTGGGCACATCTCTTCAACTCCACCGTTCTCCCTGCATTAACATACGCCTCAGAGACCTGGACCCTACGAAAGCAGGATGAGAATGCTATTCGGATCTCCCAGAGAGGAATCGAAAGAGCTATGCTTGGAATATCACGCCTCACTCAAGTGAGAGAAGGAATCCGGAGTTCTGAGTTCTAACCTCCCTCGCTATTCCAGAATCAGGGACGCTGTCTCGTTTGCCAAGGCATCAAAAATCAGATGGGCTGGACATGTAATACGATTTGGAGACAACCGCTGGACTAGAGCCGTTACCGACTGGATCCCACAGGATGTCAAAAGATCACGTGGCCGCCCACCTACAAGATGGTCAGACTTCCTTGTCAAGACCCTGAAGGAACGGTTTGAGGCTCTTCATATTCCTGAATCAACCAGATGCCATTGGGCTACATTGGCATGTGATAGGGTTCTATGAAAATGTTACTGGCACCTGCTCGAGAAAATTAATGTATAACGGGATTCAAGTAATCAAGTGATTCCATTCTTAATAGGTACTCGACTAATAGGAGAGCAAGGTCTGCACTTGCATTTTTAGCTCCATGTTCTCCCTGAATCTCTCTCTTACTGCTTTTTTCCATTCTGGAGCTCATGTTCTTTCTTGAATAGAATATGTATCCCTCCCTTTCTCTTCAATTGCATATTTCTAAGTAAATTTTATTCAATATAAACTATCCTAGCTTCACAGAAAAAGCAAAATATGATAGGAAAACTTAAATAATTTTCAGGAGAAATGAATTATTAACAACAACACTCTTTCAGAAATGGGTGTTTACAGCAGGGAGAAATTTCAGAAAGGATAAAACTTAACTCAACAATGCCATGAATCACCTAAATATAAATGACTACTTCATCCCAAACTGGAAGAATTTGCATTTTCAACAAGATCCTAATCACTGTAAAAGACCATATTTTGAGTTGTACAACATACCTAATAAATGGCCACAAAATAGAAAGGATAAACCAGATAGAGTCTCAGAAATAGAGTTCAATTAGTAATCAGCTGAAGGATAGATCGTAATTCCAAAATACATGAATATTAAATACTGCACTTAAGAAATAGAACTGATCATTGGATAGTATATCATGGTTGCATAAAACATCCTTGGCTATATCCCCTAATAAGAGAAAAAAAAATTGACCTGTGTCTTAGATTCAGTGATTTGAAGGAAGTATAAAATCCAGAAGCACATGCAAAGACACTTACTGGATGATACCTACCTATGTGTTAGTTAAAAGGTACAGAAAACCTCAATGTGAACCATGAACTAAGTTTAAGTTAAACTCTTGTTAGCTGTGGTCCTTGCTAAAACTCAAAATGGAGGGGCGGAGCGATAGTCCAGCAGGTAGGGCATTTGCCTTGCACGTGGCCGACCTGGGTTCAATTCCCGGCATCCCATATGGTCTCCTGAACACTACCAGGAAGATTAATTCCTGAGTGCAGAGCCAGGAGTAACCCCTAAGCACTGTCAGGTGTGACCCAAAAAGCAAATATATATATATATATATATATATATATATATATATATAAACTGACCTGCCACAATATTAGTAATAAACTTGAACTACTATAACATGGGCAAAACAGAAAGTGTCCTAAACTGTAGAACATTAAGTCCCTAGGGAGCTTCTAGAGGGAGGTAAGAGAAAAAGATAAATACTCTAATGAATACTACACCATGTTGGTAAATATCACCGTATGGGGGCTAAGTAGCCAATTTTAGTTTTTATACACAGCCACCCAAACTAAGTTCACATAAATCGACTCAGTTTATACTTCTTTTCAATGCTTAAAGTGTTCCAAGGGAAATCTGTATATAATAAATATTTTATTTCTTAATTATAAGGAGGAAGCTCATGTAACATATTTATTCTGTTAGGTAAACTAAAAATGGGCAAAGACTGAGTTTTTAAATTATAGGAAGGCTCTCTTTGTTTCTGAGTACATTTTGCTGGACGGAGGACTTAGAATCACTCCAGTAGTTTCTGCAAATTATGAATTCATCATTCAAAGGGCAAAAGTCTGTGATATTTTTCTCAAAAATCTATAGGTGAATACAAAGTGAAAGTATAGTTGAGAGAAGTCTGTCAAAGCCTCCTGTTAGTTTTAGCATTTTCCTTCCAAATCGTTCATTGTGCATACTTAGTGATGGCTTGTTATGGACTCGAGGAAGGTCAGGAGTGGGGCATGTGATTTGGTATAGAGCATGAGACAGAAAAGTGAATTGCTTTGCTTGTCTCTTCAGAGATTCCCAATTTTAAAGAGAAACTCACTGAAATAGTTGGTCTCCAGTGTTGCGAGACAGTGGGCATGCAAAACAATACTGCTACAATCGTTTTTCTTTTTAGAGCCTCCCAGGAGATGCTTAGGTGACCCAGGGTGATAGAAAACCTGGCCAGATGATTCAATACTTGGTTCCAGTGTTGCTAGAAGGTACCAAGGCCACACACTGTGGACTCCAGATTAATTCACATCCGCCTGTCAGTGATGCCAATATTTACTGGTTATTCAATTTTTAATGGATTCTTCTGAAAATCTTGTGATAGTTGTTTACAAAAGAAATTTTCCAAGTAAAATGGAGATAAAAGTTTGGCAAATATTAGAAGTCAGTATATTTTTATCCAACTGCATATCTATTTCTCACAGGATTCAGCTTGTTTGAATACTGATACTCATATCTTTGTTGATTCATTTCTGTGTCTTCCAGTAAAAATGCACTAAGCAGTGCAATTTTTGCTTAAGAATTGACAGTTTTCAGTTATTGCAACCACATGAATATAGGACGTAACAGTGAATAATGTCTTTGCCTTTAATCACTATGGACTCTCCCCCCCCCTCTCGCCCCTCTGACCCCCCACTTAAGTTTCTAAACATGGTTTTAGTGCAAGGTTTTATAAAGTACAGCTGCGAAACATTAGCTTTTCATCAGAGTTCTGCCGCTTAGGTGCTGAGAAAAGCTAGATAAGCAAGCAAAGGCTGTTGAGTCTTTGCTTATGGAGGATAAGGAAACCCTGTGCTCATTTGTCTCTATGTTGACACTATGGAATGGACACAGACAGAGCTCATCTGCCTCTGTGCCCACCCAGTTTGTGGGGGCTCAGGGGAATCAGTGGTGTGTAAATACATTTCAGTTCATTTATTATGATGAAACCAAGTTATACAAAACTGCATTTAAATGCAGGTTGAATCAGTCAAACAATAAATAAGCAAAATAGCCCTCCAGGAGTCAAAAAAAAACCATCAGACTTGCTGGCTAATAATGTGTACCCTTCAGAATCACTAAGCACCATCTTGAAGTGGTCATCATTGAGTCTGATCTGGAGTTCTTGTGGGTATATACATGTTCTTTTAAGATTTTGTGATTTGCCACCAGCAACCTGGGACCCTTACTGCCTCATTGTTTTCTATGAATTACAATGTATGAGCAGTTTTCAAATAAGTGTAATTTACTGCTTCCTTTTTGGGGGGCAGGAAAGGGTGGTGTAATATACAGTAAGATTCAATCTTTGTGTACAAGCTCTGGCAAAAGCAGAGAAAGCTCTTGTTTGATTTTAGGCAACACGAATAAGGCTGCTTAGAGGCCTATCCACGTTTGCTGCAAATTTTTTGGGTAGTTCTAATTATTTGCCAACATTACCATAGTTCCTACCCTATTTTTGTGAGAGTGAGAAATAAATAATTGAAAAAAGCCTTGACTAGATCAAGACTATGTGGCTCTCCATCAGTGTTCCTATAACCTTTTCCAACTATGATCCCCATATGACTTTGTCTTCTTTCTGTGTGCCCTCTGTCCTACATGTTACCACTCAGTCTCGTACTTTGTTCCCCATTTATCTGATTTTCACCCATGATCCTCTTGAAATATCAGGGGCCCACGGAAGGCCAATGGCCCCCCAGTTGAGAAATGCTGTCCTAAAGTCTTAAAGCACAACTCCTGGTTGTATCATCAGGTTGTTGGAGAGTAAGAAAGGTGAGCCGGACACTCCCTTGTTGAGCATTTCCTTGGTAAACACCTTGTTTCACTACTGTGGCACCAGGATGAAGTAGCTTCAGGGAAATCCCAGTTTCCGCTCATGAATCCATTCATAGAACCAATCTGCATGTGCTCTGTTGAGACAGATGGCTCCCAAAGACAGACACAGCAGCCTATTTCCTTTTGAAGCCTCCTTAGGTGGGTAAGAAGAGGATACAGAAAAGAAAGTCCGCATCTGGTCATTCAACTGTGTGAATGACCACACAGTATGTATTTAGTCAAACTAAGCGGACAATTAACATGTCTTGGTGAGAGAGCTAGGTAAAGCGGCAAGTGTATCAGATAATGTGAGCCTTTGGAATACAACTGTAGGAGCAGCGGTTACAGAGAATTTCACAAGGAAACCATGAGTAGGAGCCATGCCACATCAGAGTTGAGTTAAGAAGGCTCTCTGTGGAAGAGCCTCAATCCTCTCCTGATCCCTGTCAGTGCTTGTTCTCTCACTGTATATACAGTTGATTTGACCAGATCACATCTGTCATAGGCTTGCCCTCTTTTTTCTTCAACTTTGCCTCTGTTGAGCGACAACACCCAGAACATCAGGGTCAGAGGCAGGTCCAGGAGACTCTTGGGAAATCAAGGAGGCTGAGTAGAAGATGCATATTATTCTATTCCAGGGATCCTGTCACAGTTTAAGTAGGAACTGGGGTTTGGGGAAGGAAATGTGGCTCAAATGAGCTTGGAATTTAGAATAGACTAGACATTATGGTATCTGAAACAGAATCAGGGGATTTGAGACTGTCTCTTTCTTAAATGGAAAGTGATACAAAGGCTTTGGAGTGACAAGTAAAGACAGCATGAAGATAGAAACACAAAGTTTATTCCTGTATCCCTACTACACTCTCAACAAGCCACTTATGGATACAGAAACTTTATACTTTTAAAGCACAACTGGAAACAAGCAATGTATGATCATTATCCTTTTCTTTTTCTCTTTCATATAGCATGCATATATCTTAAATGATATGTGTGTGTCTTTTATACAGTGTAAGTTAGGATAATGCCTGTTGATCACACTTGGAATCTGAATATAGTAACTCATTAGCATCTTATAATCTCTGGACAAGAGTAATAGCACAGTGGGTAGGGTATTTGCTTTGTATGCGACTGACCCAGGTTCAATATCCAGCAACCAATATGGTCCCCTGTATACCGCCAGGAGTAATTCCTGAGTGCAGAACCAGGAATAACTTCTGAACATCATTGGATGTGATGCAAGAAACAAAAAGAAAAAAAAAATCTTATAATCTTTTGCTCACATAATTAGCTATAAATGAAAACCTCTGAGGTTTTCTTTGAATAACTTTTGCATCTTGAACACAGGGCGTCTAAGCTCCTTTTGACCCTCTTTATATTTGGGGATGGGGGTTTGGGCCATACCCAGTGGTTCTGGCTCTTAACTCAGGCATTACTCCTGGAAGTGCTCAGGTGACCACATAAGATGCCTGGGAATGACGCTGTTGGCTGCTTGCAAGGCAAGTGCCCTACCCACTATAAAACTACCCTGGCCCCATTTGTCACTTTATTTTAAACACAAAAAGGTAAACAAGGTGGAATGTGGGAGCTGCTTGGGAGTGAGGTCCATAAGACCACCTACCATTTTTGTTCACTTTCCATTAACCTCTTCATATGGTCACATTGGCCTGCTAGCACAGTTTGGAAATAGGAATAAGTCAAACTCTGTGACTAGTATGAAGAGTAAATGACATTGGTGATTAGTTTGTTTGTATGCAATAAGCAACAAAGCTATACTTAACTTTGAAAAGACTCTTAACTTTGAAAGAGTCACAGAGCTGCATTCTGTGGTAGTTCTATGATTTGTGTGTCCCTATTCGCAAACATCTATGTTTTCTAGTATTTTTCTGTTTTGAACAGTGCTGCAAAGATTATTATTGTTCATGAAATTTGGCACATGTGGCAATTTAACTTTCACATTCTTAAAAGTGAAATTGAAGCAATTTTGGTTTTTTAGTTGTGGCTTCCCAAAGAGATTGCATGAGGATGAGAGTAGTGCATTTGCCTAAAGTGCTGGACTGTTGTGAGATCTGAAGTCAGTTAAGAGCGAAGTTTCATCTCTCAGGAGAGGGAGGGAAAATCTGTGAAGAGCAGAGTCTGACCTGTCAAGGTAAGAAAAGTTTCAGGCAAATGTTTAAGGAAAATTTATCTTGCTTTTTTAACCTCTGCTAGGTTTAAGGCAAGACTGAGAATCCCACAATTTCTTTTTCCAGCTTTCCTATTTGATCTTCTTCATCTATTCTAAGGTCTAATGTGGTATAGCAGTGAAGTTAATTTAAGCAAATCTAATTCACAGATCTAGTCCTCTTTGTCAATATTTTTAATAAATGCCTTTGAATATAAACTTTATTTGCATCCACTCCTCATGATTGTGTTCACCTTATTCCCCTGTTCAAAGGTAGAGAATTGAAGGGTGCTTGATACTTTTTTTAAATGGCCATGTGTAATGATACATGGTTGAATAATACAAAGGAGAAAATCAGACTCTTTAGTCACTAATTATAAATTCATCTTATATTAATAAATCTAGAATGATAAAAAAATTTAAAAAATATTGCCATGGGAAACATTTTTGTAAATATTGAGCTCAAAATAGTCTTCTATCACATTTGATTAGCAACACATCTTAAATAACATCAACATAAAAAAGTGTTCTATGATTTACCGCCTTTAAAAATCCAAGCTATGTTTAGCATACTTACTTTTATATCTATGTAATGTCGTCCCATTGAAATATTAAAATTAGATTACCACTTGAAATCCTGGTGTGATATATCCTTTTCCTTGCCCTGACTCATGGGCACCCAGCAGTGAGAATAGTGGAGGAGCTTCTGGCAGAAGCCAGTAGACCCCAAGGCAAGCATGGTACAGAAAGGAACACATTTTTTTCTGAGGGAGATCAGGCAGAAAGCAAACTTTTAATCTCTAGAGAACAGCATTCCAAGGATGTTCTTCCATGACTGGAAACTCGTTGTTAGTTGTCCTCCTGGTCACTGAAAACCAAGGTACCCATGGGCAAGTCTCCTAAGTGACTTACAGATGATGGCAGGTGGAACCACATTATAGCCACACATGTACTTAGAAAAGTTGAAGGTTTGTGAAGGAGGGGATGAAATGGCCTGAATTCTAGGTCTTTCTCCCTTGTCTAGAAAGTGTAGCATTCTTCTTAGGCTGTTGTCACTCTCTCAGTTCTTTATCCATTGACAGGGCTGTACTTGAGCAGAGCTCTCAAACTGTTTCCACTCATGAAACATTTCACCTGACATTTTAGCACCTCTATTCCTGGAACATAGACATAAAATTGGGTTACATGTTATTTTGTTTGTAATAATTTATAAATAAATTTATCTAAAATCAATTTTTATTTTTATTTTGTTTTTGATATTTTATTATACCACAGTGAGATATACAATTACAAAGATGTTCATGTCTGGGTTTCGGTCATGCAGTGTTTCAGCACTCATCCCTCCACCAGTGCCAATTACCCACCACCAATGACCCCAATTCCCTTCCCTCTCCCCTAGACTGCCTCAATGGCAGGTTATTTATCTCTTTATATTTGGCTTAAAAATCAATTTTTGTTCTGTGACACCATATAAAATCAAGATCCCACACATACGGAAAAGTTAAACTCTAAAAATTGCAAAAGCAGATCTGTTTAAGAACAAGTAGTATTTCATCGATCATCAAAATACTTCTTTAGGTCCTGGTATGTATCTCAGCGGTAGAATATTTGGCTTACATATGTGAGGCCCTGGATCTGATCCTCATCATCACAATAAATAAATAATAACCAGGCAGAATATCTCTGGAATGAAAACCACTCTGACCACTGTAAAAAAGGTAAGCCAAGTCAGCATTGTCTCAGTGAACAGCTGTGCTCCAATCTTATTTTATCTTGTTTCTATTCTTAGGCCTTTCATTGTGCATTACCCCCTGCCATTCTATGTCAAGAATGCTCTATTTTAAAAAATCAAATGTTTCTACTTTAATTGCTTCTCAGGCCCTGTCAGAGCTAAACCTTTGACTGTCTGGTTAATCTCACTTCTTAAACTCTTGCATTCCATTCCAATTGCTTAGCATTCTATGAAGAGTAATATTTTATCATTTACCTTTTTAGTTGCCTCCAGAAATCTTTGCTTGTTTGGGGTTTTTTCCAAAGGAGATGCTAGGCATACTTCAACCATATTTTGAAGCTTTAGGTTGTGTTCCTTTTTCTGCCAAGGGATGACAATGTCAGGGTTTCTATCACTTGTATCACTTATTTTTCCATTGATCATAGATTTGCTCAAGTGAGCACCAGTAACGTCTCCATTCGTTGGGAATGAGGTCCATTACTGTTACTGTTTTGGCATATCAAATACACCACGGGTAGCTTGCCAGGCTCTGCCATGGCTCTGGGTTCATCGCAGGGGGCCCAGTCTTTTTCTATGTCAGACCATCAACAAACCAGGGACCACGGGGCAGTTCCCTGGGTGTAGACAAGCCTGTCTCCTGTCTGCCACCTGTTGACACAGCTGGGCACTGAAGCCACACGTGCAACACCTTGATGAGCATAAAACTTTCTATAAGAAAACATATTCACTTACATATGCTGATACTAAGAGTCTTCACCCACAACAATATTTTTTTAAAAATTCTTGGCTTGTAATAGTGTTTTATCCTAAGAGCACCCCTTCTTTGAATGTTATTTTATAAAAATGTTTTTGGTTGAGGTTCTGTGATTTTTAATACTATATTATTGGTGGTTTCCCATGTATATAACCCAAAGCATACAGATAACTCTTTAAATCTCTTCTATTAGATACAAGTGGAGAATAGTGGTGAAATTAGAAGAGAGCATCTCAGATTCCTGAAATCAAAAGCACATACATTTGGTTGCAAAAGGGACATCCTTTGTCATTCAATACTGACTTAACGTCACAGATTGTGATCTAGAATGGCAGGGTATATCAAAGACACAGTCATAATTTCCTGGAGTCGAAACAGCTACTTTATATCTGTTAATACCTTTCTTGGTAATGACCTAAATGGAAGTAAACTCATTGCTACATTTACCAAACTTTACAAGAGACAGTCATTTTCGTGTATGTTCAGGACTCTATAACTCACTCCAAATACTGTAAATATTAAGTTACTCCCATACATGGACTATTAAAGATGTTAAATATATTAGAGTTTTTTTGCTAAGTGGAAAAATGTCAGAGACTTAATAACAACACAATATCTAGTACCAATTTCTGGTTTCTGTAGGCTGGAGGTCTGCATGGGTTGGACTTTGTCCTCTCCTCTCAAGGTTTTATCGGACCAAAATCAAGGTGTCAGCCTAGTTAGGTCTGTCTTCAGGACTGATAAAAGTCTGCTTCTGAACCCTTTCAGGAACATAGTAGAATCCTTATAGTTATAGTTCTGGGACTTGCAGTTTCTGGCCAAATTGTGCTGAGTTGACCCTATTCTCTTAGAGGCTACTTACATTTCTCCTCATCTCTCATCTTCACATCAACATTAGCACATAGTCTTTGTGCTAGGACTTTCAATCTCTCTGACTCCATTTTGCTTCCAGCCAAAGAAAATGCTCCAGTGTAAGATATGTATGCTTAAAATTGGTGCTTCCTGATCATACCCATCTTAAACTTGGTCATTGCTATGGTTCCAGGTTTTGGTTTAGGACATTTTTGAGGGTTAATTTTAGAAATACTTTCTTCACCACTGTCCTAGGATAGGTATTCATGAACAGAACTGAGGAGAGATTCTCTCATGATCGTTTTATTTCAATCAGTAATTGCACAATTTCTGGCAATACACAACAGTTTTTAAAATAGATGGATTCTAGTTTGGGGAACTTTTCAGAAGAAATCACCTTTTCCAGCTAATCACTAGGGAAATAATCTGGCTCTCTCAGTAGGGTCTGTTTAGAGTCTTGACAGGAGATTTCCCAATTGTGACTCAGAAATGTCCTTTCTTTTCCATGTGGCAAGTACTTAATCTCTTTTCCCTGACAGTCACATAGATCTCCTGCTGTGAGAAATGTCTGCATTTTCCTCAGGCAGAAAGAACCTTCACTATGTTCTCATAAAACCTTGTTCATGCCTTTCCGTGTCTCTTAACATCCTGCAATTTGTTATACTGTGTTTCACTCCACCCATGTATTTGAACCCCTGAAGCTGATCTATGGTACTGTGGTAATTTCCTAGAATGCAGCACATATCCAGACTTGTCTGCTAAGTGGAGTAGTAAAAAATGCAGGGATACAAAAAAAAAGTGAGGGCTAACAACATAAAACTGAAGATCAGCGACTCTGGGGCTGGATAATTCTGGCAACCTATTCTTTATGATAATGATATCACATTGATATTACCCTGGTAAGATCTTTCTCTTTCATGCCATATATTGAATTTGATTGTTCTAAAAGAGGTTTCATAGAAATTTTACACATGAAGAAAACTTCATCTAAGTGGGCTGCGGAGTTCAAGCAGAGGCGGTATTTGATCTGTCACAGGGGAGGCAGCAGGATGCTGATGACATTTAGGTTTTGAAGGCTGGATGTTGAACAGTTGTGGAAACATCCTAAACTGATTGAATTTCCTGGGATTCAAGTTTGTTCATTTTTTCCACTTGAAATATGGAGATATTATACCCCTTATGTTGATTGTGATCCCATGAATAAATGATTATTAAAGGGGATATGGAGATTATAAAGAGATAGGATGCATGTCTCTTATGTTCCTGTCCAGATTCAAACTCTAGTAGTACCACATGGTACTAGAGCATTGCTGAACATGGTTCTGGTGGTCCCAGAGCACTGCTGGAATGACCCTCTTGTTGAACAAGCAATGGATAATCCCAAACATCATCACATCCTCAGATCCAAACACTGAACTGCCTGTCTGGTTGCCTGAGTATTGCAAGAAGTGACCCTGATTTCCTTGAGCACTGCTTAGGAGATTCTCTAAAATGATGTTATTGGGGAAAAAATTACATACCAATTGCATTAATAAACCAAGCTCATTGAGGTTTGTAGGGAGTACAAGATGCCGCTCTGTCTCACGTTCATTGATTTAAAGAAAGCCTTTGATTCTGTGGAGACTGAAGCAGTCATCGAAGCCCTGGACAAACAGAGTGTTCAAACCCAATACATCAAGATCCTTCATGAGCTGTATTACAGATTCACCACCAGGATCTCACCATTCTACAAGGAAGTGATTATTAATGAGAAAAGAGGGGGTTCGACAGGGTGATACCATTTCACTAACTCTTCAGTGCCACCCTCCAGAATATCATGCGACAATTAGAATGGGAAGGAATGGGAGTGAAAATAGATGGTCGGCAATTACACCACCTCTGCTTTACCGATATAGTTCTAATAACACCAAGCATTAGCCAAGCAGCACAAATGCTGGCTGACTTCGATGAGAATGTGGAAAGATAGGTCTACAGCTGAATCTAAACAAAACAATGTTCATGAAAAATGAACGAGTTCCAGAGGCCCCATTCACTCTCAATGGAACAGGGCATCTCTGAATGCAGAAGTTATGTGTACCTAGGTCAAGAAGTCAACATGATGAACAGCCTAAAACCTGAGCTGCACAAGAGGAAGAGAGTGGCATGGAATGCCTTCAAAAAACATCGAAGAAACAGCTGAAGGGACAAAGAACCTCCGGCTCCGGGCACATCTCTTCGACTCCACCGTTCTCCCTGCATTAACATATACCTCAGAGACCCGGGCGCTACCAAAGCAGAATGAGAATGCTATTTGGGTCTCCCAGAGAGGAATCAAAAGAGCTATGCTTGGAATATCATGCCTCACTCAAGTGAGAGAAGGAATCTGGAGTTCTGACCTCTGTCGCTATTCCAGAATCAGGGACTCTGTATCGTTTGCCAAGGCATCGAAAATCAGATGGGCTGGACATGTAATGCAATTTGGAGATGACCGCTGAACTAGAGCTGTTACCGACTGGATCCCACAGGATGTCAAAAGATCACGTGGCCGCCCACCTACAAGATGGTCAGACTTCCTTGTCAAGACCCTGAAGGAACGGTTTGAGGCTCTTCATATTCCTGAATCAACCAGATGCCATTGGGCTACATTGGAACATCATAGGGTCCAATGGAAATGTTACTGGCGCCCGCTCAAGCAAATCAATGAATAACGGAATTCAAGAGATCAAGTGATCAAGTGAAATTTAGTAAGGTTCAAATTTCCACCAATGAAAGTCTAGGAAGTAAAGTAGTGGGCATTCAGACACCCACACAGCTGACTTTAGTGTTAGTTAGTTCATATATACAATTTCCTCTTCCTCTTAAAAATAACTGTTCACCTAGACTCTATATTTACATGTTTTTTGAGGGGGCATGACTTGTAATCATCTTAGATTACATCCTGTAGGTCAGTGATGGTGGTGATAGCCTTACATTGGCTGAGAACCATTTAATTTAAAATAAGACTCTTTTTTCCTAGACTCTGTTTCATTCAGAATTGCTTGAAATATTTTTGCAATACAAAGATAGTTAATCTGTCATTTTCTCTGAGTAAGGGTAAGTATAATTTTTCTGTTGTTTGATGGGGTACTCTTAAACTTGGATAAAAGGAGATAAAAGGAATCCTAAGAAAAGGGAGAATAGGACTAATTTAAGTGAAATAAAGAACTATCTTAGTAAGCAATTTGAGCATCTCTTTAATAGGATAAGATAAGGATGAAGATATTTAAGTTATACTCTGGTATCAGTAAGAACTAGCTTAGAATAAAAGGCTTGAGTCCTCCCATGAACCAACTAAGGTGCCGAGTAGTATCATCCACCAGCCCTGTTCCAGAGACTCATATATAAATCTTGAAAGAGATCAGAAACTGGCAGAAATGCTTCCAGTGCACACACCAGCCTGAGTCAGCTGGGGAAACCCAGAGGTGGATGGGTGAGTCCTCGTCCAGTCCCAACAGAGCCCTAGCTTCCAAAAACCTCCACACTCCACAATTGCTGCCATGTGCAAGGTCAGACTTGATAGCAGGGATGAGCTCCACCAGAAATGAGGGTTGTTTGACTGAAATTTCCAGGCTAACATGAATCAGAGTTAAGTTACCTCTCCCTATCTCCCTGTTCTTCTGGAAGAACAGACAGTTACGCCCATGCCCCTAATTCGCCACCCAGTTAAAAATTTAATCCATTCACTGCTGTGCAACATCTCAAATGCTACAATACTGATATACTGAGTAGCTCAATACTATTAATGGATATAAAATAGAGGCAAATGATAACAAAATATAATCATGCAATGCCTGTCTGCTAACAACATATCAATAACTTCTTGTACAAGGGCCTAATGGCTCCATATTGAGATGAAAAGTTAATGAACAATCTTCATTAACTTTCTTCTAAGAAATAATTTCTTGATCCTTTTTAACAAATAAGATATAACTAGCAATATAAAAGAAGTAATTGCGGGTCTGCTATAGGGGCATGCTTAAGTGGTGGTTGGGAAACTGGATATAATGATGGTGGGAGTATTGAGTATTGAATATTGAATGTCTATAACAAATTATCATGAACAATTTAGTTAAAAAATTGAGTTGAAGCCCACTAAGCTCAATAAGTTTAGTAAGTGAAAGCAATAACACATATGGCCCAATTTTCAAGTAACAGCTGAGTAAAATAGATCATGACAATGCCATTGCAAGATGTATTTTTAATAAGCAATATAAAGTAAATTAATTAGTACCTGCTAAGGGGGCAGGCTTAGGGGATGAGTGGGAAACTAGGTACTTTGAAGACAGTAAGGGTACATTGGTGATAGAACTGCTGTTGGAATATTGAATACTTGAAACACTATATTGTGAATAATTCCATATATCATGGAGTTTAAATAAAAGTAAAAATTCTTTTAAAATAAGAAAGAAAAAAAAGAATAAAAGGCTCCAGT
>JAJIBD010038111.1:0-13188 GCA_021461705.1 Cryptotis parvus | reverse complement strand
AAAGCAAAATATGATAGGGAAACCCCACATCCTTTTAGGAGAAATGAATTATTAACAACAACACTCTTTCAGAAATGGGTGTTTACAGCAGGGGAGAAATTTAGAAAGGATAAAACTTAACTCCAACAATGCCATGAATCATTTCCAAATATAATATTCACTTCATCCCAAACCAAGAATTGTATTTTCAACAAGATCCTTAATCATAAAAGACCATATTTTGAGTTGCAGCCACATACCTAATGAAATGGCCACAAAATAGAAAGGATAAAACCAGATAGAGTCTCAGAAAATAGAGTTCAATTAGTAATCAAATAGCTGGGATAGATGAATTCCAAAATACATGAATATTAAGAACTGCAATTTTAAGAAATAGAATTGATCATTGGATAGTATATCATGGCTGCATAAAACATCCTTGGCTATATCCCTAATAAGAGAAAAAAATTGACCTGTGTCTTAGATTCAGTGATTTGAAGGAAGTATATAAAACTTAGTTACTTACAAAGACACTTACTGGATGATACCCTTACCTATGTTTTAGTTAAAAAGGTACAGAAAAACCCCAACAGGTGGTTCTCATGAACTAAGTTTATGCTAAACTTTGTTAGCTGTGGTCCCTGCTAAATCTCAAAATGGAGGGGCGGAGCGATAGTCCAGCAGGTAGGGCATTTGCCTTGCACGTGGTCGACGGTTCACCTCGGCATCCCATATAATCTCCTGAACACTATCAGGAAGATTAATTCCTGAGTGCAGAGCCAGGAGTAACCCCCTAGCACTGTCTTCAGAATGTATCCCGTTGCAAATATATATATATATATATATATATATATATATATATATATAAACTGACCTGCTACAATATTAGTACTAAACTTGAACTACTATAACATGGGCAAAACAGAAAAGTGTCCTAAACTGTAGAAACATTAAGTCCCTAGGGGAGCTTCTAGGAGGGAGGTAAGAGAAAAGATAAATACTCTAATGAATACTACACCATGTTGGTAAATATCACCGCATGGGGGCTATAGCCAATTTTGTTTTTATACACAGCCACCAAACTAAGTTCACATAAATCGATCATGGTACTTTCTTTTCAATGCTTAAAGTGTTCCAAGGGAAACGGTATAATAAATATTTTATTTAATAATTATAAGGAGGAAGCTCATAACATATTTAATTTGTTAGTAAATCCAAAATGGGCAAAGACTGAGTTAAAATTGCAGGAAGGTTTCTCTTTGTTTCTGAGTACATTTTGCTGGACGGAGGACTTAGGAATCACCCAGTAGTTTCTGCAAATTATGAATTCACTCATTCAAAGGGCAAAAGTCTGTGTGATATTTTTCTCAAAAATCTATAGGTGAATACAAAGTGAAAGTATAGTTGAGAGAAGTCTGTCAGGTCCAGTTGTTTTAGCATTTTCTTCCAAAACAGTTCCACAGTATAATCTTAGTGATGGCTTGTTATGGACTCGAGGAAGGTCAGGAGTGGGGTATGTGATTTGGTATAGAGCATGAGACAGAAAACAATTGTTTATTTGTCTCTTCAGAGATTCCCAATTTTAAAGAGAAACTCACTGGAAATAGTTGGTCTCCAGTGCTGGTAGACAGTAAGTACAAACAATACTGCTACAATCGTTTTTCTTTTTAGAGCCTCCCAGGAGATGCTTAGGTGACCCAGGGTGATAGAAAACCTGGCCAGATGATTCAATACTAGGTCCCAGTGTTGCATAGAAGGTACCAAGGCCACACACTGTGACTCCAGGATTAATCCATATCCGCCTGTCAGTGATGCCAATATTTACTGGTTATTCAATTTTTAAATGAGTCCTTCTGAATGTCCATGATAGTGTTGTTTACAAAAGAAATTTTCCAAGTAAAATGGAGATAAAAGTTTGGCAAATATTAGAAGTCAGTATATTTTTATTCAACTGCATATCTATTTCTCACAGGATTCAGCTTGTTTGAATACCCTGATACTTATATCTTGTTGATTCATTTCTGTGTGTTCGTTAAATGCACCTGAAGCAAAGTGCAATTTCAGCTTAAGAATTGACAGTTTCATGCTATTGCAACACATGAATATAGGACGTAACAGTGAATAATGTCTTGCCCTTAATCACTATGGATTCTCCTCTCGCCTCTGGACCCTAATTTAAGTTTCTAAACATGGTTTTAGTGCAAGGTTTTATGTGGTATACACGCTAAACATTAGCTTTTCATCAGAGTTCGCCGCTTAGGTGCTGAGAAAAGCTAGATAAGCAAAGGCTGCTGAGTCTTTGCCATGGAGGATAAGGAACCCTGTGTCGCTTCTGTCTCTATGTTGACACTATGGACGACACAGACAGAGCTCATTCGCCTCTATGCCGTTCCAGTTTGTGGGGGCTCAGGGGAATTCAGTGGTGTGTAAATACATTTCAGTTCATTTATTGGTTATGATGAAACCAAGTTATACAAAACTGCATTTAAAATGCAGGTTGAACCAGTCAAACAATAAATAAGCAGCACAGCCCTCCAGGAGTCAAAACCATCAGACTTGCTAATAATAAAATCTTCCAGAATCACTAAGCACCATCTTAGTGTGGTCATCATTGAGTCTGATCTGTAGTCCGGTATACATGTTCTTTTTAAGATTTTGTGATTTGCCACCAGCAACCTGGGACCCTTAATGCCTCTATTATTGTTTTCTATGAATTACAATGTATGAGCAGTTTTCAAATATGTAATTTCTTAATGCTTCCTTTTGGGGGGTAGGAAAGGGTGGTGTAAGAGGGCTGTGTAAGTATATTCAATCTTGTGTACAAGCTTTCCGGCAAAAGTAGAAAGCTCTTGTTTGATTTTAGGCAACACGAATAAGGCTGCTTAGAGGCCTATCCGTTTGCTGCAAATTCTTTGGGTAGTTCTAATTATTTGCCGATTACCATAGTTCCTAATTCTATTTTTGTGGGAGAGTGAGAAATAAATACTGGAAACAAAGCCCAGACTAGATCAAGACCATGTGGCTCCATCAGTGTTCCATAATTATCCAACTATGATCCCTATAATGACTTGTCTTCTTTCTGTGCCCTCTGTCCTACATGTTACCACACTCTCAGTCTCTCTGCACTTTTGGTTCCCTATTATCTGATTTTCACCCATGATCCTCTTTAAATATCAGGGGGCCTAATGGAAGGCCACGGTCCTCAGTTGAGAAATGCTGTCCTAAAGTCTTAAAGCACAACTCCTGGTTGTATCATCAGGTTGTTGGAGAGTAAGAAAGGTGAGTCGGACACTCCTCCAGGTTGAGCATTTCAGCACCTTGTTTCTACCTACTGTAAGTACCCAGGATGAAGTAGCTCAGGAAATCCCAGTTTCCGCTCATGAATCCATTCATAGAACCAATCTGCATGTGCTTTGCTGAGACAGATGGCTCCCAAAGACAGACACAGCAGCCTATTTCTTTGAAGCCTCCTAGGTGGGAAGAAGAGGATATGAAAAGAAAGTCCGCATTCATCATTCAACTGTGTAGGAATGACCACACAGTATGTATTTAGTCAAACTAAGCTGTGACAATTAACATGTCTTGGTGAGAGAGATGCCACGCAAAGCAAGTGTATCAGATAATGGCCTTTGGAATATTAATCATAGAGCAGCGGTTACAGAGAATTTCACAAGGAAACCATGAGTAGTAGCCGTTGCCATCAGGAGCGAGTTAAGAAGGCTCTCTGTGTAAGAGCCTCAATCCTCTCCTCGATCCTTCGGTCAGTGCTTGTTCTCTCACTCAGCAATACGCCATGTCACTTGACCAGATCACATCTGTCATAGGCTTGCCTCTTTTTCTTCAACTTTCTATTTGCTGAGTTTAATAACACCCAGAAACACATCAGGCTTCAGAGGCAGGTATCCGTGAGACTTTGGGAAATCAAGGAGGCGAGCAATATTCTTCTGTTATTATTCTATTCCAGGGATCCTGTCACAGTTTAAGTAGTAACCAGCTCTGGGGAAGGAAATGTAGCCTAAATGAGCTTGAATTTAGGAATAGACTAGACATTATGGTATCTGAAACAGAATCAGGGGATTTGAGACTTGTCTTTCTTAAATGGAAAGTGATACAAAGGCTTTGGAGTGACAAGAAAGACAGCATGAAGATAGAAACACAAAGTTTATCCTGTATCCCTACTACACTCTCAACAAGCCACTTATGGATACAGAAACTTTATACTTTTTTTTAAAGCAATAACTGGAAACAAAGGGTGTATGATCATGATCCTTTTCTTTTTCTTTCATGGCAAAGTACTTGGTCTTAAATGATGTACTTTTATACAGTGTGTTAGATACAGCTTGTTGATCACACTTGGAAACTGGAATATAGTAAATCATTAGCATCAGCAATTCCTGGACAAGAGTAATAGCACAGTGGGTAGGTATTTGCTTTGTATGCGACTGAATCAGAGTCTGTATCCAGCAACCAGTGGGATCCCTGTATACTGGCCAGGAGTAATTCTGAGTGCAGAACCAGGAATAACTTCTGAACATCATTGGTGGTATGCAAGAAACAAAAAGAGAAAAAAATCTATAATCTTTTTGCTCACATAATTAGCTATAAATGAAAACCTCTGAGGTTTTCTTGAATAGCTTTGCATCTTGGAACACAGGGCGCTCTAAGCCTTCTTTTGGACCCTCTTCCAGATGAATCATGGGATGGGGTTTGGGCCATACCTAGTGGTTCTTGGCTCTTAACTCAGGTGACATTCTAAAGGTCTCAGGTGACCACATAAGATGCTCTGGGAATGATCTTCGTTGGCTATTCGCAAGGTGCGCCCCCACCACTATAAACTACCCTGGCCCCATTTGTCACTTTATTTTAAACACAAAGGTAAACAAGGTGGAATGTGGGAGCTGCTTGGGAGTGAGGTCCATAAGATCCCACCTACTAAACATGTTCACTTTCCATTAACCTCTCTTCATATGGTCACATTGGCCTGCTAGCACAGTTTGGAAATAGGAATTGTCAAAAACTCTGTGACACTAGTAAACGAAGAGTAAATGACATTGGTGATTAGTTTGTTTGTATGCAATAAGCAACAAAGCTATACTTAACTTTGAAAAGACTCTTAACTTTAAAAGAGTCACAGAGCTGCATTCTGTGTAGTTCTATGATTTGTGTCCCTATTCGCAAACATCTTATGCTGTGTCTTTCCTGTAGATTTTTTCTGTTTTGAACAGTGCTGCAAAGATTATTACATTCATGAAATTTGAATGATATGTAGCAATTTAACTTTCACATTCTTAAAAGTGAAATTGGAAGCAATTTTTAGCTTCTTAGTTGTGGCTTCCCAAAGAGATTGCATGAGATGAGAGTAGTGCATTTGTCTAAAGTGCTGGGACTGTTGTGAGAAGATGATCTGGAAGTCAGTTAAGAGCGGTTTCATCTCTCAGGAGAGGGAGGGAAAATCTGTGAAGAGCAGAGTCTGATCCATCCCCAAGGTAAGAAAAGTTTCAGGCAAATGTTTAAAGGAAAAATTTATCTTGCTTTTTAACCTCTGCTAGGCTGCAAGACTGAGAATCCCACAATTTTTTTTCCAGCTTTCCTATTTGATCTTCTTCATCTAGCTCCTAAGTCTAATGTGGTATAGTTAAGGAAGTTAATTTTGCCACTCCATCCAGATCAGTCCTCTTTATCAATATTTTTAATAAATGCCTTTGAATATAAACTTTATTTTGCATCCACTCCTCATGATTGTGTTCACCTTATTCCCCTGTTCAAAGGTAGAGAATTGAAGGGTGCTTGATACTTTTTTTTACAGGTCTATGTACGACATGGTTGAATAATACAAGGAGAGCTCCAGACTCTTTAGTCACCAATTATAAATTCATCTTATATTAATAAATCTAGAATGATAAAAAAATTTAAAAATATTGCCATGGGAACATTTTGTGTACAATATTGAGCTCAAAATAGTCTTCTATCACATTTGATTAGCAACACATCTTAAATAACATCAACAGTAACGTTCTATGATTTACCGCCTTTAAAAAAAATCCAAGTTATGTTTAGCATGTTACTTACTTTTATATCTATGTAATGTCGTCCCATTGAAATATTAAAATTAGATTACCACTGAAATTCCAGGTGTGGGATATCCTCTTTCCCTGCCTGGTCCTCATGGGCAATTCCAGCAGTGAGACAGGAGGAGCTTCTGGCAGAAGCCAGTAGACCCCAAGGCAAGTATGGTACAGAAAGGAACACATTTTTTCAGGGAGATCTGTAATAGAAAGCAAACTTTTAAATCTCTAACAGCATTCCAAGGATGTTCTTCCATGACTGGAAACTCGCCAAGTTAGCTGTCCTCCTGGTCACTGAAACCATGGGTACCCATGTGGGCAAGTCCAAGTGACTTACAGATGATGGCAGAACCATTATAGCCACACATGTATCTATTGAAAGTTAGAAGGTTTGTGGGGCTGAGGGATGAAATGGCCTGAATTTAGGTCTTTCTCCCTTTGTCTAGAAAGTGTAGCATTCTTCTTAGGCTGTTGTCACTCTCGAGTTCTTTATCCATTGATCAAGGTACTTGAGCAGCTCTCAAACTGTTTCCACTCATGAAACATTTCACCTGACATTTTAGCACCTCTATTCCTGAACATAGACATAAAATTACATATTTTGTTTGTACAATTTATAAATAAATTTATCTAAAATCAATTTTTATTTTTATTTTGTTTTTGATATTTTTGTCAGTCACAGTGAGATACCATGCTAATTACAAAGATAATCTATGTCTGCTTCGGTCATGCAGTGTTTCCAGCACTCATCCTCCACCAGTGCCAATTACCCACCAACAACATCCTACTCCTTCCCTCTCCCCAGACTGCCTCAATGGCAGGTTATTTATCTTTCATATTTGGCTTAAAAATCAATTTTTGTTCCAAGACACCATAAGGAAATCAAGATCCCACACATACGAAAAGTTAAACCCAAAATTGCAAAAGCAGATCTGTTTAAGAACAAGTAGCTCATCTATCATCAAAAATACTTGGTTAGGTCCTGCAACTTCAGCGGTAGAATATTCATCTATATATGAGGCCCTGATCTGATCCTCATCATCACAATAAACAATAATAATCCAGGCAGAATATTCTGGAATGTCCCACTCTGACCACTGTAAAAAAATGTAAGCCAAGTCAGCATTGTATCAGTGAACAGCTGTGCTCCAATCTTATTTTATCTTGTTTCATTCTTAGGCCTTTACAAAATGCATTACCCCCTAGCCATTCTATGTCAAGAATGCCTATTTTAAAAAAAATCAAATAAGTCCACTTTAATTGCTTCAGTTCTGTCAGAGCTAAACCTTTGACTGTCTGGGTTAATCTCACTCTTAAACTCTTGCATTCCATTCCAATTGCTTACATTCTATGAAGAGTAATATTTTATCATTTACCTTTAGTTGCCTCAGAAATCTTTTTGCTTGTTTGGGGTTTTTTCCAAAGGAGATGCTAGGCATACTCAACCATATTTTGAAGCTGTTGTGTTCTCTCTTTTCTGCCAAGGGATGACAATGTCAGGTTTCTATCACTTGTATCACTTATTTTCCATTGATCATAGATTTGCTCAAGTGAGCACCAGTAACGCTTCCATTCTCGCTGGGAATGAGGTCCATTACTGTTACTGTTTTGGCATATCAAATACCACGGGTAGCTTGCCAGGCTCTGCCATGGCTCTGGGTTCATCGCAGGGGGCCCAGTCTTTTCTATGTCAGACCATCAACAAACTAGGGACCACGGGCAGTTCCTGGGTATAGACAAGCCTGTCTCCTGTCTGCCACCTGTTGACACAGCTGGGCACTGAAGCCATTACCAACACCTTGATGAGCATAAAACTTTCTATAAGAAAACATATTCACTTACATATGCTGATACTAAGAGTCTTCAACAATAATATATTTTTTTTTAAAAAATTCTTGGCTTGTATTAGTGTTTTATCCTAAGACACTTTCTTGAATGTTATTTTATAAAATGTTTTGGTTGATGTTCTGTGATTTTTAATACTATATTATTGGTGGTTTCCCATGTATATAACAGCATACAGATAACTCTTTAAATCTCTTCTAGTTGGGATATTACACAAGTGGAGAATAGTGGTGAAATTAGAAGAGTATATCTCAGATTATTCCTGGAAATCAAAAGCACATACATTTGGTTGCAAAAAGGGACATCCTTTGTCATTCCAATACTGACTAACGTCACAGATTGTGATCTAGACCGGCAGGGTATAACAAAGACACAGTCATAATTTCGAGTCGAAACAGCTACTTCTATCTGTTAATACCTTCTTGGTACGACCTAAATGGAAGTAAACTCATTGCTGCTACATTTTCCACTAAACTTTACAAGAGACAGTCATTTTCGTATAACCAGGACTCTATAACTCACCCAAATACTGTAAATATTAAGTTACTCCCATACATGGACTATTAAAGATGCCAGCCTGAGATCCATATTTTTTTTAAAGCTAAGTGGAAAAATGTCAGAGACTTATTAACAACACAATATCTAGTACCACTTAATTGTTTCTGTAGGCTGGAGGTCTGCATGTGGGTTGGACTTCTAAACCCTCCTCTCAAGGTCTGAGCGGACCAAAATCAAGGTGTCAGCCTAGTTAGGTCTGTCTGTATGACTGATAAAAGTCTGCTTGGAACTCCTTTCAGGAAACATATAGTAGAACCCTTATAGTTATAGTTCTGGGAAGCCGGGCCAAATTGTGCTGAGCTGACCTTATTCTCTTAGAGGCTACTTACATTTCTCTCATCTCTCATCTTCACATCAACATTAGCACATAGTCTTTGTGTTAGACTTTCAATCTCTCTGACTCTTGGCTTCCAGCCAAATAAAATGCTCCAGTGTAAGATATGTATGCTTAAACTTGGTGCTTCCTGGATCACACCCATCTTAAACTTGGTCATTGCTATGGTTCCAGATTTTGGTTTAGATACTTTTTGAAAGTTTAATTTAGAAATACTTTCCACCACTGTCCTAGGATAGGTATTCATGAACAGAACTGAGGAGATTCTTATGATCAAGCGAGTTACAATCAGTAATTGCACGATTTCTGGCACACACAACGGTTTTTAAATAGATGGATTCGGCTTCAAAGCTTCAGAAGAAATCACCTTTCCAGCCAATCACTAAGGGAAATAATCTGGCCTCTCAGTAGGGTCTGTTGAGAGTCTTGACAGGAGATTTCCCACTAGTACTCAGAAATGTCCTTTCTTTCATGTGTGGGCAAGTACTTAATCTCTTTCCCTGACAGTCACATAGATCCTGCTGTGAGAAATGGGTTCGCATTTTCCTCAGGCAGAAAGAACTCGCCATGCAGGTTCTCATAAAACCTTGTTCATGCCTTTCCGTGTCTCTTAACATCCTGCAATTTGTTATACTGTGTTTCACTCCACCCATGTATTTGAACCCTGAAGCTGGATCTATGGTACTGTGGTACTTCCTAGAATGCAGCACATATCCAGACTTATTCTATGAGTAGTAAAAATGCAGGGATACAAAAAAAAAGCAGGGCTAACAACATAAAACTAGGAAGACAAATGAATTTTGGGGCTGGATAATTTACCTATTCTTTATGATAATGATACTCACATTGATATTACCCTGGTGTATCTTTTCTTCATGCCATAAGTATTGAATTTCCGATTGTTCTAAAAGAGGTTTCATACTTTACACATGAAGAAAACTTCGATCTAAGTGGGCTGCCGAGTGCAAGCAGAGGCGGTATTTGGATCTGTCACAGGGAGGCAGCAGGATGCTGATGACATTTAGGCTCTTTTGAAGGCTGTATGTTGAACAGCTGTGGAAACATCCTAAACTGATTGAATTTCTGGGATTCAAGTTTGTTCATTTTTTTTACTCGAAAATATGGAGATATTATACCCTTATGTTGATTAAAATCCTAAGGAATAAAATGATTATTAGTGGGGGATGGAGATTATAAAGAGATAGGATGCATGTCTCTTATGTTCCTGTCCAAGATCAATAAACTCTAATGTACAGTCCAGTTGTACTAGAGCACAAGGAACATGGTTCTGGTGGTCCCAGAGCACTGCTGGAATGACCCTCTTGTTGAACAAGCAATGGATATCCCAAACATCATCACATCCTCAGATCCAAACACTGAACTGCCTGTCTGGTTGCCTGAGTATTGCAAGAAGTGACCCTGATTTCTGAGCAAACTGCTTAGAGATTCTCTCTAAAATGATGTTATTAAAAAAATTACATGTACCAATTGCATTAATAAACCAAGGTCATTGAGGTTTGTGGGGAGTACAAGATGCCGCTCTGTCTCACGTCCACATTGAAGTACTCTAAAGAAAGTCTTTGATTCTGTGGAGACTGAAGCAGTCATCAAGCCCTAGCCAAACAGGGGGTACAAAACTCCAATACATCAAGATCCTTCGTGAGCTGTATTACGGATTCACCACCAGATCTCACCATTCTAAGGAAGTGACTCCACATGTGAAAAGAGGGGTTCGACAGGTGATACCATTTCACCAACTCCTTCAGTGCCACCCTTCAGAACATCATGCGACAATTAGAATGGGAAGGAATGGGAAAGTGAAATAGATGGTCGGCAATTACACCACCTCTACTTTGCCGACATCGTTCCACCAACACCAAGCATTAGCCACAGCACAAATGCTGGGCTGACTCCGAGAGAATGTGGAAAGATAGGTCTACAGCTGAATCTAAAGGAAACATGTTCTGAAAATGAACTAGTTCCAGAGGCCCACATTCACTAATGGAACAGACATCTCTGAATGCAGTAGCTTATGTACAAATTTAGGTCGAGAAGTCAGACATGATGGACAGCCTAAAACCTGAGCTGCGCAGGAGGAAGAGAGCGGCATGGAATGCCTTCAGAGGCATTAAGAAATAGCTGAAGGACAAAGAACTCCGGCTCCGGGCACATCTCTTCGACCCAACGTTCTCCCTCCATTAACATATACCTCAGAGACCCTGGCCCTACCAAAAGCAGAATGAGAATAAGCTGTCGGTCTCCCCAGAGAGGAATCAAAAGAGCCATGCTTGAATACCGCGTCCCTCACTCAAGTGAGAGAAGGAATCTGAGTTCACTTCTCTGTCGCTATTCCAGAATCAGGGAGTGCTGTATCGCTTGCCAAGGCATCGAAAATCAGATGGGCTGACATGTATGCGATTTGGAGACAACCGCGGACCTAGAGCTGTTACTCGACTGTATCCCATGGATGTCAAAAGATCACGTGGCCACCCACCTACAAGATGGTCAGACTTCCTTGTCAAGACCCTGAAGGAATGGTTTGAGGCTCTTCATATTCTGAATCAACCAGATGCCATTGGGCTACATTGGAACATGATAGGGTCCAATGGAAATGTTACTGGCCCGCCGCAAATCGCGTCGAGTAACGGAATTCAAGTGATCAAGTGATCAAGTGAAATTTAGTGGTCAAAGCCTTCCACCAATGAAAGTCTAGGAACAAAGTAGTGGGCATTCAGACACCCACAGCTGACTTTAGTGTTAGTTAGTTCATATATACACCTTCCTTCCTCTTAAAAATAACTGTCACTTAGACTCTATATTTACATGTTTTTGAGGGGGCAAGGACTTGTAATCATCTGAGATTACATCCTGTGGTCAGTGATGGTGGTGATAAATTTACATTGCTGAGAACCATTTAATTTAAAATAAGACTCTTTTTTCCTAGACTCTGTTTCATCTCAGAATTGTTTGAAATATTTTTGCAAATAATAAAAGATAGTTAATCTTGTCATTCTGAGTAAGGGTAAGTATAATTTTCTGTTGTTTTATGGGGTACTCTAAACTTGGATAAAAGGAGATAAAAGAACTTAAGAAAAGGGAGAATAGGACTAATTCTAAGTGAAATAAAGAACTATCAAGCAATGGGAGCATCTCTTTACAGGATAAGATACATGAAAATGCTTGCCTTGTTCTGCATCAGTAAGAACTAGCTTAGAATAAAAGGCTTGAGTCCTCCCATGAACCAACTAAGGTTTAGAAAAATCATCCACCAGCCCATTCCAGAGACTCATAGAAGAACCTTGAAGAGATTCTGGGGAAACTGGCAATGTTTCCAGTGCACACACCAGCCTGAGTCATCAAACCAGAGGTGGGATGGGTGAGTCCCGCCCAGTCCTTAAACAGAGCCCTCCCTAGCTTCCCAAAAACTTCACTCCACAATTGCTGCCATGCAAGGCCAGACTTGATAGCAGGGATGAGCTCCACCTGTAAATGAGGGATGTGTTTGATCGAATGGAAGTAATATGAATCAGAGCAGTTCACCCTCCCTATCTCCCCTGTTCTTCTTGGAAGAACAGATAGTTACGCCATGCCCCTAATTGCCACCCAGTTAAAAATTTAATCCATTCACTGCTGTGCACCACTCTGGGAATGCTACAATACTGACATACTGAGTAGCTCAATACTATTAGTGGATATAAAATAGAGGCAAATGATAACAAAATATAATCATGCACGCCTGTCTCACAACATATCAATAACTTTAGGCTGTAAGCCTAATGGTCTATATATTGAGATGAAAAGTTAATGAACAATCTTCATTAACTTTCTTCTAAGAATTAATTTCAAAATTTTTTCTTTACAAATAAGTATAACTAGTAATATAAAAGACGAATGGTTCGGTCTGGGTATGTCCTTAAAAAATATATTTTAAACTGATATAATGATGGTGGAGTATTGAGTACACATTGAATGTCTATAACAAATTACTCCATCAATTTAGCTAAAAATTGAGTTGAAGCCCACTAAGCTCAATAAGTTTAGTAAGTGAAAGCAATAAAACATGGGGCGGCCCAATTTTTCAGTAACAGCTGAGTGGGCAATATCCACAATGCCATTGTAAGATGTATTTTTAATAAGCAATATAAAGTAAATTAATTAACATCTGCTAAGGGGGGCAGGCTTAGGGATGAGGGAAACTAGGTACTTTAGAAGACAGCAGTTTATTCAATGATGATGAATCAGCAGTTAGAACATTAAATACTTGAAAAGTATTTATATTGTGAATAATTCCATATCGTGGAGTTTAAATAAAAGTAAAATTTTTTTTTTAAAATAAGAAAGAAAAAAAGAATAAAAAGGTCTAGTGGTCACTGGTGCATATTGAAACAAAAGAGCATTATATCCACA
>JAJIBD010038110.1:0-273899 GCA_021461705.1 Cryptotis parvus | reverse complement strand
GGAAGAACCTTATGCAAAATTCGGTCACTTGATCACTTGATCACTTGATCACTTGAATCCCGTTATTCATCGATTTGCTCGAGCGGGCGCCAGTAACATTTCCATTGGACCCTATCACGTGCCAATGTAGCCCAATGGCATCTGGTTGATTCAGGAATATGAAGAGCCTCAAACCGTCTCCTTCAGGGTCTTAACAAGGAAGTCTGACCATCTTGTAGGTGGGCGGCCACGTGATCTTTTGACATCCCGTGGGATCCAGTCGGTAACGGCTCTAGTCCAGCGGTTGTCTCCAAATCGCATTACATGTCCAGCCCATCTGATTTTCGATGCCTTGGCAAACGAGACAGCGCCCCTGATTCTGGAATAGCGACGGAGGTCAGAACTCCGGATTCCTTCTCTCACTTGAGTGAGGCGTGATATTCCAAGCATAGCTCTTTCGATGCCTCTCTGGGAGACCCGGATAGCATTCTCATCCTGCTTCGTAGGGCCCAGGTCTCTGAGGCGTATGTTAATGCAGGGAGAACGGTGGAGTCAAAGAGATGTGCCCGGAGCCGGAGGTTCTTTGTCCTTTTTAGCTATTTCTTCGATGCCTTTGAAGGCATTCCATGCCGCTCTCTCTCCTCCTGCGCAGCTTCAGGTTTTAGGTCGCTCATCATGTTGACTTCTCGACCTAGGTACACATAACTGCTGCATTCAGAGATGTTTGTTCCATTGAGAGTGAATGGGGCCTCTGGAACTAGTTCATTTCTCATGAACATAGTTTTCTTCAGATTCAGCTGTAGACCTACCTTTCCACATTCTCGGTCAAAGTCAGCCAGCATTTGTGCCGCTTGGCTAATGTTTGGTGTTATTAGAACGATGTCATCAGCGAAGCGGAGGTGGTGTAGTTGCCGACCATCTATCTTCACTCCCATTCCTTCCCATTCTAATTGTCGCATGATGTTCTCGAGGGTGGCACTGAAGAGTTTTGGTGAGATGGTATCACCCTGTCGAACCCCTCTTTGACATCAATGATCACTTCTTTGTAGAATGGTGAGATCCTGGTGGTGAATCCGCAATACAGCTCACGAAGGATCTTGATGTATTGGGTTTGAACACCCTGTTTGGCTAGGGCTTCGATGACTGCTTCAGTCTCCACAGAATCAAAGGCTTTCTGTAAATCAATGAACGTGAGACAGAGCGGCATCTTGTACTCCCTACAAACCTCAATGAGCTTGGTTACTGTGTGGATATGGTCGATTGTGCTGAATCCTTTCCGGAAGCCTGCTTGCTCGCATGGTTGTCCTTCATCTAGTGTTCTGGCTAATCCTGTTCAGGATGACTCGTAAACAGCTTGTAGATGACAGACAACAGGCAGATGGGGCGATAGTTGCCGATGTCGTGAATGTCTCCCCTTCTTGAACAGTAGAACTGTCCTGCTGGTTTTCCATTGGGAGGGCACCTTGCATTCGGACAGGTAGCGGTGAAGAGCCGAGCTAGTGTATTGATGAGTACCGACGGCAGATTCTTCAGATGTTCGGGTCTGACTTTGTCTGGGCCTGGTGCTGTTCCCTTCTTTACCGACGAGATGGCATGTCGGATTTCAGAAGGGAGAACGTTGGGAATGACATATCCATCCTGTGGAATTTGGTATGTGGGCAGGTGGATGTGGCTATCAAAGAGATTTGAGTAGAAGTCCTGGATAATCTTCTCCATTGCCTTTCTGGAAGATGTGATAGATCCATCAGGGCGCCGGAGGGCAGTCATCTTGGTCTTATAGTTGGCGAAGGACAGGCGGGCAGTGCGAATACTTTTCCCGGCTTCTGCTGCATCTTCCAGTATTTCTGCTCTTCTGTCTTTGAGGTCTGCTTTTATCGCTTCTCTGCACTGTTTAGCAAGCTTGGACGTTAGCATTTGGTCTCCTGAGGCTCGCGCCTTGCCACGCTGGCGAATGAGCTCAAGAGTTTCTGAAGACAAGCGCCCTTTTGTGTCTTTCTCTCTCGGCATTCTTCGCACAATCATGGAGGTGCTGAACCAGTCGGTTGTATTCTTCATCGATGTCATCAATGATGGTATCTTCCCATGTTGCCGCAATGGTGCCAAAGAGTTCCCAGTTGGTGGTCGCTCTGGGAGTTCTCTTCTTAAACTTTGCAGCCTTTTCTCCCCTGCTATGGGAAGTAGAATTTTGCACGAAGGAGACGGTGGTCCGATCCTGTGTGGAATTTGGGGGACGACAGCAACATCGGTCAGACAAAACCGTCGATTGAAGATGATGTGGTCAATTTCATTGTGGAACTGTCCGCCAGGAGATTCCCATGGTCCAACGTTTCACTTCAGCCTTCTGAAACTGTGAGTTCCCATGAATAGTCTTGGTGGACATGATGAACTCAGATAGTCTCTCACCCTGTTCGTTCCATTCTAGGCCATGGGTCCCGATGTGGAGTTCTTCAGCCGATCTTCTCGGTCCTATCTTGGCATTAAAATCACCGACTATGATCTTGTAGAAGGTGTGATCTTTTTTATAGAACTCCTCCAATTCCATGTAGAATTTCTCAATTTCATCTTCTTTGTATGTGGATGTTGGTGCATAGACAATGAAGATAGAAATTGCTGGCAGTGGGCCACATCTCCTCAAGTGTAATCGTCCTATTCGGTTTGTTAGGCATTCAAATGAATCAATGTTGACAGCCATGTTCGTGTTGACAAGGACACCAACGCCACCGACGCCTCTTTTCATCACATGTTCCAAGGAACAATTCTTCTCCGGTGTCAAATACAGCATGATGCGACTGACGCCTCCCTCGTCTCAGTCAGACCAATGATGTCGCACTTCGATCTTTCTTGCTTGCAGCATCAGATCCTCAATATATGCTTCCGTGGCCAGTGTACGCGCATTGAAAGTACAGACAGTCATTTTAGTCCTTCTTCGCTTTGGCAGCCTAGGACAGTCTTGGAAATTTTATCAGGCACTGCTTGTTTGCCTTTCTTACTGCTGCCGTATTAAGGGCTCTTTCGGGTCAGGAAAATAAACATTTTTGTTACTGGATTTGGCATATCGAACACGCATCGGACAGCTTGCCAGGCTCTGCCATGCGGGCACTATATTCTCATTACTTTGTGGGACTCCCTCAGAGGGTGTGTAGAATATTTGTGGTAGTTTGGAGGTAAGGCCGCAAGCAATGGTGAAAGCTGGTTTCTCCTCTGCCGGGTGTACCTGTGTCTTAGGCTCAAGCATTCCTGGGTTTGAAATACTTCTCCTCTGAAGGGCGGGTCTCTGCAGGGCGGGTCCTTGTAGGCTGGGTTTCTGACAAGCTGGGCTGGAGACTGGATTAACCTGTGGGCTGGAGACTGGATTAATATGCTGGGGGGGAGATCTTACCAGCTGCAGATATCCTATAAAAATATCGCGTGGCTGCAAAGCGGCTGCGTGCCAAGGGACATGTGGGTCTGGGTGGGTGAGTCTCTCTCTCTTCTGAGGCAACTGGCATAGAGGCGGAGGAAAGGGCAGGGTCCAACACTCCACTCCGACTCTGGCCAGCATGGTCTCTCCCCGCTCATGAGAGCAAACCCTTGGAGCAATGTTGGACTTCAGACCCATAGCTGTGCTGCTCGGCCGGCCCCATGTGGTAGCAACCCATGTTATTAGTATTAAGTTCTATCATTGATCTATCATCGATCTAGGATAGCTTTGATTCCTCTTAATGTCAATGATCTCTTTACATATAAAATATTTTTTAAATATTCACACAAACAAAAAACTTCATGGCATAAGTACTCTTCAGTGAAAACAGAGTGACTATAAAATGAAAAAAAAATCAAACAACAAAACCCTCAGTAGATAACTAACTGGCTACTCACAAGCTTCAGTAGGAAAGGGCCTTTTCTCACCTGTAAGTTGGAGATAAGGGCAACTGCTTCTATGCCTTCAAATTACATCATTGTAGTTAATAGTATCACTATGAAAAGAACTCTAGCATTAAGAAATATGCTTGATTTGAATCTCATATTTTTGCCAAGGCACTGGAAAGACTTTCTCAATCAACTCTGCTCAGTTTCCTCAATATAAACAGCACAAAAACAAAAGCTAGAGCAGGTCAGTGAAACCACAGCACTGTCACAATAAGTTAAACTGTTTAAAACTTACTCCTTAATATAGAAAATCATGATACCTAGAATGACATATTTTTTTAATTCCATATTCACATCTATGTTCTTTGCCATATTTAGTACAAGAGTCAATACGGAATACCTCAAATGTCCAACTATGGATGAGTAAATGGACCAACAATCTGTGATGGGATGAGGGTGGGAAGAAAGACCAGACAGCAAGTAGAGTGCTTCCCTTATATAAGGTCAACCCAGGTTGAGTTCCCCTGAGTCAGCCAGGAGTGATTCCTGAGTACAGAGGCAGGAGTAACTCCTGAGCACCACTGGGTATAGATAAAAAAAAATTGCTATGGCATCAGTGGGCTGAGTTCTTGGATTGCATGCAGCTGACCTGAGTTTAATCCCCAGCACCCCATATGGTCACCCAAGCTCCACCTGGAGTGATTCCCAGGAGTGTGCAGGAGTAAACACTCTAATTAGCTCTCTAATACACTGTTAAGCACAGTGCCAGAAGTAAACCCCAAGGCTCACCAAATGTGCCCCCATCCAATGTTTTCAAAATAAGTTCTGGTATATATACACAATAGAATACTATGAGCGATGATGAAACTGGCCGGGAAAGAACCATTTCCCCTTCCCTTTGCTTCCTGGGCAGCTCCCCACAGGCAGGAGCTGTAGCAGAGGTGCGTCTGGTCATTCTCAAGGGTTACTGATCAGTCCTGGGACCTGGTCAGAGGTAAATGACATCTGCGGGCTCATATTCATACTCACTGGTTATTGGAAGTGTGCGGGATGAAGTGAGGGGCCTAAATCCCCACTCCAAGCCCAACCAGCACATCCACATGTTTGCTGACCTTAGAAAACAATAGTGGGGGCCGACGCAATAGTACAGCAGGTAGGGTGTTTGCCTTGCATGCGCCGACCTGGGTTGAATCCCCAGAATCCCATATGGTCCCCCAGACACCGCTGTGAGTAATTCCTGAGTGAGGAGCCAAGAATAACCCTTGAACATCTCCAGGTGTCACCCAAAAAGCAAAAAAAAAAGAAAAAAAAAGAAAAGGAAATAGAAAACAATAGTGAAACTGGGCAAGGACGGAATGGAGCCAGCTTTCCCCTCTCTTTGCTTCTGGGCAGCTCTCTGCAGGCAGGAGCCCTATCAGTTGGACATCTGGTCAATCTCCCAGGTTACTGATCAGTCCTGGTACCTGGTTTTTGTAGTTGATGTCTTGAGGCACATGGTCACGCCGTGGTCACCCTCTCTCGGTCATTGTAGCTGTGGGATGATGAGGGAAGGGACCTCAATCCCCCACTCCAAGCCAGGCTGGGCAGACTCCACAACAACCCACATGTTTGCTGGGTTGTTGCAATAATGAAGCTGGCCAGAAAATATGCAGGTTGTTCTGGGCCCATCGACTAGGCTTGAGGGGGAGACTGAGGCCCTTCCCTCCTCCCCCCGCCATCTCCAAGGACCCAGTGGGATGACCACAAGGCTCGCAAACATTATCTAAGCAACCAGGTACCAGCTCTGCTCAGTAACCCGAAAGAATGACCAGATGCACAGCTGCTACAGCTCCTGCCTACAGAGAGTGGCCCACGCAGCAAGTGGGGGAAGCTGGCCCTTTCCTAGCCAACTTCATGATTGCTTCTAGGGCCAGCAAACACATGAGTTGCTGTGGGTTTGCCAACCTGACTTGGATGGGGATTGAGGCCCCGCACCACCAATGACCCAGGGTGTGTGACCACAAGACTCACAGACATCATCTACAAGTAATCAGGTACCAGGACTAATCAGTGACCTGGGAAATAATCCAGATGCACATTTGCTGCAGCTCCTGCCTGCAAAGAGCTACCCAGGAAGTAAAAGAGGGGGAAGCTGGCTCCATCCCTGGCCAGTTTCATTAGTGCTTAAGGGCCAGCAAACATGTGAGTTGCTGTGGGCACCCCAGGTGGATTTGGAGTTGGGATAGAGGCCCCTCTCCTCATTCGCCTCCACCTCCAATGACCCAGTGGATGTGACTGTGAGCCTTTAGATGTCATCTAAAATAGTCGCAGTTCCGTAATTTTCCTCTTGGCATATTTTACTTTTCCTATTTTTCTTTTCCTAAAGATTGCTAAAACAAGTACCTTGCATTAATATATGATAATTAAACAATGTGACAGGGATGTCTATTACAAAGACATGTAACTTTTGAATCCCCAAAGACTGTTCCATATACTGCTGCTGACTATACACCTTATATACAAGTTGGCTGATTAGCACAGTGTGTGTGGTGTGTATACCCTGTATTAGAATGATTCTAAAGAAAATACTAAAGCATGAGAGAGTATTAATTTATACTTCCATACTGTATTTTACACAAGAATATTTACCATTTAGCTCAAAAATCTTGTGTGAATGTCAATGAATGTCAACATTTCAGTTTGTTTCTAATAACTGTGGGGATGGAAAGGGTTCGACACATATGGCAGTACTGTCAGGGGTACAGAGGGTTACATGAGGTGAAGGCCAGTGTTCTACCACTTCGCACTGTCCCACACTGTCACATGTATATTAATTACTAAATAAGGTGCCCATGATTTACTAACTTATTGTCCCTGAAAATATGAATGTTCTGATTTCAGTTTCATTTTACCTTGGTGTCTAATTATTGTCCTTAAATGTTAAGTACCTATTTTCCTGCTTTGCACTAGCCAATGCAGCATGTGCATGGACACTATTCCAAGGACTCTAGGGTTTTATGTAGACTCACAGCATAGACAAACAAAAAATATTATGAGGACAGACACCTTTCATATTGTTTCATTAGACTCTAATCTTTGCATGAGCAAAATAAGAGTATTAGACATCTCTAATTTCTTCCCTAGACTAGAGACAAGACAGGAGTGAAGGTGCTTTTCTTGCATGCAGTGACTGTGGTCCAATCCCCAACACTGCATAGTCCTTCGAGCACCAGCAGAAGAGCAGAGTCAAATGTAGAATTCCCAAAAAAAAAAAAAACCTCCTCTACCTTTGAAATGTTAGAATGTATACCAAAAATTCTTGGCTAAATATACTGACTTAAGGAGCAAATTCTTAGAGAAAATAAAGACTAAATAGAACAGTTTTGATCAAAATTTTCCAATCATTGGTAAGTGAGTGTACTTGATTCATGGACATGTCAGAGAGACTCTCAAAGAACTCACCAGAAAGGCCACGTATATTCAACAAGAAAAAAAAAAAATCAGTCCATCCAGTAATTAAGAAATACTTTCAACTCCCACCAAAGATGTGCAATGATTTGAAGCAAATGTTGCTGCATAATTACATATGAACATAATTGAGACTCTCCATCTCTGCAAGTCCTTTTATGTGAGTAAATGATTCAAAATGGAATGCAAAATTAAAAATCTTTTTTAAACAGACCATTAAAATTATACTCCGGGCTCTAAAACTTAGCAGGGAACAAGAAAAAATTTCAGAGGCATGCAGTAAAAGATGAAAAGGTTAGTAAAATTAAAAACCAGAGGACTTTGTACTTTAATAGAAGCCATGATTGGAGCATCGTTAGCATGGCATCCTAGGGTTGGCATCAAATTCTAACAAAGGAATGCAGAAAGCACGTGTGCTCCCACATATGCATCTATCATAATTCCGCTTCTAAAGTCTTCTTAAAAGGAAAGATAAACCAAGGTGAATATAGGATACAGAGGTCGTTCATCAATATAGGATACAGAGGTCAATCACCAATACTGGTTACAAAGGTCTATAACCAAGATAGGTTACAGAGGTCTATCATCGATATAGGATACAGAGATCTATCATCAATATAGGATTCCAAGGTCTATCATCAATATAGGATACAGAGGTATATCATCAACATAGGATTCAGAAGTCTATCATCAATATAATATGCAGATGTCCATCATCAAAACCCAGACCACAATGAAGATGTCCTCATTTACCAATTGCTGTCACTGAATGAAAAGACATTCCTATTATATCTCAAGATAGCCCTGGCATGAGTGATCCCTGAGCACAGAGTCGGAGTAAGCCCTTAGCACCACCAGGTGAGGCCCCAAAACAAAAACACAAAATTGTATTAATACAATATCTAAGGTTTGGAATGAATATAGAAGTCCAACAAAAGATAAGTGAATCACAAAGATGCTGTGCATATACACAATGGAATACAATGCAGCTGTAAAGAATGTAGAACTTGTGTAATTTGCTGGAACAAAGAGGTTAAGTTAAAAGAAGTAAGCCAAAGGGTAAACACAGAATTATATTACTTATGTAGTATTTAGAATATCTAAACGAGGAAATGCAATGGTTTAGAGGGGTTGACTAGATCACCCCTTGACCACAGAGTATAGAGAGGAGAGGAAAGAAATCAAGTTGAGGGGTGGGGAGGAAGGGGTGGAGAGAGATTAGAAACAACAGGGGCAAAAGGATTCCGTACATCAATGGCATTAAAGAAGGATGGAGCCAAATATCCAAACCTTAGTGTCAACAACACTAAACTCATGAAAACCAAACTTTAGTAACCAAATTTAACAAGGTGTCTACCAAAATGGCAGGTTGGGAGCATAGGACAGGGAACCATTGAAAACTGGTGGAGGAAAGATGAAGCCGGTGGCAGGATCAGTGATGGATCGCTTTGCATCTCAAGAACAAATGTCAACAACTTTATAAATCAGAGTGCTAAAATAATTTTTAAATTGTATTTCAGTACAGAGTAACAATTTTACTGTAAAATTCATTTTGAAAAGGAAGGTTGGAGGGGCCAGAGAGATAGCAAGTCCGGAGGGCACTCGCCTTCTTCAAGACCAAGGTGTTTCCATCCCTGGCACTCCAATGGCCCCTGAGGGCTGCCTGGAGTAAGAGTCAAGAGCAAGCCCTGAGGACAGGTGGGTTGTGGGCCCCAAACAACAACAATCAATTGAAGGTTGGAAAATTACTTGATGTGTATTAATGTCTCTAAATCCAGAACCTAACAGCCAGAAAAGCTGTGCTAAAACTTTCAATTACTTGTTATTTTGTAAACACCAATGACAAACATTTAAAAAATCTGGTTTAAATTTCCAGGAACACTGGGTGGTGGTGTGTGTGTGTGTGTGTGTGTGTGTGTGTGTGTGTGTGTGTGTGTGTGTGTGTGTGTGTGTGTGTGTGTGTGTGTGTGTGTGTGTGTGTGTGTGTGTGTGTGTGTGTGTGTGTGTGTGTGTGTGTGTGTGTGTGTGTGTGTGTGTGTGTGTGTGTGTGTGTGTGTGTGTGTGTGTGGGGGGTGGGGTGGGGAGGGAGTGTTTCTATGACTGATTGAATTAGAAAGGGTATTTAAGAAAGGTAACAAAAACTTTAAAAACTCACAGAAGTAGGAGGATAAATAAACTTTCTTATTTGGGAATTTTTTGTTGCTTTCTTAGAGTTAAGCCCTCCACAGTGAATCCCACTCAATTAACTGAATGATTATGTTTACTAAAATGCATGCAAACACCTATTTTTAAAAGTTCTTTTTTTTTGTTGCCGTCGCCTTTATATCCAGAGGGGCTTTTTTTTTTAATTATACCAGGTGGAGAGACCATCTGTAAGAGAAAGGATTAGAAAGGGAATCAATTACTTAGAAACTGCAGTAAAGCAGAAAAAAGGAAAACAGGCAACAGGAAAAAGAACTGGTGAATAGCTTAAACACTTTGTTGAATTGAGAAATCAAGTTATTTTTAAAACACCAGCATTGTTACCCACCTGACCCTAGTTCTACACTGATTCATTTTAGTGCCATGGCTCATGGAATCTGGAATCCCGCTGGCCCCCCCCCCCCCCAGGCAGGTCCAGCAGGAAAATAACAGAGGACACCCCACCTCACATTTTCAACTGTTTATGTACCATCATAAATACATTCTGTTTCCAGGCCTATTAAAAGATTTTAAACCTTCAAGTAAAAATGGTTCAGCTGTCACCCCGGAATCACCGCAAAGCAAGCTCTCAAATCTTAGCTCTTCTTTCATTGGAAAGAACTCGGTGATAATCATTTCCACACTTCCTATTTTTCAATATTTTTAATAATTACTTTCCTGAAGATAACCACATTGATAGCTAGCTTCCTCTTTTGTAACTGGAACAAATTCAACTGCAAATTCCAATGATCACAAATCAGACAATCCATGGCAATAACTTTATTTTTTCTTTTGAGTCACACTCTCTGATGCTCAGGGATGACTCCTGGCTCTGCACTCAGGAATTACTTCTGGCAGTGCTTGGGGACCATATGGAATGCCTGGGATGGAACCTGGGTCAGTCGTGTACAAGGCAAACACCCTACTTGCTGTGCTATCACTATGGCCCTTCCAGTGGATTTTTAAAACTTCCTGGGCCACTTAATTTCACCAAAGTTTTAAGGCATGAAGTTGCCATAACTTCAAAATATTTTCCTTATATAAATTTTTGGCATCATTTGTTTTATATATATTGCCGTTAATTTTTATTCAAACAACCAGGGTATCTATACCATTTCTATACATTTACCAATTTTTTGTGAGTTTTCTATATGGTAAATGCTTTAACTTGACAGAAAACTTAGAGGGCATCCCCAGCCTATATTATTATAACTAATCTTTTTTTTCCCCAGGATTTCATGGTCACACTCTGACCTAGTCTGGCAATCAAATCTCATCAGCAAACAAGGTTCTGGCTCTGAGAAAGAAACTCAGTCTGTTACATAAATGAACACAGAGCCCCTTTTGAAAAGGCTCCAGTTTCTTCAATAAACTAAGATCAGACAGAGTTTCTGTTATTGAATGAAGGATAACTAAAAGCACTTAGACCATGATTTAATGTTCACACGTACTGCCTTCCATTTTCTTCTTTTCTCTCCTGGAGGGAGGTGAGGGGAGAAATAGAGTAACAGAGGTAAACACAAGAGAGATTTAAGAAGAGACTCAATATTACTACACAGTCCCAAAAAGAAATGTCTACTTTTGTCTTTCAACACAAGAAAATTTTAGCACTAGACAATGAGAGCCAAACAGAACTCCAAGTTTATCCTCCTTCTCAAGAATGGAGCCGCCCGGAGTTTTCCTATGAAAAGAAAGAACTATCAAAAGACATGAGTCCTAAAATAAGAGTCATTGTACATTTTTACCTATCCCACTTTGAGCCAAGAAATCTATCTGTGCTGATAACTAAATGTTCACTCACACTTTAGAAGACTAACAATTTCAATACTTATATTTTTCATTGCACATCAAATTGAACTTACAAGTCAAGAACTGTGCATGAAAAGCCTGCTATAGTACTTATCATAAATAGTAAGAAACAATGTATGTCATGAGATATAAAGAAAAGGTACTAAAGATATTTTTGGAAAATATTAAAGTAAAACCAAGACTCTAGACTCCACGGTCTTTTGATGTAAGTAAAAGTTTATAAGTTCCTAAGTATATGTACCCATCAAAACAAAGTCCAGTATTAAACAATCAAAATACTAAATCATATGATAGATACTAATGATATGATTTTGCCAGGAATCCCTTGCAAAATCCAGAACCCAAGGATGTTCAAGTTCTCTACAGAAAATGAGGTAGACTACATATCCAGCCATATACTTCATTCTCAAACATGTCCTAAACCTAATATGCTATAAATATGTAAACGGCTGTTAGACAATATCATTTATGGAATAACAAGAAAAATTGACTACATATAACCATCATGAGCAGATCGACACTACTCCCTATATCCAACCTGTGGTTTAGCTGAATGCCATGCAGAACCCTTTGCTTACCAAGGCCAACAGTTTACTTTAATGAAGTGCAGAAAACATTTTAGAAAGACTACCCATCAACTTATCAAGTAAAATGCCTCTGAATATAAAATGCTTATATAAATCATTGAACTGACAGAACATGCCATTTCTAGGAACAGCAGCATGGTAAAATAGGAAATGCCAAAGTTTCATTTCAGTTCCTCAAAAGGACACTAAGGTAAAGGCTAATTAATGCTCAGAGTATTAGAGGCTTTCTTATAAATGTTCAAAATAGCCTATTTACAGGTCCCTGCCATTTTTTCTAGCACTTTCTCCTACACCAACTTTATGTTCTTGGATCAGTCTCAGGCTGCATGTAATTGCTTTGGCCATGATGAGACCAATGTTTCTCAATTGTTGGTCCAGCAACCAATGCTGGCCCACATGTGTTAAAAAGTTGAATAGCTCTGGGCTAGGAGACATGAGAAATGTAGAATTCAGCTTACTACCACATATTTAGCTGTGCTGAGGACAAAATAACTACATTACAGTAGGAGACACAAACTATTTTTATAAAACTGAATGATACAAATCACCTACTTAGGATCAGAGAATATAGTACTGGAGGTAAGTTACTTCCTTTGCATGCAGTTGCTCTGACAGACCATGCTCCAATATCAGGCACCACTTTAAGTGCCCAGACGTCACTTCTGAGCACAGTCAGGAAAAATCTATAAGCACAGTTAGCTATAGACCCAACCACACCAATATCCTCCGACTTCCCACCCTCCAAATTAAAGGTTATTAACTTTTAGAAATACTATCAAATTCTACTCTTCAATTATGGGCTCGAAGGAAATGCTCTGTGGAAATTATATTTTACCATAAAACTCATCCAGGTGTATTTGACTTGGTATCACAAGGATGGACTCATAGCACAAATCCAGGGAATAACTTGATAGAGATAAGTACCTTTGAGTGATGCTGGTATTTCACAAAATCCTCATCATATGTACAGATCTTACTAAAAAAAATTGGGGACATAAAGGACAGAGTGCAGGCTACGTAGCTAGAACATTTTAAAAAAGAATTTATCTAGGTCTGGTGAGATAGCTCAGGTGTCAGACCACATGCCTACCCCATACATTTGTTCTTAAAACATTTGCTCCACAAATGCTGGTTTGTGAACGTGACTCAAGAGACCTAAAGCATCATCAATATCCTAACTATAAGACCTGGAGTAGAGGTCAGAAAAACTGATGGAAAATTTTTGCATTAAAGAACCAGTGAACATTTAAAAGACTTTCAAAATGTTTAAACTCTAAGCATTTTAAATTACAGCTATTATTGGCATCTTAACATGTATTTAAATAAAAATTATTTTTACTATTAAAAAAGTTTGATTCTTTTTTTCTGGCACTACAGGGCCCAACAAAACCCAGCACTTTGCTGCTGGGTGTCCCCTGGGCATGCTCCTAAATCCCCAAACACCTCTATAAAACATTGTAATAATAAAAATAACCAGAACTTTTTTTTTTTTGATTATTCAAGTCTCACAAGCAGTGCACAGGAAGCTAGGGGCTCCTTCCTACAGTTGTTATCCAAAGGAGGGCTGTTCAGTATGAGAACCTAGAGCAATGCTCAGGAACCATGAGATACCAGAATCTGACCCAGGATTGCTTACCTGTCAGGCGTAGTCCCTTTGCTATCTCTCCAAAACCCAGTGCTGAGCAGAAGCACAAAGTTCCCATATATCAGCTATCCCACAAATTCATCTGTCCCCCATCAACATCCTGCACAAAAGTGGTATAAATATTTTTTATGATCAAGAAACCTATACACATGGATGTATCGTTATCACACAAAGTCCACAGAGCAATTAGAGTTCACTCTGGTGTTGTAGTTACAATTGTTTGGACAAATGGAAAATGACATAAATCTACTATAATAGCATACAAAATATTTCTACTGCTTTAAAGTTCACTACAATCTGCTATTCATTCCTTATTCCTCCATATCCCTTGCCAATTACTGAACAGTCACCATCTCCACAGTTTTGCTTTTTGCAGGTCTTCAAAGGTGTTTTTGCTATTCAGCTATCCCTGGGCACCACTACAGATTATTTCCCTTACTACTATGCACTGAAGTTAGTCCACATATTTTCATGACTTGATAACCCATATTTTTTTTTTTTTTGAAGCTTCATAAAATGATATTTTATTTTAAAAATCATAAAAAAATCGACATTAAAACATTTCCGATGTTTGCATAAGTAGTGTGCTGCTACTATACTATTTTGTGGCAAGGTGAAAAAAAAACAAACTTGGTATTTTGGCCGTACCTGGAGATTTTCAGGCCTTATTCCTATCTATGTCCTAAGGGATCACTCCTGGAGGTGCTCATGGGACCATATAGATGCTGGGAATCAAACCTGGATTGGCTGAGAGCAAGGCAAGTGCCAGCCCAATATACTGTCACTGGAGCCAACAGAGTAGAAATGTTGACTCTGCATAGGGGAATGAATTATTACAGCATGCCATGTTCTTCAAAGCCTATCATTATTAATAAGTTCATGCTTGTACATATTATTTCATATTTCTCTTGTAGCATCTGCACACTTTTTTTTCAAGAATGTGTTTGCCACCATTTAAGTCTTGTGTCTACTTTCTCTTTTGTTCCCTGAGAGGGATTACATCCCATTCAGTTATAACTAATTAAACTAGTTCATACTCAATGAGAAAGACTGCCTTTTTTTACACTGTGGGCATGTAATAAATGCTCACAATATATTTTATGTGACTGGGTTTAAGGACAAATTCAAAATGAATTTATTTATCTTATTCAAGGCAGAGCTGCTACTTGCTCTCCTGTGCCCAGCCGCTCACAAGGAGCCCAGGAGAGATGGCGGGTTCTAGCCCTGGCCCGCCAGCCCAGCAGAGCCTTGCAACAAGCCAGACGACCCCCACTCCATGAGGGCCTCCAATTTCCACATCCGGACTTCCCTCTCATCAGAACTCCAGCCAGAAGACCAGCCTATCACAGTTTGGCTCACGCGGCCGCTTGCGGCCGTGGTTCATCATTAAATGCTGGACTTAGAGATGACTGCAAGAGTATGCTACCTGCACGGCAGAGCCTGGCAAGCTACCCGTGTTGTAGTTTATATGCCAAATACCAGTAACAATTATAGACCTCATTCCGGAATGAATTGTGGCTCTTTATGTTCCTGAAGCAGATGCCCTTGGGCTCTACTAGCATGAGACAGGACATATGGAGATGTTACTGGGGCCCGCTCGAGCAAATCGATGAACAACGGGAAGACAGTGATACAGTGATACAGTGATTCAAGAATAAATAGGTTTTGTTCTTCAAGAATAAGGTCATCTTTTTCACTGCTTGGTAATATTTTCCCAGAAGTTCAGATATTTGCAAGTGCTTGAATGTTAAATTAGTATTTCTTCTCTGTTGGCTCAAAGATATCACTTATTGATGACCCATATTTTTTTTGAAAAAAATATTTAGCCACATGCAAAAACTGCAGTGCAGAGGTCATATTTATTTATCATAAAATAGTATTGTTGAATGAATATACCACTGAGTAAAAAAAAAATCAAGTCAATCTCGTTAAGTCATTTTTCTTCAACTGTAAAATAAGTTTAATATGTGCTTCATAACTGTCACATAAGAACTGAAAGACAATACTTAGAGCTGTTTTCAATAGTCATATTATCAAAAGTCTCTTTAAGCAATATTTTCAACTCGGAGTCATGAATTTAGTTTCAGGAAAATTAATCTGGTAAGTAAAGGAAGGAAGTTATCCCGGACTAGAGCGAGGGGCATAAGACACGAATTAAAGAGATATTCCTGTTTCTTGTGTCAAGATTCAAATTTTTTTCAATAGACTAGTATATAAGAGACCAAAATAAGCAAGATGTTACTTTGTAAGTTTGACTAAAACCCCAGAATCCAGGTCCATAAACAAATTGTACCAATAAGAATGAGGGAGTTCTGGTTTAATACCAGAAAACATGAGCATTTTAATTATACGTAAGCATATGAATAACTGATTATTTCTAAAAATAATTTAAATGTTAAGTAAATAGAATCTAACCTTTTTAAGGAAATACAAAACATCATCAGCACCTACTTCTGAATAACCCACTTCAAAGAATACCATGATTAAAGAGAGAGAAATCCTATAGAAAGACATACTAAAGGATTTAGGAATCATATTATTTAAATAGTTAAAAAAATTGAACTCCCATTTGACCCAGTCATACCACTCCTGGGAATCTACTCTGGGAAACCAAAAATATGCAGCGGAAACACCATCCCTACTTTTATGTTCATAGCAGCATTATTCACAGAATCTGGAAGCAACCAGAGTGCCAGAATCTGGCAAGAATTGGCAAGCAACCAGAGCCAGAATCTGGAAGCAACCAGAGTACCCGAAAATTGATGACTGGATAAAGAAGCTTTGGTACATCTACACAATGGAATGCTATGCAGCTGTCAGGAAAAATGAAGTTATAAAATTTGCCTATAAATGGATGGACATAAAAGATTATGTTGAGCAAAATTAGCCAGAAGGAGAGAGAGGATACAGAATGACTGCATTTATTTGCATAACATAAATATATATGTACATATTATGATACCAATATCCAAGGTCAAGTGAAACATATCAGGAGTTCTTGTCAAAGGTGGAAATTATCACAAACATTTGGGAGTCAGAGGCTAGGTAAGACAGAAAATGGAAGTGTGCTAACAATTGTCGAGGGTACTGACGCCAACCTAGAACTGAGCATTAAATAGAGGCAAAAAGATACACATGACAACCCTTTAATGTATGTTCGGTAATCCATAGTCTGGAAGGGAAGGAAAAGAGAAAGAGAGAGAAAGGGAAAGAAATAAAGAACCTGCCATGGAGGCGGGCTGGCGGAGGGGGGGAAGGAACCGGGACGTTGGTGGTGGGAGATGGGCACTGGTGGCGGGATGGGTGCTGGAACACTGTATGACCAAAACTCAAGCATGAACTTTGTAATTGTATATCTTTGTAATTGTATATCACACGGTGGTATAATAAAATATTAAAAAAAAATAAAATAAAATAAATGGGCCTAGGATGAAGAGAAGGTACATTCTTCCAGGAACTGACTATAACTCTGTATGTTGCTATTTAGTTAGTCTTTTTTTGTTGTTTTATTATTATCATTATCATCATCATCATCATTTGTCGGGAACGCCGCGGGGTCCCCGACAGTGTCAGGACAGAGGTTGTCTTCTACCTCCGAGGACGCCGGGAGAACAGATGAAAACTCACGAGTCCGTGCAGTTCCAAAATGGCTTTTAATAGTACAAAAGCTCTTCCACAGCACTCCAATATAATGAGCAAACTTTAGCTCTGGTCCGAACTTAGACCATACAAAAAGAGCCTAAGTCTCCCACCAAAGAGAGAGGGATCTCACCCGAGCTGAGTCCTACCCAGAAGAAGGAGCAAAGGCCAAAAGAGCAAAAGGCCAAAAGCCAAAAGCCAAAAGCTGAAGGCTGAGGAACCAAAAGGCAAAAGGTGAAGGGGGCCTCAAGTCAGCCCCCTTATATACACCAAAGTAATCCAATCAGGAGGTTGTCATGCCAACAAAGAACCCTAAACAGAGTGTAGTGCCACACCCTATTGCAGGTATAAACAAAGGTTACACCAAGGACTAATCCCGAGATTATCTCTTATGTAAAAACACTGGAGAGAGAGGGGGCTGATATAAAGTAATACATCTTAACTTCATGAGCTTCATGTAATCTAGATGGTACCCACAAGGTCCTTATTATTATCTGCACCAGGGTGATTCTGAGTATCTTGTTCTCATGTACTGAAAGGGTCATACTCGCCTGCTTAGAGCAAACTAGTATGATCCTTCCTATAGTCTTCCTTTAGTCTCAGCGTAGCCAGGGTGGTAGTCTCCTGGTAAATTCTAACTGTCCCACGCTGGGTGCAGTGGGTATAAAGAGGAGCTGTGCCCAATCTAGAAAAACATAGAAGTCTTAGTAGATGTATAAGTCAGAAGTTATTCAATCAAGGTGACTTCTGTAAGTGCCACACCCTCTAGCAGTGTTTACATAGAAGAGAGGTCTCATTAGAATGAACCTTGACTTAAATAAGATTAAGCTGGGAGTCAGCAAAACAACAAAACTCCCAGATTAGCTAAACATGTCCTCCAACAATCATTATTATTATTATTATTATTATTATTATTATTATTTTATCATTATCATTATTATTATTATTATTATTATCATCATCATCATCATCATCATCATCATTATTATTATAATTTGTTTTGGGTCACATCCAGTGATACTCAGGGGGTTACTCCTGGCTCTGCACTCAGGAATTACTGCTGGCAGAGCTCGAGGGACCAAACAGGAAGCCGGGAATAGAACCTGTGTGGGCTACATGCAAGGCGAACGTCTTACCCACTGGACTACTGCTCCAGCCCCACTATTTAGTTTCTATAATGTAATAATGCTTGACTGTAATATCTTTAATGGAATGACAAAAGGCCATTTGTGCTATTAAAATTTTATTTACCTTGATAATAAGAGTAGGGAACTTGTATATGGCCAATCAGGATCTATCCTAGACACCACTGGCAATATCATGCATTGCCATGTATGATCTAGGAGTGCCCAACATCACCACCAAAGAAAACAAGCAAAGAAAAGGGGGCACTGGATAAAGAGTACAGAGACTTTTTTTTTCTTTTTTGGGTCACACCTGGCGATGCTCAGGAGTTACTCCTGGCTCTTCGCTCAGGAATTACTTCCTCCGGGGGACCATATGGGAAGCTAGGGACTGAACCCGTGTTGGCCACATGCAAGGCAAATGCCCTACCTGCTGTGCTATCGCTCCAGCCCCAACTGTTATATTGCCTTGTAGGTGGCAGACCTCAGTTGGATCTTCGGCACTGCTAGGAATGGCCTCTGAGCACAAAGGCAGGAGTAGCCCCTGAGTGCTACTGGGTATAGCAAATAGTTTAAAACTTAACAATGTTGGGGGCTGGCACAACAGCAAGTGGATTTGTTTGCCTTGCATGCAGATGACCCAGATTCGATCCCTGGCATCCCATATGGTTCCCGAGCACCAGAAGTAATTCCCCAAGCACCAGTAGCAATTACCAGGAGTAATTCCTGAGTGCAGAACCAGGAGCAAACCCTGAGAATTGTTAGGTGTGATCCAAAAAGCAAATAAATAAATAAATAAATAAATAAATAAATCGTAATGATGTTAAGTCTACAAATGAGCACATCATTATAAAATAATGTTGAAGGTGACAAGAAGAAAACTACTCTCAACTTAAGTCAGTATTTTTAATAATGAGTTGTTCATGAATGGAGTAACTGACCTTTCATACGAAGCATTAAAACAGGAGTGAGATGACAATTTCTAAGCAATGCTACAGATGCTACTAACTATTCACATCTAGGATGACTAGACATAACTCTGAAAATGAAGTGAAACACAACACAGGCACTTTCAAATGTCCATCAAGATAAACTTAGGAATTAATTAAAAAATGTTACAATATTGTGCCTATTGTAAATTTTGTTAAAAAGCTTAAAATTACAAAGCACAATTAAAAATAATAAAAATGATAGTACTATAAGCATTTATTCACTAAAACAACATCAAATTTGGGGTGAAGCCTTTAGCTATATTTTGCCTATAAATGAATCATTTTAATATTCATATTAAATTAATTTTGCATTTCATGAGACTCAAAACAGCTCTTACATCGTCATAAAACTAAAATGTGTCAAACCATAAATATATATACATATATATGCATGTGTTTATATACATATATATGTAGAGAGAGATTATGATAACAATACCCAAAACATGGATGAGGAGGTCTTGTCAATAGGTGGAATCTACCACAAACATGTGGGAGTCAGAAATTAGCTAAGACATAGAAGGAAAAGTGTGCTAATAATTATCTAAAATGATAATACCAGCCTAGAACTGAGCATTGAATATAGTCAAAGGGATACACACGAAAACTTCTAAATGTATGCTTGCAACCCACAAGGTGTAAGAGAAGGGGAGAGAGAGAGAGAGAGAGAGAGAGAGAGAGAGAGAGGAGAAGAAGGAGAAAGAGAGAAAAGACAAAAAAGAACCTGCCATAGAGACAGAATAGGGGAAGGGGGAGGGAATTGGTGTCATTGGTGGTGGGAAATGGGCACTGGTGGAGGGATGGGTGCTGGAACACTGTATGACCGAAAACCAAATATGAAGATCTTTGTAATTGTATATCTCACAGTGGCATAATAAAATATAAAATAAATAAGTAAACAAAAAAAAAAATATATATATATATATACATATATATAAAATGTGTCAAACATAAGACTAAATAAATGATGGCAGAAAATGCTAGCAATATTTAACATAGGGGCCAGAGCCAGAGTGACTGTACAGATGACTGAAGGTCATCTGCCTTGCACGCATCCAACTAAGGTTTGTTTCCTGCACCACTATGGTTCCCCCAACCCTATCAGGAGTTACTCCTGAACACAGATCCAGGAGTAAGTCCTGAGCACCACTGTGCGTGTCCAAAAAAAAAAGAAATTATTTAATATCAAAGCTAATTTATAGAGCAATGATTATTAGGCACTACTATACTAAGTATAGTAGTGTACCAGATACACAGAGCCCTTTAAATGTTGATGATTAAATAAAGAACAACTTCTCTTGACACATTATATAGGAAATGACCACAAATACCACACCTATATCTATGCTCATTTTTACCAATGATCTCGAGAACCTTGTCATCAACCTCTGTATTGAAACATAATCTATGGAATGCAGCCAAGCACATGGGAAGAATTAGGGCAAAACTTTGTTATATGTTTGAGAAGAATAGAAGTATTAACATTAAGTCATCCATCATGTTTTTAGACCTCCCATATATAAGGAACACAATTTTGCAAAGACTTACAATGGAAAACTTCTCAACTGAAAAGACCACAACACACACACAAAATTATATTATACACACACATCATCATCATCATCTGGAAGCATTTGTAATTCTTTTTCTTTCACTGATTAAATTAAAATATATTTTGAAAAGTAGCTATAATGTCTATGGCTAACTCATAAATAAAGAATAAATAAATGTAGTAGTGAGAAATCTGTAAGTTAAAACTCCACTTAGAGAAAATGCTAAACCATTCTCACGGGGAAAAGATACAAACATAAAATGATAAACAGGGGGAAGAAAAATCACCAATTTCACTTCCCACCTTAAAAATCAGAGCTCTAGCCAATTCTTTCTTGAAGGTATAAAAGCGAAATGTGCTGCCTGGTACCATAAAGAAAAACCAAGCAGAGAAGACGGAAACTGGAGCCCTACCACAAAGGTCAAGTTATACGTTTAAGAACAACTGGTATGTGCCTGCAAGCTGGAGTTCTTCACTCAGAAATTGGCACTTCAGTTACTCCTTAACACGGACTTCCCAATTCCAAATGAACCTGAGCTGATTGGCTGACCCTGAAGAAAGCTATCTCTTTAAACTCTGGATCAGCTGCCCTTTACCTGTCTGCATTTTCTCATTGGCAATCCATGCTTGGTTGTACACACCAGTGGTTCCTGTATGTGTGGGATGACCTTTCAGATAATGGAAAAATTTACACTCTACTTTCAATCTTCTCTATTGCAAAGAGGCAACAGGCAACCGATGCAACATTATAAAAGAGAATACTATCGGGGTCATATGATGAACTCCAACTCCTTGGGAAGTAAGGAAGTTCATATTATAGACGAATCCAAGTGTCTGTTTCTACCCTTATGCATCTTTACTGTCATTCTCACTGTGTAATGAAACAAAGTTGAATGACTAGAGGCAAATGACCGACTGAATGAGAGTGAAGAATAACTTATTTCAAACTAGTTGATGGGAGCAAACACACACACACACACACACACACACACACACACACACACACACACACAAAGAGTTTGAACTTTTTTTCTTCTGCCAAGGGTAATAAGATTTTAATAGCATAAATGGCCTTTTGTTATTCTATTAAAGAGATCACAGTCAAGCAAGCATTATTACACAATAGAAGCTAAACAGCAATATACAGAAATACAGTTTCAAGTCCTGGAAGAATGTTACATAAAAATAAGGCAAACATAAAATGCTTAAAGGATGATTAAAAAAAAAAACCTTTGTGGATATAAGGGGTGGGGGAATATAAATAAGCTTTTTGAAGAAATAAATTCTTGGTTTTCTGGACCTTTCGTTTTGTTTTTAGACCACGCCCTGTGATATTCGGTGCTTATTCCGGACAGGCTCACAAGACCATATGGGGTGCCAGGGATCAAACCTGCCCCAGCTGCATGCCAGGCAAGCAGCCTCTTTCTGTGATTTCTCTTGTTTTCCCTAACTTCTGATTTTATGTACCTATGTTTATTTATTTCAATAATTCACTCTGAATAATTTCTAGAGTGTAGTCTGAAAGAAGCAAAGATTTCATTAGCCTAGAAAGAAATCTCATCCAATCTTTCCAGGGGTATATTCCAATAGGAATATTCTCCAACTTTCCAATATATCCCTACTAAATATCTTCAGTATTTGGAAACTGACTCACTTGCAAGGCTGACCTTTCCATTTTTTTATACACTACAAGTGGTAAAAATGCCTTCACACTTTAACTTAACCTTGTTTGTTATTTGAAGTAAAAGACCGCTTTCTGGTGGTCCTGGGTTAATGGAATAGTGTTCCTTATATACTCAAGAGGGACAAAGAAATCTATTTTACTGAAAATACTTTAACTTATTCAAAACTCATACTAAGTCTCAGGGGTTCCAGCATCTTAAACCATTGCTAAAACCTTCTCATCATGAGCATTTCGGATATTCCTTGGCAGTATAAAAAAATGACCCTCAGTGATAACTGAATATAAAAAATATTCACTGGTTCTGGGGCCCTGAAAATTGAGTATATGTTAACTGAATATTTGTCCCAGTTGAATCTGCTTCAATTTGAAAATAATGTCCCCACATGATTAAAGCTACTACTATGTTTGGTCATTGTGAAATAAGTTATGTTTTCTTAATATTCTGTGGTTTATACAATGTTTTTTAAATGGACAACTTAAGGATTCATTGCTAAAATGAAGAATTAGAGTAAGAGTAGCTAGTATATTCAAGTCAACAACAAAAAAATAAACATATAAATTCCTTTTAAACAAAATGTGTTCATCCGTGCACAAATGTAGAGTTAGCTGACACATACCTGTTACACAGAGTATTCTGCTTAAATAAATGTAAATATGAGCACATTATACATGACAAGTCTGAAGCCAATATGTGTTATCAGAATCCTTAGCAAAGAAAGGAAGGGAAAGACTCTCTCAAACCAAACCACTTCCCTCTCAACCTTCATTATGCCCAATGAAAAATTATCCTGTTAATGGAAGTTAATGAAGTCCATTACTCTCTTCTGGAAATGGACAGTGTTATCTTTCAGAGTGATTCAATTTCAGAATCTGAAACATATTGGACTCTCTGAACTTGCTGGGTCACACCTTCATTGTATAGTTAATTATTTTAGTCTACAAACATTGATTTCAACTTTTTCATGAAACACAGTAATCAAAAATTTATTTATATTTAGCAGAAGAGTAGTCTACATAAATGAAACTTTGAAGGAGGGTTTTTCTACAATGGAATTGACTATAAAAATCATTAACATATTGTAAATCACTAGAGTAATCCTTTAAAAAATTTTTTTGCTTTTGCACACCGGCGTGCTCAGGGGTTCTCCTGGCTCTGCACTCAGGAATCACTCCGCGGTGCTCGGGGATCATATGGGATGCGGATCGAACCCTGGCCAGCTGGGCGGCCACGTGCAGGCAAACGCCCTACCCGCGGGCTATCGCTCCGGCCCTCCTTTAAAATTTAAAGAAAACAGACTTTTTCCCCAAATGTCAGAGATGCTCTACAATTTCCCAAAAAACACAACTATAAGATAACAGCAAACATACAAACACATACAAAAAAAGTCATTTATTCCTTTGAAATATATAAAATCAAAAGCATGGTACTTAAATGGGTTAATTTAAATATTTCAAATATTATAGTCATACCAGTACAAATTTAGTTAGTTCCAAGAGGCATGTTAGGTCATGAATTTCTAAGAATCTTAGGACCACACAGGAAATCCCAAAGAGTTCTAACAAACTATAAATTAAGTTACATCTTGCAAAAAGAGATAAACTGCAGTGTTTTGCAGCAAGCTCAATGAAATCAGATCTGCTAGGATTACAGGCTATATTATGCTATGATAAGTCATCAGTAAGAAATGAGAGAACCCCGCCTTTTGCTACAGCAAGCATCATGTTAAGGGAAATAACTTAGAGGAAGAATAAATAACGGATAATCTCAGTCAGATGCTGAAATAAAGCAACTAAGTGGATGATGCCCCATAAAACCAACTCTTGGAAGCCAAAGGAATAGCTCACAAGGCTGAGTGCATGCTGTATAATTAGCAGGGACCAGCTCAATCTTAGGCACTGCACATTCCCAAGAGCACTTTCAAGAAAGACCTCAGAGCCTGTGCCGGAAGTAGCATCTGAGCACCAACAGGTATGGCCCACAATAAGAAAACAAGATACTTGGACTTACACAGTAGAGATGATGTTAGGGTAAGGGGGCAACTGGGGAAGAAAATAACAGACTTGGGGCCAGAACAATAGTCCAGAAGGTAGGGCATTTGCCTTGCATGCAGCTGACCTGGGTTCGATACCCGGCATCCCATATGGTCTCCTGAGTGCAGAGCAAGGAATAACCCCTGAGTGTTGCCAGGTGTGACCCAAAAAAGGAAAGAAAGAAAGAAAGAAAGAAAGAAAGAAAGAAAGAGAGAAAGAGAGAAGAAAGAAAGAAAGAAAGAAAGAAAGAAAAGAAAGAAAAGAAAGAAAGAAAGAAAGAAAGAAGAAGAAAGAAAGAAAGAAAGAAAGAAAGAAGGAAGGGAGGGAGGGAGGGAGGGAGGGAGGGAGGGAGGGAGGGAGGGGAGGGGAGAGGAGGGAGGAAGGAAGGAAGGAAGGAAGGAGAGGAGGGAAGGAAGGAAGGAAGGAAGGAAGGAAGGAAGGAAGGAAGGAAGGAAGGAAGGAAGGAAGGAAGGAAGGAAGGAAGGAAGGAAAGAAAGAAAGAAAGGAAAGAAAGAAGGAAGGAAGGAAAGAAAGAAAGGAAGAAAGAAAGAAAGAAAGAAAGAGACTAGAAGTAGCATAAGTACAATGGCAATTGGTAGTTGAGGTGCAGCAAGGTTGTACACTAAAAGCATTAACATTATTATTGGATCCATGTTATCTAAATAATAATGTTTATAAAAAAAAAAAGACTATGAAATCAGAAAAAAAGTAGGAACTATAGATATAAAGAAACCAGAAAAAAATGACCAAGCAGAATTTAACCCAAATCATGAAAGGAATATAAATACAGCAAAGATCTGCTGCTCAACTTTAAAGTAAATCTGAAACTGACAAAGATAAAAGCATTGAAATATGATAATGAAACGTTTCAGGCTAAGGCTACTCATGAAAGAAAGCATAAAAAATTCAAGAAATTCAAGCATGAAACTGTATACAAAATCCTTAAAAACAACCAAAGTCATATCTGATCACATAATGCACTCAAAACACCCCAGTGCATGCATGAAATGTTGAAATTGTATACAAAGCTCTAAGAAAAAAAGGTACCTGGTCACATAATACTTGCAGAAAAAAAAACCCACATTCCACCTACATGCCTAGAAGTAGCAACTGCTATGTCGTCTCACTGTTCCACAAACTCAAACTATGGTTTACTCTTACACCTTTACAGCTAAAGATGGTTCACATCTATAACTTTCATCTTTTCTTCCATATCACTGATCCTAGATTGCCTATTAAACATTTCCATCTGAATTTCACAGCAGTTCTCAAACTCAACAGTTTTAAAGGTCAACTGTTCCCTATCTTCTTTATAAAATCTCCGCAAACACATCTGACAATTTCTGTTAACAGCATCTTCATTTTATGTTTCTGACTTTCTCCACCACTCATTTGGTTTCAAACTGTCCTTTCATCTGTATCTGTTCCTTCCACAGGAAAGAGGTAATTCTGGATCTCATTATGTTTTGATTACTGAAGAAGCCACTAATTTGTTTTATTTGTTTTTCTCTTTCTAACTCTCTAAATACAGCAAGACAATAATTCTAAGAAATTACTATGGTTTGTCTCTGCTCAAAACCCATTAGTAATTTCTTATTACTTACCAAGAAGAAAATACACATATTTTGAAATGTCGAGCCCACAACATACCATTGCTAGTACTTTTTTTCCTGTCTTATAATCTTCAACCACCCTGTGTAACAAGCTGCACAAAGCTTACACTATGTGCAGTGTCCTTTCCCACATGAGTACTTTTATCTCATGATAGTTTCTCTACTAGAAACTTCTCCCTCACAGACCAATTATGTTAGAGAAGGCTTTGTAATTCATACTGAAAAGAAAAGCCTTGGGAATGGAGAGATAGTACAGGGGTTAAGGTGCTTGACTGAGTTTGAGTCCTCCCATTACATATAGTTCCCTGACCACTTACCCTGGAGTAAGGGAGGAGGAGGAGAAGGAGGAGGAAGAAGATGAGGAAGAAGAAGGAGAAAGAAGGGGAGGGGAGGAAGAGAAGAGAGGAAGAGAAGGGAGGAGAAGGAGGAGGAGGTGGGAGAGGAAAAGGAGGAGAGAGGAAGAGGAGAAAAGGAAGGAGGGAGGAGGGATAAAGAAAAAGAAGGAAGAAAGAGAGGGGGAGGAGAGGGGTAGGAGGAGAAGAGGAAGGGAAGGAGGAGGAAGAAGAGAAGGAGAAAGAGAGGAGAGAAGGAGAAGGAGGAGGAGGAGGAGGAGGAAGGAGAAGGAGGAGGAGGAGGAGGAGAAGGAGAAGGAGAAGGAGGAGGAGGAGGAGGAGGAGGAGGAGGAGGAGAAGGAGGAGGAGGAGGAGAAGAAGAGGAGGAGGGAGAGATGACAATGATGATGAAGAAGAAGACCCCTGTCCCTTTGTACCTTAAGGGTTAGATTTGGGCAGTACTGGGCCATATCTTCTGTTCAAGCTCTATTCCTGGCTCTTTGCTCAGGAGTGACCCCAGTGGTAGCAGGGCTTTGAACCCTGGCTAATTTGGTGCCAGGGATTCAAAGTACTAAAGTTACTATATTTACCATTCTGCTCTTTCCTCTCCCCCATATTACCCTGACTGTCAACCACCCCAAACTCCTACACCTCCTTCATTAATATTCCCATCACAACCAATATTAAAATTAAGCAAAATTATACAAGAAAACTTAAGTTTATAATTATGTATTGACCATCATGATTTACAAATACCTTGAGCTCTACTAGCATGAGACAGGACATATGGAGATGTTACTGGGGCCCGCTCGAGCAAATCGATGAACAACGGGAAGACAGTGATACAGTGATTATATCTGGCATATAAGTCCTCAATACATAGTGTCTTGGATATTTTGTTTGTTTTCTTGATTGTTTTATTTGATTTTCAGGCCACAGCTACTGGTGTTCACAACTTACTCCTGACTCTGAGCTCAGGGATCACTCCTGGCAAGATGGGAGAACCATTATGTAGTACCTGGATCAAATTCAAGGCAGCTGTATGCAAGGCAGGCACCCCTCCCACTGTACTATTTCTCTAGTTGCAACATAGTGGTTTAAGTTACACATAAATTGGGCCAGAGCAATAGAACATTTGCTATGCATGCAGCCAACCTGGGTTTAATCTCCAGCATCCCATATGGTCCCCCGAGCACCGCCAGGAGTAATTCCTGAGTGCTGAGCCAGGATTACCCAGTGAGCATAGCCATGTATGATCCCGACAGACAGACATAAATGAATGAATTCACAGACATGAAACTAAAAAGCTAACTTAAAACTAAGTCTTAAAATTAGCAGAACGTATGGGACAGAATAAAAGCAATATTAACTAAGAAGATAAAAAAAAGTATAGGCTGACATCAGGAAATAGGACAAATGTCAAAATAATAACCTAAACTCATAACTGCAGAAGCTAGGTATCACTGTATCACTGTCTTCCCATTGTTCATCGATTTGCTCGAGCAGGCCCCAGTAACATCTCCTTATGTCTTGTCTCATGCTAGTAGAGCCCAAGGGCATCTGCTTGCTCAGAAACATAAAGAGCCACAATCCATTCGGGAATGAGGTCTATAATTTTTAGTGGTATTTGGCATATCAAATACAACACGGGTAGCTTGCCAGGCTCTGCCATGCAGGTACCATACTCTTGCAGTCATCTCTAAGTCTAATGGTATGTTGTGGGCTCAACATTTCAAAATATGTGTATTTTCTTCTTGGTAAGTAATAAGAAATTACTAATGGGTTTTGAGCAGAGACAAACCATAGGAATTTCTTAGAATTATTGTCTTGCTGTATTTAGAGAAGCTAGGTAAGAAATGATAAATGGATCCAAAAGTAAGCAGAAGGAAGGAAATAACAAAATATCAGCAACTTTGTAAATCATTAAGCTTTAATTTAGAGTCATAAATATTTTTAATTTTTTTAAAAAACTTTAAACAGCTAAAACATCTCCCATGGAGAGCTGGAAATGGTACAGTGGTTAAGACAGTTGCCTCATATGTGGCTAACCTTGGTTCAATCCCTAGTACCATATGGTTCCTCGAGCACCATAAGAAATAACCTCCATGTCATGTTTTGGAAGTAGCCCCTGAGCACTGCCAGATATGGCCAGCTTTGTTCCTGGTATTACATAGTCCCCCAAAACAGTCAAGCAAGTAATCCCAAAAATAAAAGCATGGGTTGAGATGATTTGCTATTGCATCCAACCAATTCTACAAAGAACACTTATTATATGTATTCCTCAAGTTCTTCCAAAATGTTGAAGAAACAGAGACCCACCCTAAGAGCTTCTACAAAGCCAACATTACCGTATTACCAAAGCAGACAGAGGTGTTACAAAAAAAAAAACAAAATTACAGACCAATACCCAGATGAATGATTTTGTTTTTGTTTTTGCTTTTTTGGTCATACCTGGCAATGCTCAGGGGTTACTCCTGGCTCTGTACTCAGGATTTACTCCTGGCAGTGCTCAGGTGACCATATGGGATGTCGGGAATCGAACTCCAGTCGGCTGCATGCAGGACAAACGCCTTACCCATGGTACTATCACTCCGCCCCAGAATGTTGAAAGAAAGGTCTTCAACAAAACCTTAATGAAGTAAACTCAACAGAATATCAAAATGATTGAACAGCAAGATCAAGTAGGATTCATCCGGGGATTCAATGTTCAAGAGTGCATAACTTCAAAGGGATATATATGATAACCCATAAATATATGTATTGCAAGTCACAATGTGTAAGAGAAGGGAAAGAAAGAGAGAGAGAGAGAGAGAAGAGGAAAAGTCCCTGATTTAGAGGCAGACTGGGGAAGGAGAGGGAATCGGGAAACTGGTGGTGAGAAATGTGCACTGGTGAACGGATGGGTGCTGGAACACTATGACTTAAACCAATCATGAACAGTTTTGCAATTGTATGTCCCATGTGGTATAATAAAATTTAATAAATAAAAAAGTGCATACCTAGCACACACTAGGATGCAAGTTCAAAGCATAATGTTATATGACCCTCAAAAGCACTGCCAAGATGCACAACTGCACCACTCTGACCCACATGGAGCAGCCTATGGAGCAAACCAGAGGGCAAAAATGGCTCGGTCCCTGGTCAGGTTCAACACTGTTCCTAGCGTCAGCAGTCATGTGGGCTGATGTGGCTGGGCAGCCTGACTCAGAGCAAGGATCAGGCCTCTCCCCACCAAACCTTCCACCTCCATGTCCCAGCGGGCATGGCTACAAGCCCTGCAGTCACAACAACCAGAAGAGACAGGCCAGATGCACGCCCACGCACCAGGCTTAGATAATAATCAAGTTTAGGACCAGGTCCTTCAAAGGATATTGCCCATATATACACTGTAATGATCATTGTAGTTGTAATAAAGTGGGGAGGGGGTGGATGGGGAATGGGGATGGGCCTTGGGCCAAAGGTGGTCATGGAGGCACATTGGTGGTAGGACATAGGTGGTAGTCATGGGGCACTGGTAGAGGGCCATGTCTGGGAACACTGCATGACAAAAGAAAAAACAAAACAAAAAGCACTACCAGGTGTGACTGTGGCTACCCTAACACCCAGCACTTCCCAGGCACCAGTAGGCCTAAGCAACAATAATGAGTGGCTGGACATAGAACTAAATGTCCTGGTTGGTCTAGTCTCACCAGAACCAGGTCCAACTCCTTTGAGTACTGCCTGGGAAACCCACAAAACCTACCCACATAATCATGAATTTTTTTAAACAGGTTATATAATTTCTACAAATAGAAAAGTTAAAAAAAAACTGAAGGGTGGAAGAAAATCAGACAAAGCCATTCAAGGACTTATAATCAAGTATTTGTTCATTGACTTAAGAATGCCTAGAGACAATAGTTTATGGCATAAATAAAGAACAGCCTCCACGATTCTATATTAACTATCTTTGACATAGCTATCCCATATGATACAGATATCCAATTGATTAGATTAATAAAACTCCACTTAATTTGGTTCTATCCACATTTAGAAACAACTTGATGCCATTTTAAATGTATTTTCCATTCAAAGCAATTAGTAAGTCTATTTTTCTACATAGGTAACTTGAGCTTCCACCAGATTTTTCAGTTTGGGCATTATTTTCAAGCAGTTCCCTACTTCCAATGATATCAGTTTTAATTCCCTAAGAGCTTAAGGAGTCACGAATCATGTTTAGCTATCGAATGACTTGTAGAGAGATGTATTTAAAATCATACATAATAGCTCAACTAAGACAGCTTTAAAAGTATGAATTTTCTGACATATCAGCTAGAATGTGAACAGCAGAGTTACTGGTTTAAAAAAAATTGAATGATAATAATAAGAAATAAGACACTTAAATTCTCCCAAGTTTCAGATGTTAAAATGTTAAGATGTTAATTTCAGATGCTAAAGTATCTTATAAAACAGAATATTTTATGGCCTCTAAGTGTATGTGTTACAACCCACAATATGTAAGAGAAGGAAAAGAGAGAGAGGGAGAGAGAAAAGAGATAAAGAACCTGCCACATATTAATGCCAACCTAGAACTGAGCATTAAATACAGGCAAAAAGATACACATGACAACCCTTTAATGTATGTTCTGTAATCCATAGTCTGGAGGGAAAGGAAAAGAGAAAGAGAGAGAAACAGAAAGAAATAAAGAACCTGCCATGGAGGAGGGCTGGGGGAGGAGGGAGGGAACCGGGACGTTGGTGGTGGGAGATGGGCACTGGTGGCGGGATGGGTGCTGGAACACTGTATGACCAAAACCCAAATATGAACGTTTAATTGTATATCTTTGTAATTGTAAAAATAAAAAAAAGAAAGAAAGAAAAAAATAATAAAAAAAATAAAATAAAAGCCCCAATACTATTACTAAATCTACCTATAATCCATTAAATATCTAAACATAAAAAAAAAACCTGCCATGGAGGCAGGCTACGGGAAGGAGGAGGGAATTGGGGACATTGGTGGTGGGAAATGGGCACTGGTGGAGGGCGGGGTGCTGGAACACTATGTGACTGAAACCTACAAACATGAACAACGTTGTAATTGTATATCTTAAGGTGGTATAATAAAAATATTTAAAATAATAATAATAATATAAAAATAAATAACACTTGCAAAAACCCAGAATATTTTATAGGAAATTACAAACCTCAAAAAATACACTTACTTTACCTATGAGGAGGTTCTAATTTCATAACCTATTTTCCAAATTGAAATAGTTCGCTCAAAGGAAAGTATACAAATTGTTATCAATATAAGAATCACAAACTAGGTTTCTGAAACAGCCTGGATGTCTGAATCATTAGGCTCTCAAAACCATCTATGCTCTAAAAACCAAACATTTCAACAGCAGCAGGGCATGATAGTTAGAGTTTTCTCAGATCCAGTCCCTATCTATGCTTGTATTGTAGATTCAAAAAAAATAAGAAAAATGCTAAGATTTGAACGTCTGAAAGAAAACCTTTCACAGCTAATTTGCGTGGCTCAAATGCAATGAACTACGCCAGGCATAAACAGGGTCCTGAGCTCTGTTGCTAGCACCGCAAGGGCGCCACCACCTTCACTTCTAAGGATGACCCCTAGAAAGACAATCACCCCCAAAGTTAATAACGCCAAAGTTACCAACTTGAAGGATATCTATTTGAATACACAGCCCAACAGGTTTAGCAAATATTTCTCATGCAGAAGATCCGCTTGTTCCTGTCACCACGAGACCCCTAAGCACCACCCAAAATTATATCCATGCAGTGTCTTGAGCAACCCTGGGAACCAGTGACTGTGCCCCAAAAGAAACGAACTAAAAAAATCATTTCTAGCCACATTTATATGCTGTATTTTTATATAATTTCTGTGTTATTTTCATTCTGTGGCACCATCCCAAGATGTTGATTTCTCCTACATAAATTGCATTCTCTAAAATGAGTTCCAATGCAAATTTCTTCTTAAGCCCACTGAAATTGCACTGAGGAGATTTCATCATTCTTTTCTATATTGGAGTCGGAAGTTTTTTGCACTTATTTTACTCCCCTTTGTAACATAGTTCTATAATACACTATGAATCTCTTCCCAACCAGACCACAATGACATTAAAAATAAGATGTGAAACTTTTTGTTTATCTCATAAAGTACCTAGAGAGGCACTGAGTACTTACTCCAGGAAAATCTATTGAGCTGAATTTAAAAAATATTCTTTCCCACGCCAACCAATATTACTTGTGATTATCTGCATTATATACTATCACCTGAGTGATTTTATTCACAAGTTCTAAACACTGGCAGAATTATAAGGTATAAAGCATCATTTTTTTTCTTATCCTGAGTAGAAACTGAACTGAAACACTCATCTATTTTTATTGAAAGTTTCAATAAAACTTGCAGGGGATGCAGCTCAGTGGGAGAGCACCTGCCTCCTCCCTCTCTGCGGACCCATTTCACACACACACACACACACACACACACACACACACAAACGTAACAAACTTAACAAAAAAGAAAATTTTCCTTGATGAAATTAAAAATGCATCCGAAACTCAGTAAAAAAAAAAGCTCATTATATTAACTGAGCAAAAGAGATAAGAAAAGATTGCCTAAATGTGAATTGTGTGTAGCATTTGAGATGCAGCAAATACCACTCACAACACTGGAGTCAAAATGAAGTATAGCTCTGGCCTTCAGGGATTAGAGAGGACCTCCTGGAAGAGACAGAATCAACAGTACCTAAATAATAACCTCCGAGTGTATAAAAATTACTATATATATATATTTTTTAGGGTCACACCTGGCGATGCACAGGGGCCACTCCTGGCTCTGTACTCAGGAATCACTCCTGGCGGTGCTCAGGGGACCATATGGGATGCCAGGGATCGAACCCGGGCGGCATGGCGGCCGGCGTGCAAGGCAAACGCCCTACCCGCTGGGCTATCGCTCCGGCCCTAAAAATTACTATTTTAATACCTCAAATTCAAGCTGAAAGAAAATAGAAATTCATGAGAGTATATAAAGTTAATACCTCAAATTCAAGCTGAAAGAAAATAGAAATTCATGAGAGTATATAAAGTTTGATGATTGATTTGATCAGTTCCGTGTCATTATATATACACAGAAAGCAATAATCCACAGTACTAAATGAGTTTACTGATTAAACATAAACATGGCTTCTTTTCTTCTGGTTTTGTTTTAGGACAACACTTAGCAGTGCTGGGAGGGAAAGGGGTGTGGACTTCTATATCCAGGACTCCAGAATGCAGAACCTCCTCACTGGTTCCTCCATGGCCCCCAGAAAGGAGCTTTTAGCAGAATAAGGAATAAACAAATCGTAGTCATTTTGTTCTAATTAACATAATTAACTTAGTATATATGAATATATATTTATGTTTGGGGAAGCTGAACTCCCCAGCAATGCAGCACCTGAGAGGTGTCTGGGATGGTGGTCCTGAAGCACGGGGCCACCAAGATTTCCAGCAGTGCTCAGGGAACCCTGAGATCAACCCAGAACTCGGACAAGCAGGCATGAATTCAACCCATTAAGCTGCCTCCTTATGACAAAGAAATCATTCTGCCAATTTTCAAGCAACCATAGCATCAAAAAACATAAGGAATGTCTTTTCTTTAAAGGATAGATGTCCACTAATTATATTGCCCTTGACTTCTTTTTCTGAAACATTTGCACAAAAACGTCCAATTTTTAGGTAATCCAGTTAATATATCAAATGTAAGTTGACAGTATACTAATAGCAATTATACTAATTGCTTTTAATTCTTAGAAAAAGAGCCACAAACTTGTTATTTAAAGACTGTACTTAGAAGCATCTTTTTCTACATCTAATGAAATGCTATCAAGATCTTTCTCAAAACAGATTTTTTTTATTTGTTTGTTTGTTTGTTTGTTTGTTTGTTTGTTTGTTTGTTTGTTTTGCTTTTTTGGGTCACACCTGGCGATGCTCAGGGGGTTACTCCTGGCTCTGCACTCAGGAACCACTCCTGGCAGTGCTCAGGGGGCCATATGGGATGCCGGGATTGAACCCTGGGCTCAGGGGACCATATGGAATGCCGGGATTGAACCCTGGCAGGCACAGGCCAGCCGCATGCAAGGCAAACGCCCTACCTGCTGGGCTATTGCTCTGGCCCCTCAAAACTGATTTGAAGTGTCTTAAAGTTCACTGTAAGAAAGGGAAGATTACTATCAGATAACTATATACAAAAGGTGATTATTCCTGATTTTAATTATCCATCTATAACTTACATTATTTTCTTTTGCTCACATATTCTCCTTAAATGCAGACAATTCCTCTCCAGCCTAAATTTGAATTTAATCTCTTTTCCACTAGAATGATTTATCACCTATTGCACCAATATTACGTTACTGGTCTCTTTATACTACCCCAGAATAAATTAGTCGGGATACTTTCTATTAGGTATTTCAGCACAGTGCCTACTGCCTCATGTGATGTTGTTACGTGGTGCCTTCATTCAATCTGACCACACGTTTGGAGGTCATGCATAATTTATCTAAAGTCCTAGAACAGATTTATGGAATATTATTAACATCAGTCACAGAAGTACTCACTGACTCAGGGACTGCCCTTCTGGCACATCAACTCTACTTGTGGCACACTGGGTCACAGATGCTCTTAAACTGTCCTATCTACTTTATCTTATAAACGCGCATACACGCACAGTATAAAAATGAAATATTTCCTCCCAATCACCACTGAGCCAAAGGAAACTAGTTATCCTTCTCTTTGCCCTATTATAAACACTACAATTTGGAGGCTTGTTCCTTAGATTCTGGTTTAAGCTTCCCTGCCCCTACAGTCTTCTGTCAAGGAGTTAATGGTCTGGAAACCAACACGCAAATGCACTGGGTAAACTACCTGATTGAAAAGCCTGGATGAGTCTTTTTATAGAGGAAACAAATCATTTGGCATTGAACACTTATCTCCTTCAGTGCCTGCCCATAGGTTTGAAAACCATATTGAATGAAGCAGCACATTCACATCCCACAATGCTTCTGAAGGTTCCTGTTCATTATTTTTAGAATTAAAAAAAAATCTGTATTTCTGCTCTTTATTTGCTTCAAGCAACCTCTCTTATCATCATACCAATCAAGTGCCTGTTTCAAACTGCACAAGGTTCTCTGAGAGCCCTAAAATCATTGGGAAGTTTCCTAAGACAGAATGACACACGGTCACCTACTCTACTCCCTGGAAAAAGAAGATAAACAGAAAAGCCTAATACCCAGGGTAAAAGAAATAGAAATGCCAAATGCTGTCATGTGACTAATTACGTGACCCTTGTAGGTGTGGGCACAAGGTGGAGGTGGACTTTAACAGTTATTGTCATAGAAAATAAAACTCCTAATTATTTGACTTAAATAATTTTAACTGTAACTGTGTTTGTATGACTGGTTTAGCCATTTCTTTTAAGAAAAAATTACATCAGAGTTGGCAAAAAAAAGGAAAAAGGATTTTTCGAAGTCTTTATCATTTATGAATCATTTAGTTCGTACTATCTGACAATGTTTAACTGCAGAAAATAAGACTGCAGAAAATAAGACTTTCAATTCCCTCTCTTTTGCACTCCCCCACTAGATGTTCCCACAGCACTGTGTTCATATCCAGTGGTGACTGAATTCTAATTTGTCTGTTTAGTTGTCCATTTCCTTCACAAAACTCCATATGCCAAACTTTAACATGCTTCTCTCTCCCACACAAAGCAGTACAAAATGACCCTCAATAAAGATTTGCTGAAATGATTTGAATCTCATTCAAGATCACTGCTGACCGTGACGTAGGACAAGAACTGAAGAGCTACATGGAAAAGGAAAGAGCGCAAAGAGCAACTGCCTGGTTTTACCCAGAGCCGCCATCACTGATCGAGTGACCTCTTCCAGTTTAAGAATGCCAACGTCCACTATCTTCACATGTAAGGTATCTCATAAATACTGAGTGTCATCCAAAAAAAGAATTCTGGAAAACAAAGCTTCAGTACAGTTACGCTTTCAAAATTAACAATTTCATTTTTAAATCATTATCATATGATCCAAAGAAAGCATTTTTTTAAATGACATTTCTAAGAATGCAGCAGGGCAAAGAAGAATCATAACAAATATGATGCACCTATTACGTTCTAGGCAAGCCTGTTGTTTAGCATTATAAATAAGCATTGGGGTCGCAGAGACAGTGAAGGGGTGGGGCACATGCTTTGCACGTGGCTGACCCCAGCTCCATCTCCGGCACCGTGGGGTATCACAAGGTTCAGTCTGGAGGCTCCAGCCCTCCACCAGGGTGGCCTCCGCATCTCAGGGCCCTGCAGTACTGCATCCACAGGACCTCCCATTAAACCACCCAAGGAGTCGGCCAAGAATAGAATGGAGTAACCCCCCAGGCCTCCGAGCTCTGCTTGGGAGGCCACATCATCACGAAAGGAAAAAAAAATACCACTGTTTCATCATCAATGTGTTATAAATCCCCCATTGTAAAGAAGTGGTGTTCCTAATTTATGAAATGCAATAAAGGTAATTCATAAATTTACTTTTAGAGTAACAAATAAACCATCAAGGTTTTTCAACAAAATTCTAGACAATTCAGGAGGAAAAAAAATCAATGCAAGCAATGTTTTACCTTATACCTTGCTGCCTTTTTTTTGGTTGTGGAGGGGGCATACCTTCTGGTGCCCATTAACAATGTGATGCTGGCAGCAGAGATGGGGTGCGGAGTGCTAAACTCAGGACTTCCAAATTTCAGTCATGTGCTGTTGTCCTTTGAGTGACTTCCATGGTCCCCAACACGTAAAGACGTCGTACATCAAATACTTTGAGCTGACTCTCTCTCTTTACTTGGTCAAATTTATTTTCTAGATCACTTAATCTTCTTATCTACACACAAATATTAATGCTACCAAAACTGCACTTCTTTACAAAAGTCATCTTTTCTACTGAAAGATGTCACCACCCTCTGTCTACTCTTAAGGACTTTTACTTCTCCCTTGATCCCTAAGTTCTTAACTCTCATCATTTTCTTTAAAATAGCAACCATCTCTAGTAACTGTATTACCTGGGATCCAACATTTGATCCACCAAGTTGTTGTTTGTTTTATATATTTCCAACTGCTCGGTTAGGGGTATCCATCAGAATGACAATTAGTGTCACACTATATTCAAACAACACATTCAAAAGTTTTCACCTTCTTCCACAGCCTCAGCCAAGTTTACTCACTCACAGGCCTGCTCTACCAAACCCATCCTGATGATTTCTCCCGAAAGATGTATTCCAAGCAATTAAAATTCATGGAAGGACCCAGCCCCAAGACTGAAAACTGCAGAGCTCCCTTGGGAGGCCTACGAGTCAAGCTCCTGCCCTTCCCAAGTCCTGGCAGCTGTACCCACACCCCACCTCTGCAATCACACCAAGGAGCGCAACTCTGTGCTTCACAAATATCCTCTGCAGAAAAGCCAAACTGCGAACAATTTCAGGTAGCCTGGTACTCCTGGTACTCAGGCTAGAACTCTGGGATCTTCTCAGAGTTGGGATAGACAGTCTCCTCTTACTTCCGGAAGATTCACAAGCCATGCCCACTGCCCACAGTTGCCGCCTTTTTGAACTCACTGGTCCTGACAATAGATCCTGATATCTCACCTTCTAATTCCTCAATACTGAAATTTTAGTAAGAACACACCAAATTAGATTGGAAAGCAATATGGGAGTCAACTATTTGCAACAAAAACAACACAGAAGGCTCTACAATCAACAAACAGCTTATTCAATTCTTAAACTTCTTAAACAAGGATTTACCCCCTTGATGAGATAAACATTTTTTTTTCACACAAAATCCTGTTTGGTTGTTTTTGCACCAAATGCAGTTCATTCCAGGTCTTACTCCTGATGCTGTGCTCAGGAATCACTCCTCCCAGAGCTCATGGGACCTTATGGGGCACCAGGGATAAAACCTAGTTTGGCACATGCAAGGCAAGTACCATAACTGCTACACTATCTCACTGGCCCTAGAAATTCCACTTTTACAATCTTCCACACATATTTTGTCATTCTCTCTACACTCTAGTTTCTGTTAACATCATTTTCTCTACCTTTACTTTCCTCAAGGCAACAAAATAGAAACACACAGAAGCTTCTTTTAAGGCTCCCCCAATACCAGCCCATTCTTCTGTAACTACCAAAATAGCTTTCCTACTGCAAAGGCTGCTCAAAGCAATTCCTTTTAATTTCCTTCCCACTGAGTCTAAGTCCTGTACAGACTAATTCTAAGCTACAAGCCATTCTCAGAGAAATCTTTTTAACATCACTAAACTTTATTCATCAAACAAGACAATTCACTTTAGTATCTGCCATGCCTTCTTCTTGGAATTCCCTCTTTCATCCAATTTTCTTTGTCAAAATCAGTTCTTCTTTTAAATAAGAAAACTAAAACTTCTCTTTCAATCCCCCAATGGGGAATCAGTTCATCTCCTCTAAATGCCGTTAGGCTACTGCCTTATGTCCATTACTACATTGGAAGCTTCCTTTACTCCCACCCAGGGTAGACAGCCCCTGCAGGAAGATTCTTTACAATGATGGGCAAATATTTTAGAAGTTGTCAAAACCTTTGTTTCGCTTTGAAAGGACTTAGAAATAAATACAGTTGATAAAAATGTATATAGAAGTCATAAAAATGTAGTTTGGTACTCTGAACTTCCATTAGCATGTCTTCGAAGTATGCCAATGTATGTTTTTGATTTAACCCCCTCTTTGTTGTTTAATAATGATCTACAACCAACAGGGACAGCTCTCAGCCACACACAAACACATTCCACATTTCCAAAGAAATGTTAACGGGAAAAATGTGTAGGAATTGACTCTACCAGTTCAAAATCAAATAAGACAAGCCCTGCTTTCTGACTCCCCTTATAAAATGTGTGGACATGGCATTTGTATGATTTCATTAGTGAGACTAAACCATACATCTTTAAATTCACAAGTGTAGAAATACAAAATTGGGAGTGAGGGAGGAAAGAGTGGTTATTAACTAGTGTTCATTACTTGAGGATCTTAAGCAAATTCTGGGCTTTACATTTCTCCCCCTTTTCTTCAATAATCAGCTTTAACGACAAAAATATGAGTACTGCTCTGAAAATTCAATAAATGAAACTTGAAAGAGAAGAAAGAAGCCTGATATCCAGCTGGGTGCCAAGTGCTGAGATTAAATGTCCAGACACAAACGTTGACAGGAGCAGAAACTAGGGCTAAGCCAGGGGCGGTAGAGGACACAGGTGAACCACAGTGCAAGGTAATAAGGCAGATGTCTCACCACCATTAGCCCTAGCAGACGCTTCTTCCCATCAGTCACAGGGCTAGCAGGCCTTTAGCTTGCTTTCTTAATATCTGTCATCTAGGACACTGGTATACAAACCAGGGACAGGTGAATGTCCAAAGAGTTACTTCATTTTACCCTCATGAAATGCTCTTGGAGGAAGTTACTATTAATCTCTATCATCTTCAGATAAAAAAACTGAGGCTAAGAGAGATTAATCAGCTGGACAAGGTCCATAAACCAGCACTGGCAGGTTTTGAAGCCAAATGAAGACTGTAAGCTCACTACTGTAGATCCACAAACATATTATTATATTGAATTGTGCTTGTCTACATTTATCTAGTCATATTATTTAGTCTCCTTTGTGCCTTTGCAAGTGTTGGACGACATAGCTTAACTAGCTTGGGATCTTTGCTGTTTAAGCTACTTACAGTTAACATGTCTTTAAGCCATGGTCCATGCTAATGAGATCTCTCTCTTGTGTAAATATTGATGTAAGGTGTAGCAGTTACAGGGATCATTTTTCGTTCTGAATTAATACATTTTAAAATATTGTATCATCTACTATGATTTCTATGCTATCCGGATTGGGAACAGTTCCTCTTAACACCCACTGATCCCAGCCGGACACTTAGGATTTTACCAGGAGACCACCACCCTGGCTACTACCATTTCAGACCAAAGGAGGGATCATGCTAATCTGTCCTCAGGCAGATGAGCATGACCCTTTCAGTAAACAGAGGACAAGACACTCAGAATCACCGCAGAGAAGAAATAGGGACCTTGTGGGTACAATTTAGACTGCATGACGTCCATAGCCTGAAATTATGAATGTATTTCTCCCCCATGAATATGCCTGAAATTATCATTGTGTTTCTCCCCATGAATATACATCCACTAAGATGTATTTCTATATACCAGCCCCCACCTCTCTCTCACTCTCCAGTTTTTTACACAAGAGGTAATCTCGAAGAAAGGGACTAGGGCCTGGCGTTATCATTTGTCCATTCATTTATTATTTATTTGTTTGTTTGTTTGTTTGTTTTGCTTTTTTGGGTCACACCTGGCGGTGCTCTGGGATTATTCCTGGCTCTGCAATCAGGAATTACTCCTGGTGATGCTCAGGGGACCATATGAGATGTCAGGGACTGAACCTTGGTTTGGCACATGAAAGGCAAATAACCTACCCATGCTTCTCATTATTATTTGGTTAGACCTAACCCAAAGTGTGGTACCACCTAACATCTACACCTAGAAGCTGTTTCATTGATCTTTGAGACTACCCACCCTGAAAAAAGGATTATGGCTTTGGGTATTTAAAGGTGATTGACTTGAGGTAGAGCCATCCATTTTTGGTGGGAATCCTGGGTCTATGCACATGGTTGGAGGTCTGTCCAGGAGCTAGAGGTCTGGGAAATCCCATTATCTTGGAGTGTAGTAGCAGAGTTTGTTTTATGATTGGTAATTAATAAAAGCTTTTTGTAACTGTGCTAGACTCCTGAGTTTTTATCCATTCCCCGTCGGCCTTGGAGGTAGAAGGGAACTTCGTTCCCTGATACTGTTGGGGGACGGGGAGCAACAGATCCCCTACAGCAAGGACAGAGAACATGACAGAGCCTGGAACTCCAAATGATAAAATAAACCTAAGAGTGAGCAGAGGGATTAATGGTATATCAGAGGTTGGAGTGTATAGGCTTTGAATGCAGACCTGGGTTCAACTCCTAGCATGGCATGGTCTCCGGAGCACCACCGAGAGCAATCACTAAGCACAGAAACAGGAATAGCTCCTGGGCACATATCCTTGGATAAAGACACATATCCATGTTTCCTCTCACTAGACATTGATGCAAGCAATACTGAGGAGGCTGCCAATTAAACCACATTATGATTTGAATTGGCTTCTCCCAATAGAGACATGGAAATTCTAATCTTTTAATACCTCAAAATATGACCCTAATTTGAAACATTGTCTTTAAAAGGGTAATCAAACTCTAAGAAGGTCATTAGATAGGGCCCTAATTCAATATGACCACAGTCTCTAAAAAAGAAGGCATGAGAGCACAGTCACACAGGGCAAGAGAAAAGACAGAGAGCAAGATGCTTTTGAAAGCCATAAAAGGCCAGAGATTGACAAAACATCCAAAAAAATCTAAGGGAGGGGGCAGGAGCAATAGTAGGACAATAGTAGCACAGAGGGTAGAGCATTTGCCTTGCATGTGGCTGACCCGGATTAGATCCTCAGCATCCCATATGGTCCCCGAGCACCACCAGGAGTAATTCCTGAGCATTGCTGGGTGTGACACAAACAGAAAAAAAAAAAAAAAAGCTAAGGGAGATGCATGGAATAGATGCTGCCTCAGTGCCTTTGAAGAAAAACAGCAACCCAGCTAACACAGTGATTTGATACTTCCGTTCTAAAACTGGGACATATCTTCTTTTTCCAGGATTGCTGGCTATCCCTGGGGTTTATTGTTCCATACAAATTTCAGGAGCGTTTGGTCAATTTCTTTGAAGAATGTCATCAGGTATCCTTATAGGGACTGCATTGAATCTGTACAGAGCTCTAGGGAGTATTACCATTTTGACAATGTTGATTCTCCCCATCCATGAACAGGGAATGTGTTTCCATTTGCATCTCTCTGATGATTAGTGATGCTCATCATCACTAATCATCAGAGAGATGCAAATCAAAACAACAATGAGATACCACTTTACACCACAGAGACTGGCACATATTCAAAAGAGCAAGAACAACAAGTGCTGGCGTGGATGTGGGGAAAAGGGGACACTCATCCATTGTTGGTGGGAATGCCGGCTGGTACAGCCTTTCTGGGGAAAACAATATGGACTTTCCTCCAAAGACTAGAAATTGAACTCCCATTTGACCCAGCCATACCACTCCTGGGAATCTACTCTGGGAAACCAAAAATACGCAGCGGAAACACCATCCCTACTTTTATGTTCATAGCAGCATTATTCACAATAGCCAGAATCTGGAAGCAACCAGAGTGCCCGAAAATCGATGACTGGATAAAAAAGCTTTGGTACATCTACACAATGGAATACTATGCAGCTGTTAGGAAAAATGAAGTTATAAAATTTGCCTATAAATGGATGGACATGGAGAAGATAATGTTGAGCGAAATTAGCCAGAAGGAGAGAGAGACAGATACAGAATGACTGCATTTATTTGCATAGCATAAATATATATGTACATATTATGATACCAATATCCAAGGTCAAGTGAAACATATATCAGGAGGGTCTTGTCAAAGGTGGAAATTATCACAAACGTGTGGGAGTCAGAGTTTAGGTAAGACAGAAAATGGAACAGGGTGCTAATATGTCGAGGGTACTAATGCCAACCTAGAACTGAGCATTAAATAGAGGCAAAAAGGATACACATGACAACCTTTTAATGTATGTTCTGTAATCCATAGTCTGGAAGGGAAGGAAAAGAGAAAGAGAGAGAAAGGGAAAGAAATAAAGAACCTGCCATGGAGGAGGGCTGGGAGGAGGGGAGGGAACCGGGGATGTTGGTGGTGGGAGATGGGCACTGGTGGAGGGGACGGGTGCTGAAACACTGTATGACCAAAACCCAAACATGACCTTTTTAATTGTAAAATAAATAAATAAATAAATAAATAAATAAATAAATAAATAAATAAATAAATAAATAAATAAAACCGGGACATAAAAATTTTTTGCTTTAACATCACATAGCTTGCGCCACTTTGTCCTGATATCCCTATCAAAATACACCCTCCACTCTCGCTCTAAAGCATTTGACAGACATGAGGCCATAGGAGCAATAAGGGGCCATATTTATATTTTACCTCTGTCTAGTGTTCCCTAAGAAACACCTCTGTATATTCAAGCTAACTTCTCAACTCTGGAAAAAAGCCTCTCTTCCAGCATTCAGAGGTTAGGAGCAAGGAGATCAAGTGTGTCCCTACTCTGGCAGGCACTTCACCAAAATCAGTCTATAAGAACTGTAGCTCTGGTTTGCAGGAAAACAAGTACATTTTTCATCATCACTGAATATATTTTTGGGTAGTGTTATCAAGAGCATTTTAACTATAGATAATTTTTAAATTATTGACAGTTGCTACATATAGTCATTCTCCCATAAAAATATTTTACAAGCTGGAATATCACCTGGACAGGTACACAAGCTGCTAGAGATATGGGATAAAGATGATGAATGGCATTTAAATTTTTTAAGTGACCGGGGCGAGAGCGATAGCCCAGCGGGTAGGGCGTTTGCCTTGCAGCGGCCGGCCCGTGCCGGCCTAGGGTTCGATCCCGGAATCCCATATGGTCCCCCGAGCACCGCCAGGAGTAATTCCTGAGTGCAGAGCCAGGAGAAACCCCTGAGCATCGCGGGTGTGACCCAAAAAAGCAAAAAAATAATAATAATAAATTTTTTTAAGTGACAAATATAACATGGTGTTTTCTGATCACTTCCAGTATATCAAGAGATTCCTACTCTTGAAAGAAAATTTGTCCAATAAGCATCATCTTGACTTAAAAGCTGGCTGTTTATTATTCATCATTTCTCCAAAAAACAAGCCTTTACCACTTTCAAAATAAAACTGAACTATTTTTATATTTGAAAAATATATTTTTGTTGGTGTTTTGTTGGGGAGGGGGAATCACACCCAACAGTGCTCAGGGCTTTCTCCTGTCTGTGAGCTTAGGGATCATTCCTGGTAGAGCTCAAGGGAACATGGGAGTAACCAGGGATCAAATCCAGGTTAGCCACCTACAAGGCAAAGGTTGTGCTGTATGTACAGTATCCTACTGTACTGTGACTCCAAATCCTCAAAAAGTTGTCTTTAAAAAAAAAACACTTCTGCAAACCAAAATCAGAGACATTTCAGTATCTTGGAATCACAAGCTGTACAGCATGAACCTAAATGCTTCTCTCTAACAAAAAAAAAAAAACCTTCAAAAACATGTGCTAAATATATGAATACACCGTAAGCCACTGTCATATAATGCAAAGACTGATGAACAATAGCCTTTCAGGAACAACTTACTACACAATTTAGAGGACATGGAAAATAGAGGCATTGAAGTATGTTTTTACATATGCTTTGGAGCGTGGATTTTATTTATTTATTTTTTGGTCTTCTTAGGCCTTATTTCACACAGCAACCAATCTATACCATGGAGCTAGAAGAAAAGAATTGATGTATCCTAAAAGCACACACATGTCAGGATACCACGCTACATGGGCTCATATGGTCATTTCTATTACAATTCAGCCAGCTTATTAGCTTAATAGCAAGGGAAATCTTTCTGCACAGACCTCAGAGTGCTGGTGAGACGATAGCTCATAATGTGGAGCACAAGCCTACCATGTTCAAGCCCTAAATTCATCCCATGATACTGCAGGCTTCTGAGCATCACCAAGTATGGCTCTGGTAGCCTCTGAGCATGGAACCCCTGTGTAAGCACTGCTAGGAGTAGACAAGCCCTTCTAGTATGGCCAGATGTGGCCTCTTAAAACATGATAATAAAGTACCTACAAAAGTGACTGCCTGAGACATCATGATAGAGAAATGTAAGCGCAGAATACCTCCTATGATTTCAAAGTTGCTTTTCTCCTTCTGTGTGAATTTCCTGATGATAAAATAGGTTACAAGCAATAGCCTATTGCTTGTCACCTTTACACAAGCAATCAGTTACAGCAAGGATAGGGGAGGAGTTGACAGGAAAAGAGATTATTGAAGTTAATACGTATCGTTTGCATCAATTGCTATTAAGAACCTACTAAATGCAAAACTTTGTGCAAAATGCTTTCAAACATACTAATTCAGAAGTAGATGGGACTTTTCCCATCAGAGACTGATTTATGCAGGGCACTGTGATAGACAGTTACAAATAACAACACTGAGGTTCTCAGTTAATCACATTTGTCAAGGTCATATAGCTAAGGACAGGATCAAAACCCAGGCCCGTTTGATTTCATTACACCACTGTGCCATGCCAAAGGATCACAATTATTTATTACCTGGGATATGCAATACAGCTCACATAGACGTGAGTTTTCAACAACCCTGTGTATTCTTAATCCCCATGGCACTAATTCAGACTGTCTATATTTCTGAAATAATACTGAAATATTCAAATATACTACAAATATACTACAGATTGTCCTATAAAATATTCCCAAAAAATCACATGGTTAATGCATACTCAAAAATTAAACACAAATAGAAGCTCTATCACTTTTCCTTTACAAAAACAAGAAATCTATTTTATCAATTATATGTATATCACTCATAAACATCTGTTCATTCTGTTTTTTTAAATGCCTACTCTCTACAGGGTTGCACAGATGACAAAGACCACTTATCATTATTTTCAGGACATATAAGATAATGCCTAACTTCAGAAAAGACACTGTGAATTTGATTAATTTCTTATTAGTATATTTTATTAAATATGCTATGAAGAGTACAGTTTTCCCAAAGCTAACCACCATTAACAAAGTTATTCTTAGACCAACTACTTAGAATTAAAATGCTGAAATAAGCCGGTTATTTTTATCAATTCTTTTCACTAAATGATAAAGGATGTTGTTGAGTAAGTGAAAATATATGTAAAGGACCAGAAATAAGGAGTCATTATGTGAGTTAGAGTAAATCCCAGTAGTTTTCATTATGCCAGATGCCAAAGAATTCAATTTACCACCAGAGCCTGGAGCTGGTGTCAGTCTATTACAAAACTTATTTTTTTACCAACAGATAAAATCATTCCCCAGTTCTGTTTCAAGCTCCCTTAGTAACCCGCTGTATTTTTCTCCCCCTCTGTCAGGCTCAATGCTTTCACTGAAATCCAGAGCTGCAAAGAATCTGGCCAGGTCACCGTGGCTACAGAAGTCTCTCCTCCCAACACGACTTCCTCCACCCCGGGATCACAATTCCGAAGACCCATAGGAGGCCTCTCACCAGCATGGAGTGTCTTCAAAGTGGTAGATGCTATGTTGAGTTTCTGCTGTGGGGAGCACACAGTCTGCTACTCCAGCACGTTTATTACCTCTGAAAGGCCAAAATCACTGAAAACACATAAACTTAAATCTACAGCCTAAGAGGGGAGAATTATGTTCTCACTCTCCAACTGTAAACTGTGGAAGCCAATATTTATTTAAGGCAACTTGATTTCTTTTCCTCAGATACAAGTACGAGGCTTGTATCCTAGACCAGGATATCAGATGGTAAGAATTTTCTAAAAGAAGATGAAATTTACAAACTGAACAGCCTACCTTACCATTAATATTTCTCCCTCGTTCTAACTGCAGAGATTTATTAATGACCTCTTCCAGGTGCTTCATATTTCTTAAATACCTAAGTTCATTCCTTGTCTGTATTTGGCAAAGGGTTTGTGTGTCAGCATCACTGCTACATTCCTTTCTTAAGTTCTTATTCCAAAGCAGGTACCAAGTACCTTCATGTAAGTATTTGCAGGAATTCCAAGACCACTCTCTTTTTTTTTTCTTTTTATTTCCTACACATGAAGAAACTGGCAGGTCATTTGTCAAATAGTTAATAACCAAGACTCTGAATCCCCACTTTAACCTCTTAAAAAATTTGCTTTTAAGAGCTGGGTTAAATTAAAACTTCTGGGGCGGGCGATAGCCCAGCGGGTAGGGCGTTTGCCTTGCGTGTGCCGGCCAATGCCCGGCAAGGGTTCGATCCCGGCATCCCCATATGGTCCCGAGCACCGCCAGGAGTAATTCCTGAGTGCAGAGCCAGGGAGTAACCCTGAGCATTGCCGGGTCTGACCCAAAAAAAAAAAAAAAAAAAAAACTTCTCAAATTGGTATATCATACGTAAATTAGAGCAATTGGGTTATCTTTCTCAGACTTTTTAATTGAAGCCTTTATTAAAGGTGGCATTGCTAAAACTCTTTCAACCGAACACATAAATATAATCATATTTTTGTTCAAAATGTAAAACAGTATAAGCTTGCAAAATATACAGCACTCTTCTGTATGGGGGAATCAAAATTCTCTATGCAAGCCAGGCAGGCCTTAGCGTGCACTCTGAAATGTCACCAACAATATGCCTCAATTTATTTCCCCCAACAGAAACCCTTTTGTGTGTGAGTGGGTAGATGTGGTGGAAGAAGGAAAATGTGCATCATTTATACCTTTCAGGAACAAAAAGATGCACCAAAAGCTCAATGACAAGCATTAAAAAGAGAAAGGACAAAGACTAAAGGGAGGAGTTAGAAGGAACGCGCCCCAGGAGTCAGCACTAGCTGAACAAATTGCAGGCCTGTGCCCTGTCCCACACGCTGGCCAAGGGCAACGATTTGCTCCAGGACTAAGTCACATGTGCCCTCTTCTCACGCATCAACACACCCCATGCAAAGAAGTGAATAGCTGCAAGTAAGTGACTATGGCACCCTGGAGCCACCAAATTGTAAAGTTTTTTTCTATCAGAAAGCTAAAAGTCAAATATGTGAAGTTACATTGTGGGTCCAAAACCGCCAACACTGTAAAACTTCCTTAGAGATGAAAGAAGAATAAAAGTTATTTCCCCAAGTCGCATACACAGTAAATAAGCCTGTTAGGAACACTGCAAGCTATGCTAATTGGTTTAGGCGTTATATATCTCTTTTGTGTGTTCCATCTGAGCCTTCATGCACTGCAATGAAGTGGGGAGAAAGACAGTGTAATAAATCTATCTGAAACAAATGGTATTAGGGTTTGAAAGATGCAAAGGAGCTACAATGTCCCAACTTGAAAAACTCATTCCCAGACCAGCAGCGTATTATTAATTCCTAAACTCTTTCTTGATGGCATAAGAAGATTGCAGGTTAAAGTTCTTCAAACCTACACACTGTTATTTCTTTAAAAATAAGATTGTCACAACATAACAACACTAATTCGGCCATCCAGAAGAAAGTATTTTCTTCTATGTTTATCAGGGATAAATTTGCTTTGTAGAATTTGCAAAGTCAATCTATTTTAATCAAATAAGGCTTCTGTGGCAGGATTATTATCTTTAAAGCATCTAAACCTAAATTTGTAACTAAAAATATGTTTTAATAAAAAAATAGACTGAAGCCATCACTTTTTCTAGGAAAAAATATTAAATGATCATGTAAATGAAAGAACTACTAAAAAGAGAAAGCTCTTACAAATATTTATTACTAGTTTGAGACATTGAACCTCAAAGACCTAAGATAATGTTGTATTCTTTGCATTAAATAGTTAGTACATTGTAGAAATTATTCAGAATAATCAGCCATAATATCATTGTGTAATAAAACAATACTAAAAGTTTCCTAAAGGAAAATGAACTCAAGCTTCAGAAATTGCAATGGCTATATAACATACACTATTTGACAAAAACTGATCATGTTCTGAAAGTCTTATTTTCTTAGAAATATTTTTGTTTGGGGCCAGACCGATAGCCCAGCGGGTAGGACGTTTGCTTTGCACATGACCGGCCTGTGCCAGCCCAGGTTCGATCCCCAGTATCCCATATGGTTGCCCGAGTACCGCCAGGAGTAATTCCTGAGTGCAGAGCCAGGAGAAACCCCTGAGCACTGCCGGGTGTGACCCAAAAAAAGCAAAAAAAAAAAAAAAGAAAAGAAATATTTGTGTTTACCAAAATTGAAAAGTGAATTATACTAATAGTACATGGCAAGTACTACATTTTATCTAGAAATAAAACCAATGTTTATTTTCTGACCTATCATGTGAAAATAATGTGACAGTAACAGGACAAATACAAATAGAGAAATAAGAGAGAAATAGAGACTTAAACATTAAGGGGTGAAGGTTTTCTTTGAAGGGTACTGAAATATTATGAGGTAAGGACTGCTCAATGCTGAATGTACTAAGTGCCATGAAATTGCACACTTTTGCATGATTAATTTCATAGCAAGTGAATCTCATCTCAAAAAAATTACTGTACTGAACTCTGATAAAATATATATAATAATTTTATAGAACATTCCATCTCATTCAACACTTATGATAATAATATATTACTACCTCTCTTTCCAGAAAAGTAAAGCCTGGTTAAAAGTAGTCACACATTGGGGCGAGAGCGATAGCCCAGCAGGTAGGGCGTTTGCCTTGCTCGCGGCTGGCTCATGCCAGCCCAGGTTCGATCCCGGCATCCCATATGGTCCCCCTGAGCACCGCCAGGAGTAATTCCTGAGTGCAGAGCCAGGAGAAACCCCTGAGCATTGCCGGGTGTGACCCAAAAAAGCAAACAAATAAATAAATAAAAATAAATAAAAGTAGTCACACTGGGCCAGAGCGATAGTCGAGCAGGTAGGGCGTTTGCCTTGCACGCAGCTGGCCTGGATCAACCCGGGTTCAATCCCCGGCATCCCATATGGTCCCCAGAGCACCACCAGTAGTAATTCCTGAGTGCAGAGCCAAGAGAAACCCCTGAGCATTGCCAGGTGTGACCCAAAAAGAAGCAAAAAAAAAAAAAGTAGTCACACATCTAGTACTGACAGTAGACAGATTTTAAATCAAGCCTGCTCATATTCCTTTTACTCTACTTTATTCGCTCTTGTACTGGTGGGAATTCTTGAAGCAGGTGGTGGTGAAGTGGGGTGAGAAAGAACACTATCCTATCGATTAAGTCTGAACAGTTTAACAAAGCAGAGGGCAAAGAGGTCTTTGTCGTGCTCTGAAATGACAGGAAGTCCAGAACAGCGACTTCTGGGGCAGGTGGGAGATAAAAACAAAACTTAGAGCAGTAGTTTCTTAAGTGTAAACCTGCCTGAACATCTGAAAGGTCCTAAACATCTGAAAGAGGCAGAACAAACATGATTCTGTTTCCTAACATTGTTCTGTTCTCAAATCGTGGGTAGTCTGATATTACGCCCTAGTGCCTGAAATGGGCTCTGAGAATTTGGATTATTTTGCTGTTTCATCTCATTCATCTCAGCAGCGTTCAGGGCTTACTTCTAGCTCTGAATTCTCCACCAGAAGGTCAGGAGAGCATAGACGGCACCTGGGATCATCTGTGTGCAAGACAGCCTCCTTACCCCAGATGCTATTTCTCTGGACTGAGAATCTGCACTTCTAACAAGTCCCCTTGTTATCCATGTACTATTACAGTAAACCACTGGTGTACAGACTCTAATCAGAGGATATTGTTTTTTAAGTAACAGCAACATGACTAGGTAGAAGTAAAAACATAAACCATGTCAGACTAACCCCAAAGATTAGAAAAGTAATTCAATGTCTAAAATAAAAAGCAATGAAAACTTGAATTGGGATCTTGAGAGTGAAAATATTTTGATGTAAAGCATAGTGAAGACCCACAGCTATAGTGACAATAAATAAAATCTCCTAGCAAAGTGGAAAAGTTAAATGCTAAGAAACCGTGTTAGAAGCTGGGGCCAGGAGATAGCTGTTAGGGTGCATGCCTGGTGTCTGGGCATCTGGATCCATTCCCATCCCACAGCATCCCTGAGCATCATTGCATTCAGACATGGTAGTCCCTGAGCACCTTTGAATGTGGAGCTGGAGACCCACTAGCCCTGCAGGGCTCAAGCATCATCCCTCATTGGATCCCTGCATTAAACCGCAGACAAGATTGGTGAAGAATACTAGTGGGGAGCCCCTGAGTCTTCTAAGCAAGCCCCCTCTGGAAGGCCCACAGCCTCAAAAAATATTTTGAACTACTGGGAACATGCTATTCTTTATGGAAGTTGCTAAGTGGAGGTAAATCATGTAGAAAGAATAGTCAAAGAGGAAACAACTCTCCTACAAAGTCAATAGTTAAGATGAGATAGGCACTACTCTCAGAAAAAAGAATCATATGCAATCCCTAAACCAAATGAAAATTTGTTCCTCACTGTAAGAAAAACAGCATAAACAGTGCCGTTCGCCACTCCTCACATAGACCCCTTCATGAGGGGAAGGACGTGGCCCCTCCACTAGTGACTTAACTTATCTAGAACTGTGGCTTCTTCTCTGCAAAAGTCAGGCATTTCCTGAAAGTGCTGGCTCATCAGGAAAATCTAATGAAGTGTTAGGTTTTTTCATGGAATGCTGCCCAATCCAAGAAAGACTAGTTCAGTGTTACTGAAATACAAGATATCTACTCTTTAGGTTTCTCCTCATACAGGAAAAGCAAAATACCTCCAGAGTAGTTCTTTATGGTGATGGTTTCTCTCTTACCTTCAAAGAGGAGCATCTGATTCTGTAATACTGAAGAAAGGGAGAAGAAATAGAGAGGAAAAGAAAGAGAAGGCAGAGACTCCACGAGGGGGAGAGGTAGAGGTGAGGGGCCAGGGAAGAGAGTGGAGGAGAATCAAGAACCAAAGCTGTTTATTATCTAGAGAGGCTGCCTCAGCATTTTAAATCAAATGTGGCATTTCACTTTAGATCAAGATCTTTAGATCTTTACGTAATACATGTAAAGACAAATGTTTAAATGCTCTGTTTTTCTTGTGTTGCAATTATCATAAATTCATCAAAGCAATATTTAAAGTTCATATGTACATCTTTTGGTTTATTATTTTAAATATTTCTTGAACCATTATAGTAGACTTTTTTTTTTGGTCATACCCGGCAATGCTCAGGGGTTTCTCCTGGCTCTGCACTCAGGAATTACTCCTGGCGGTGCTCGGGCGACCATATGGGATGCCGAGGATAGAACCTGGGCCATCACAGGCTGGCCACGTGCAAGGCAAGCGCCCTACCCGCTGGGCTATGGCTCCAGGCCCTTGACCATTATAGTAGACTTAACCTGCTTCTTCTTCCCTCTTATTAAGAACTTCTGGAATTCATCATAGGCACAATTATAGCTTACAAGTTATAATTCCTTGGGTTTATTTTGTTTTGTTTTGTTTTGTTTTTTTTTCCTGACACCATTTTGGATGTTCCTGATGCCTTGGCAAAGTCCCATTTTCTACACCTGACAGTCGCAAGATTAGAAAACCCATTTAACTCTGTTTATTCCACATTTTAATGGCTGGTTTCAAAAAGACAAAAAAGATGAATCTGGAGACTTTAGGAGGCCATTTGGCAAAAGGAAATGTTTCATCACCTGAAATGCACATTTCTCAGTGAAAGGAACATCTGCTGACAGACAGAAACATGAAGCAGAATTTCCTTGAAATGCCCCTTCAGAACCTGTTGGCTGTGAAAGTCAAGAGGAGAAGCAGCAGGAGGTTAGAACTTCAGAACTCTGGAAAAAGGGAACAAAACACAGGTCAAGAGCCCACAAGCAGTGAAGTGTTACAGGAGTGCAATGAGAAGTTAGGAAGTGATTATCCATATGGTTTCCAGAGACATCTGACTGTCCGCTGTGAGAGTCTGGGTCACTTGTTCTTGAACAAGAAAAAAAGAATCCGAGTGGGCTGTGAGCAAGAGGAAAACAAGCTCCACTGTAGTGTTTGTTCACATCATATTAAGTCTGATACTAAAGCGATTACAGAGAATCAAGAATTGCATGCAAAATGCAAAGACTTATGTAAAAAGGGGCAATGAAGGTGGGATGGCAGAAAAAAGGTCCAACAGGCAGAAGGGACATACTAAGCAAAGCCAGGACCAGACCCTGTGTGTGCCCCTCTCGGTTCCAGCACAGCTCAGGAACCTGGGCCTCAACTATCAGGCCTGCGCATTAGGGTTGTGCATCCCTAAAAGTAACCCTGGACAGCTGAACAGTGTTTGGGAGGCCCCCCAAGTTTAAATACATATAATAATAAAGCAAGTTATATTTTAAAAGGACAGCCACAGCAAAAATATTTTTTGTAATGTATTTGATGAAATAATGTTCAGGTATTATAAAGTCTATTCTCATCTAAAACTAGAATGTCAATTTTCAAACGTTTTCTAGGCCTAATAAAAGCACTCATTTGTTTCCTGAAACAGGGAGCCAGCTTCAAAAGAGAGAAAAGGATCGGAGCGTTTGGGCCCTCACTGGTCTAGAAATCTTAACTTTCAATATTTGTTTTTAATCAGCTAAGAGAATTAGGTAAACATAAATCTATGCTTATGTGATAAAATGAGTTAGGTCAAAGATAATTATAAAGGATAAAGATTTCAAGAAGCAAACCTAACCAGCAAAATATGCTGGGAAGATTTAGCAAATACAAGCGTTACAGAAAAAAAAATACAAATTCATTTACATATAGATGAATTCTGCATTATTCGAACCAGTTAAGAATAAAAGTGAAAATATCATTATAAACAATTCCTTAATAGTGTCCCCTTTCCAATTCAGAAATAGTTAAAAAAGGCAAATAAGCTATTACACAAAAATATGAAAATTTATTTCAGAAAATAAAGGCCCATGACATTTCACAAATATCCCTTAGCCATCTCATTCAACTCATGCCACTGAAAATTCTGTGAGGAAAAATAAAAACCAACAACCAAATGCTGAAAATGTAGGACCCTCCCCCTTTTGCTGAGTAGAGAGTAAAAATAAAAATATAGGGGTCGGAATAATAGTACGCCTTGCACGTGGCCAACCCAGGATCCATCCTCAGCATCCGATAGGGTCGCTGAACATGGCCAGGAGTAATTCCTGAGCAAAGAGCCAGGAGTAACCCCAGAGCATTGCTGGGTGTGACCCAAAAAAGCAAAAAAAAAAAAAAAAATTAATAATAATAATCACTTCACTTGTATCACTTATCTTCCCATTGTTCATATATTTGCTCAAGCAGGTACCCTTAACATTTCCATAGTCCTGTTGCAAGCAAGTGTAGCCCAAGGGCATCTGTTTGCTCCAGGAACAGGAAGCACCTCAAACCATTCCTTCAGGACACGGAAATGAGGTCCATAATTGTTACTGGTTTTTGGTATATCAAATAAAACACGGGTAGCTTGCCAGGCTCTGCTGGGTAGGTGGTATACTCTCAGTTGAAGGCTCTCATCTTGAGCATTTACTGATGAAACTCAACGGGGAATGATCAGGATATTTCATTGAATCCTCACAACACCCCTGTGAGGTAGGTAATAAATAATAATAATAATAATATAATAAAAGGGTTCTAAGTTTCCATTAGGTATAATAATTAAAATGTTCAAATCCGGGGCCGGAGCGATAGCCCAGCGGGTAGGGCGTTTGCCTTGCACGCGGCCGGCCTGTGCCATCCTGGGTTCGATCCCGGCATCCCATATGGTCCCCGAGCACTGCCAGGAGTAATTCCTGAGTGCAGAGCCAGGAGCAACCCCTGAGCATTGCCGGGTGTGACCCAAAAAGGCAAAAAAATAAATAAATAAATAAAATGTTCAAATCCACTGGACAACCAAAATATATCATCTATTAAAATAAACTCCTAAGGAAGCAAAACTGTATTGGAGCTAAAGGGACACTTTATTGGTGTTCAGGCTTCCATAGAATGATAAAGACAAATGAAACAAATTAAGCACTGCTCATTTTCTCCAGCTTATAACAAATAGGAATGCATAGAAATTCACTCTTAAATGCTATATACATAATTCAATTCGGCATCACTGAAGCAGGATGTTCTTAGAAAGAAAAAAAAATCTAGAAGATCACTCCAAAGTAGAAGTTGTTAGCAATCCAAGGTGTTTTTGCAGGAACTGAGGAAAATCATTAAAGATTCCAAGGGGCTTGAGACACTTTCCTTAAAGATCCCCAGCATTGATCACTATTGATTATAGCAGAGAGCAATATAACAAGCAATACTGTAATCAAAAGCTGACCAATACATGATAATTCACAAACAGCTAAATAATAACTCACTGATGCTACATCAAAATAATAGCAGAGCTCATTTGCTCCCACAAAATTAATTTTCTCCAACCAAATTTATCTAAATATGTATTTCTCTATCAGAAACATCAGCTGTCGAAAAAAAGCAATTCTCAATGTACAGATAGGAAGAAATTAACATAGTATCACTGGCCTCTGAATCAACAAGAATAAAATCACAGTAAAAGAAAGAAAATATTCCCACTTCTGAACTGTTGAACTGTGAACGATACAATTTATTGGGTAATATAGTACATGTCACATGTTTAAGTTACAATGGTTAAGTTAGAATAAGCAATTTCTTTTTTCCAAAACTAAACAGCTCTCACTCCACTCCTTCCAATCTAACATTTTAGTGATCAAATCCCTCAGCAGCTGCTGGTCACAAGGAAAGCCTGTGAAGTACAACTTAGTGTTAACCACTGACCTGGATTTTAAGGAATTCTATCTCACTGTACTGTAACAGTATGGAAGGTGGAGCAAAACTTTCCCCTTCTGTGGTAGATGATAGCCCCGATTTCTTCACTCATCATTTCCAAATGGGAATTGAAATAAACAACATAAACCTTATAACCTAACCTATATTTGGAAAAGTCTAAAGTAACTGAGAAAACATTTCCCTCTCCCTCTCCCTCCCTCTTCCTCTCCCTCGTCTCCCTCCATCTCCCATTCTTCCTCTCCCTCTCCTCCCTCTCCCTCTCCTCCCTCTCCCTCTCCCTCTCCTCCCTCTCCCTGTTCTTCTCCTCCCTCTCCCTCTCCCCTCCCCCTCTCCCTCTCTTCCCTATCCCCCTCGTCCCATCCCCCTCTCCCTCTTCCTCTCCCTATCTCTCTCTCTCTCAAAGCTCCAGGGCAAACCTTTGTAATAAAAACAGTGTTTTCTGCTAAGGAAATGAATATGCCATTAACTCCAGCTAAGTATATGCCAGGAAAATTAAAAGCCAAAAAAATGAAGCATGGAATTAGCCTATCAAAAGGGCTAACCCAGCATTTCCTAACCACTTTTGAACTTCCAGATGGAGTTTAACAGGAACTCAGACTTCACCTGAAGTGGGTAGAAGGAAAGAAGCCAGGTGGCCATAAGATGTTTGCGAAAGAAAAGATTTAATGCTACCGCCCTTTAATATCCACAGATTCAGCCTAGCCAAGGGCAGTAAAGCAGGAGACATGTAGGACACTCTGGCCCTTTACTCATTTCCAACAGGGTAAAGGAAATAGAAGTTATCAATCCTTTCGAGCACAGAAATTAAAAAATTACACCTGACCTAGCATTCAACTGCACCTAGGGAATACAGTTAACAGAACACACTATATTGATTTCACTGATGTTCACTTTTTCAACATGCAAATATTCCTACAATGAAAGAAACAACAGCTTCTATCTACCTCCTCCTAGTTTGTAACTGAGAGGGGAAACATACCAATAACAACAGGCAAGACAGGATCTTTAAATTGGACTTTAAAGCATTTAGGGAGGCGTCTCTATGCCCTTTTCCCACCCTCTCACACACAGAGTTCCAACTGTTTGCAAAAATGAACCACAAAAATAAATTTAAAGACTAAAACACTGCAGAAAAATCTGTACCTTCTAGTGAGTGCCACAACCTAATTCTAGGAACTTTTATTTAAATGGCCTGTCTTACTTGTTTTTAGTGCCTATTAATTTTTCCACACATGCAGAAAGGTATTCAAATCCATTTAGTATCGAAGCTAATTTGCTCTTAACTGAAGCATTTCTAATCAAAAATTCTAATGTATGCTGTTTTCATTGTTGTAAAAAAGCTGCATAAACAAGTTTATCAAGCCAAGTACCCTGTCAATGCGAGATTTATTATGCCCATGAAAGAACAAATAAAAATATCCCCCACCATAAACACCAAAAACTCTTGCTATGCAAAAAAATAATAACATTCAATAATTTTTGTTAATTTCACTGCAATATATATGTCACATTATCAAATTAGGAATAGAGTCTACTGGGAACTAACTCAGATCCAAGGCTTCACACAAGTCTGGAATCCTAATGCGTCCAACAACCTATTAATTATTCCAGCAAGGAGAGAACATCATTGATCAGAAGACACAGATTTCTTTCCACTGTCTTCTTTCTAGGGACAATGTGGTTCAACGACGATGCTACTTATCACCGAGGTACAATCCCTGTGGGTTTGTAAGGCCCTCTTGAAAGTGAGTATGGGCCTGGGAATATACCCGAGAGACTGAAAAACACATAGCAGAAACACTATCTGTACTTCTTTATTCATCTCTGCGCTATTCACTATAGCTAGAATCTGGAAACAACCTAAATGCCCGAGAACAGAGGACTGGCTAAAGAAACTGTGGTTCATCTATACTATGGAATACTATGCAGCTGTCAGAAAAGATGAAATTATGAAATTTACCTGCAAATGGATGGACATGGAGACTATCATGCTGAGTGAAATTAGTCAGAAGGAAAAGGACAGATATAGAATGACTGCATTCATTAATAGGATATGAATAGATACCAGTGTTTTACTAAATATGGGAAATGGTAATGGCAGATTAAAACTCACCATTGAATATACACAAAGAGACTTAAGTTTTAAACTCTAAATATCTGCAGGGCTAGCCACAATGTGTAAAACAAGAGGGAGAGAGATGCAGAGAGAGAGAGAGAGACAGAGAGAGAAAGAGAGGGAATAGGGCTGCCTGCTGTTGAGGCAGCCTGGGGGGGGGGGGGTGGGAGGGGGTGGGGTACATTGGTGGTGGAAATGGGGCACTGCTGGAGGCATGGGTGCTGGAATACTATATTACCAAGAACCAATTGTGAACACCTTTGTAATTGTATGTCTCACGGTGGTATAATAAAAAATTTTTTAAAATAAAATAAAAATAAATAAATAAGAACATGCAAAAGAAAAAAAAGAAAGAAAGTGAGTATGGGCAATCTCACCTCATGGCACTGGCTCCAGTGAACACACTAGGGAGCCAAGGATAGCAGAAGGCAGCATTAGTCAAAGAGGTCTGCAGTGCATTCTTGGTGCTTCCACGCCAAGCAAAGGAGGACTAACAGACTAAGTCTGGGGTTGAGGTGATAGCACAGAGGCCAGGAGTGGCCCTAGTTGTCTCTGTCCCCACACACCCAGCACCACCAGCTGTGATCCTGAAGACCCAAGCAACACCACATCATGAACCATCTGGCACAGTTGTCTGAGTATTTCTGTGATTGGCAGGTCCCCTATTCCCTGAGTACTGCTTAGAATCTTGCCTCCTGGTCTACACCTCTCCTACCCAATAAAAAAAAAAAATTCAGCACAAATGCAAATACGAAGTCTATCCAAAGAAGCCTGCAATAAATTTGAGGACCAGTATTTATGGAATGCAAACACAGTCATGCATGAGAGTCAAATTCTTTTCTTTTTTGTTCATTGAATTTCATCAAATGGCAGACAATCATATTGCAAATGTTTCCTAAATTCAGGGTCATTTAGCATGCCCTTTCTTTTCAGCTCTCCTGCCATACCTTCATCCAATTTTCACAGTTCACATTGTTAATGTGGGGTCCGAGATGGTCACATTTTATAGGAGTCCAAAGGGAAGGAATAAAGTCGCTTTTTAAGGAGCATCAGTCATCATTAAAAGGATTAAGGCCCCAAATGCAATTATTCATTGTTAATTTATGTTAATGATGATATTGATACATATTTCTAAATAAACAGAAATGTTAAGAAGCTTTTCTCTGGGCCTGGGAAGGTCTTCAATTCTAGTAATTCAGCATAAGACCACCAATGTGGTCTTTGGAAAGGGCCAGGCTTTCAAAAGCACACAGTTGTAAACAGCAACTGGTTGAAGGCCTAATTAGCATTAAACAGGCCCTAGGAATGAACAGCAAGATGACAAGGGTCATTAAACTAAAGAAGAGGTCACACTCCCCCAGTCCCACAGGACAATGGCCAAGGTACCCATGCAAATTAGGGAAGCAGCCCAGGCATGTACAGGATGAGCAGCAGTACCCAAACCTTCAATCTGCCATTCAACCATTCAAGTTCCTCTCTGAAAAGGAAAAAAAAAGAATGAAAACAAAAGAAAAGAAACCCAAATGGCCCACATCTTCCATGCAGCATGATACCTAATTAGCAATCACTTCTGTCCTGGAGAAACAACAAATAAAAGGCCCTTAAGACCCTCACAATGGCAACCAAGAACTACAGACTACAATTAGCATCTGTGTTAAGATGGGCAGTGCTTCTCTCCCACAAGATGCCTGCAGTTCCACCACAGAAAGGAAAAATATATAACCAACCGGCAACTGTTTTGTTTTTCTCCTGAAAAAAATTAATAATAAGCACAACTCCATATACATGTCAAGAACATATGACCAAAACAAAACAAAGCAGCAACAAGAAAAATCACTCTCTTAAAAAGTACTATCAGAATCTTGGTTTTCCATTCTACTGGCAATTTAAAAAAAAAAAAAAAAAAAAAAAAAACCTTTTAAGGCAATTTAAAAAAAAATTTTTCAAACTAGAGCAAGATAAAGGCAAAACTAGAACTGAAAAAGTTTGAGATATGTGTTTTTAGTATTTTGAACCCTTTTCATTAACCTTGATCGGATCATCAACCTTAATTCCCTGCCCTATTTTGATTTAGGAATTTTGGGTTTTTTTTTTCCCAATGCTGTGTTTTTCTTCATGTTCAACTTGGAGAATGGTTCAGCTAATCTACATGAGAATAAATTTTGTATCAACAATGGAGTTACTGAAGGTCAGAAAATATTTAGGACTGCAAAGACAATTTTTTTCCAAGATAAGTCAGAAAGAAACAATAGTTCCAGAAACACAAAATAAAATCTCACATTCGCTATTCTAGTCCTACTTTCTAAAACTGTCTTAGTAACAAAAACAGAGGCATAAAACTATTAAGAAATGCTTCTTTTAACTAAACTGCGACTTAAAAACAAGTGTCTGCCACCAGAAAGTCCATTAAGTCTACTCTAAATTAAGAAAACCTGAAGTGTTGAGAAAGTAATAAAAAATAATTTTTAAATTGCATTTAAATATGTAAGTACATTTGCCCTATATAATCTTTCAAAATTACCTCTAATAATACAAATGTTTTTTACCACAAAATTAAGTCTTCAAATCTTTCATAGAATATTTATATGTCTACTAAATATAGATGTTTATTTAAAGTTTTACTGGCTGTTAACTATTGTATATTTGTATCTCCTTCTTTGAAAAAAAAAACATATTTCCTAAATATTCTGTTATCTTATTTAACTGTGAACTTCTTTTATGTCATTTATCCTTTTTATATAAAATTTTTCCTCAACTTACAATGAAGCTACATCCAAAGGATCCCATCATAAGTTAAAAATGCCATAACATGAAAAAATGTTTCAATATCAGAAATCAGGAGCCAGAATGGCAGGTGGAGTGCTTGGTTGCACGAGGCTGACCCAGGTTTGACTCCCAGAATCACACACGATCTCCTCAGCAGAACCTCAGAATAAGCCCCTAAGTGCCACTGACTGCCCCCTAAGCCTTCAAAAAATGCCAAAAATAACAGTTCACGGTCTGGTAGGCCCAGAACACACATTATTCTAGACTTGGGCACAATACCCTAATACCCCCCTTTTCAGAGAAAATAAAAATCATTCAGTGCCCCCAGTCTCTTTTAATTGAACACACCAAGTCCCCAGTTGCACCCCAGCCTACTACCAACCCCCCATCTGGTCAGCACTCCCCCAGGCTCAGTATCACTGGCTTGAGGAAACAATGATCTAACAGATAATACTCTTTACTAATTTTTAAAGGGTCGATGTCTCAGAAATAGGTGATCATCTGCAGACAGGATGGAAAGCAAAAGGACAAAGGCACAATATCCAGAAAGTACACTGGCAACTAGACAACTGGAGATCGGCGATTCTTAATCATTCCCTCCACGCTAGTTTCTTTCCAGTTCTGTTGGTCGTTTCCTATTTGGGTGCTATGTCCTTTCATTTACAGATTTCACCTGCCCACTTTGACTGTCCTGGGGTTGGTGGGGGTGGAGGGAGGCACAGTGGGAACATAAGGTCCCAGCTGAGAAAGGCTGTTGGGTGCTTTGGCTGGGAGCGGATGCTACTGCACCTTCTCTGCTTGTAGACTGAATATGCGACCACACCACACTGAGCTAGTTCAGGAAAAGCACAAAATCAATAGAAAAGTAGATTTTTAGGGGATAAAATTAACTTTTTTTGAGGAATCACATCAGTGATGCTCAGGGGTTACTCCTAGCTCTGCACTCAGGAGTTACTCCTGGCCCGGGGACCATATGGGATTCCAGGGATCAAACCCAGTTGGGCCGCATGCAAGGGAAATGCCCTACAAGCTGTACTATCACTCCAGTCCCTTTGAATTTTATTTTATTTGGTTTTGGAGCAACACCTGGCAGTTTTCAGGTGTAATAATGGGATTCATATCTAGTTCAAAACCAGGTTGGCCATGTACAGTCAAGTGCTGTACCTGCTCTCTCAGACCTCACAAAAGTACACTTTCAACTGACTGTGTATTCCTTTTGCACTGGCAACTCAAAACATTGTAAACTGAAACACTGCAAGACAAGGAACATCAGTAGTTATATTGCAAGGTAATAATAAAATACAGAGAACATGTATCATGCATTCAATTATTTCTACTGAATATAAATATTCAATAGAAAAGGTTAAGTGATAAAGCGTCATTGAGGCCCTGTTACTTGAGGGGAATTACCTCAAACTCTAAATTCTCTGTTCCGAATCAGAGAAGAAAATGCATGAAGTATTAATTGCTCCTTAAAGCTGAGAAAAAAAAATCTATTTTTCTCAGATGTCCAAAAGCTCCCTTAAGCTCATTTTATAAATGAAAATGAACACGATGTTCTCATTCACTCTTAGACTATCCAAGGCAAACATGCAATAAGGAATTTTGCATCAAATACTGAAAGTAAAGATTTTAAAAAGCAGATATTGGCAGTTTATATTTTGCTTTGCTTACTTCCTTTCTAAGATTCACTTCAATAATATAGACAAGCTGAAAGGCAAACAGAAAAGCACATCATGTGTCTGAAAGCACATAATTAATAATACAATCTTACCTGTAATTAAATATTTATAAATAAATGGTATAGGAAATAACCAACAAAACCAAGTTTAAAGGAACAATTTCTACTCCAGAAGTGGAAATATAACTGAGATGCCATGAATACTGAAACTCATAATAAAGCAACACGAGATGTCTTACTGTTTTAATTGCTGTTTAATTGCTAAATGGAATTACTATGTTATTATCACAATTTTACTATTCTTGATCACACATCAGTCTGTAACAGTATAAACTTTCCAAATGGCCAAAATACGCACCACAATCTTTCTCTGTGGGGAGGGGAGAACATACCAGGCAATGTTCAGGGCTTAGCCCAGGCTTGTGCTTAGAAGTAACCAAACATGAATCAGCCACATGTCTTAACCCATGTCATCTCTTCAGCCCCACTAATCATAATCTTATCTGGAAGGCTTTACAGTATAAGCTATGCTCTGAATATAAAATTTCTAAAATTATAATAGACATATTACATCTGAAAGGTTTGTTCTAAGAGTTAGTGGAAAGGAAAATTTAATAGACTTACTCAACACCTAACATTCACTGCCGACATTAACTTGTTTACTATAAGCCATTAATAGCAAAACTTTGCCAAACTTTTCCATCTTAGTTTCCATCATGACCAACATGTTTATCCCATCTAGCACTGTAACCACTCAAAAGTTTTATACTTTCTACCTTGATGTTAAGAATTCCTTTCCCAGGGCGAGAGAGAAGCACAGGTGTGAACAAGACTGCCCTGCATAGGCTGACCCTGACCCAGTTTCAATCCCTCATCTACTGGCCCTGTCCAGAGACTCAAATAAATCTTGAAAGAGATCAACTGCAAAAATTTTTGATATCGCTAATGGTTGAGATCTCCAGGGTGACCTTGAGCGGGTACAGGCGAGCTCCAGCCCAACCAAATCCAGGACATCCACAACCAAACCCCAAAGCTATCCCATGCCTCTAGCCAGACTGACCAGTTAAATATTTGGGATTTTCTGGAACACACAGCTTCATTTGCAGCCATGTGACATCCCCAAACTCTACAACACTGACATCCCAGTAGGAGGACATCAGACTGGATGGGATGTAATGAATAAGCCAATCAACCGAGACTAACAAAAGTATTAACACAAAAGGCTAACTTGCAGCAACATCTTAGTAAACCCTCAGGCTGGAGCAATAAAGATAGCACAGCGGGTAGGGCGTTTGCCTTGCATCGGGCCGACCTGGGTTCAATCCCCAGCATCCCATATGTTCCCCAAGTACCACCAGGAGTAACCCCTGAGCATCTCTGGGTGTGACCCAAAAAAAAGCAAAAAAATGAATAAAGTATTTAAAAAAAGACTCAGACAAGGACTTATGTCCTCATGGTGAGATACATTTTCTCAAATTTTCTTCTACGGAAATTTTTTGATCATCCAGTTGGCCGTTCAGTCTTTACAATCAATATAAACTTCTGTGGATCTTCTATGGGGGCAGGCCTGAGGGGTGCTTGGGAAAATGCAGACAATGGTAGAAGGAATTGGTGTTGGGATTGGTGTTGACATTGTGGTGGGATTAGTGATGAAATACATATTGAATGCTGTAACAAATCACCAAGAACAATTTTATAAACTACAGTGTTTAAATAAAGTGGTGGAGAGGTAATCTGGCAAGTCATAGATGGATTTATAATGAGAAAAGTTTACATAGATTTCATAATTTATAAAGAAATGTCCTTATATTATCACACTTAATCCTTATGACTGGATGAACAAATAATTTAGGTTATACCCAATTCCTAGGAATAAAATTGATTCAGGGGGTTATAGAACTATACCTGATAATGAATGTGGGGCATTACTGTAGAAACACACTTATTTCACTTTGCATATATTCATTACGATCCCCAAAGATAAAATAGGAGTCGGGGCCAGAGCGATAGTCAAGCCGGGTAGGGCGTTTGCCTTGCACGTGGCCGGCCTGTGCCGGCCCTGGTTCGATCCCCGGCATCCCATATGGTCCCCCAAGCACCGCCAGGAGTAATTCCTGAGTGCAGAGCCAGGAGAAACCCCTGAGTATCGCTGGGTGTGACCCCAAAAAAGCCAAAAAAAGATAAAACAGGAGAGAGAAGGATCCTGGACAGAAGCATAAAGAATATGGAGATATTGGGGCCGGAGCGATAGCCCAATGGGTAGCGCGTTTGCCTTGCGGGCCAGCCCATACTGGCCCAGGTTCGATCCACGGCATCCCATATGGTCCCCTGAGCACCGCCAGGAGTAATTACTTAGTGCAGAGCCAGGAAAAACCCCTCAGCATTGCCGGGTGTGACCCAAAAAAAAAAAGTGGAGATATCAATAATTATAGATATCAATAGTTGAAAAGTCGCAAAGATAGAATTTGAAAGAATAAAGAAATTATCTGTGGAATGAAAGCTGAAATTAGCATGTAAAGAAATGCAAAACGTGAGCCTGAGATTTAGCCTAATGGGTAAGGAGTTAGCCTTGTTTAAGGCTGACCCGGTTCAATCGTGGGTGGTACCATAGGGGCCACCAGACCCAGCAGGGTAAGCTCTCAGTACAGCCGACTACAGTCCCCAAATAAACACATACAAAAATAAAATTTTAGTGCAAAACTATGGAAAAGTACTTAGGATGAGATAGTATATAGATCAGAAATTTGAAACTGGCAGTTTATAAACAAAATGTTGCAGTTAAATGTATTACCAAGAACCAATTATGAACACCTTCGTAATTGTATGTCTCATGGTGGTATAATAAAAAATTAAAAAAAAATTTACTTAATTTGACTAATGTTTAAAAATAGAACTCAATTCAATGGTAGAGTAGAATTTAAAGAAATTGTGGCATACCTACTTCACAAGATATTAGCTGGTGCTAATAATGCGTAATATTGAAAATAGATGTCAAAGTAATACTTATTGTGTGTGTTTAAAGGCCTTAATCACACCTATACTTTTATTGCAACTATGTAAAAGTATGACTAAGAACTAAGACTGCAAGGAGTAACAAAATTGAAAGTCATTATTGTTGTAGGATGGTGAGATTTTAGTGTTTTCCTCTGCCATTTTCCACAATTAAGGTAAAAAGAGAGAACTTGACAAGTGTCATATATATTGTATTTCAAGTGTCCCTGTATAATATGAAGAAACCACCAAGAAATTGATGAAAAATAGTTGCAGTAAGTTAGTGACAAAACTAACCAAGGAACCGTGAATATGCATGGAAAGATCTTAATGTATGGGCCCAAAATGTGTATTCAAATAAAAAGTGTGGTATTAACTTTCCCGTCATAATAAAAATCAATGCTTTAAGGTAAAAAAAAATGGTGCAGTTAAAGAATTTAAGAAATACTTTTTGTTTCATTTGGCGGCCACATCCAGTGAAGCACATGGTTACTCCTGGCTCTGCACTCAGGAGTTACTAAGGTGGTGCCACAGGCTTAACCTGGGTCAGCCATATGCATGGCAAGCACTCTACGTGCTGAACCATCACTCTGGCCCCTAATAAAGACATTTTAAATAATATCCTCCAGTATATTTCAGTCAGAAATATTCAACAATTTTCAGTATATGTTTAACAGCCAAGAGACCTGTACGCATGAATGAGAAGAGCTTTATGAATCCTTTTTTAAAAAGTAAATACAGGGGCCAAAGCAATAACACAGAGGGTAGAGCATTTGCCTTGCATGCAGCAGACCCAGGTTCGATATCCAGCATCCCATATGGTCCCCTGAGCACCCTCAGGAATAACTCCTGAGTGTAGAGCCAGGAGTAATCCCTGAGCACTGCCGGGTGTGACCCATAGAGAAAAAAAAAAAAAAAAAAACATTTTACAAAGTGAATACAGAATAAACAAACATCCTCTAAACATTTCTTTTATAAAACCCAAGGTATGGAAAGAAGACATCATTCTATTACATTTCACTCTGCGTCCTTTGTTTCACTGTCAGAGTATAATAACAAAAATCCTAGAAAGTAAAGTGACAAGATCTACCTAAAGGACCAACCAGGTTCTATATCAGTTACTATAGGTAAGACCATACATGCTACTTGTTCACAGGGACCACAAATTCACATATGTTGATTTGGTGGAGTTATAATATCTTTCACTTGCAAAGGGGAGTGGAGTCCTTCCTAACTTCAACAATAAACAATGAAACAGCAGTTTCAGGGCTGAGGCCAGAGATTTCATGTTACAAAACATCAAGGAACCATTCACATGAAACTCTATGAATATGGCATCCAGACGGCTGTGGGACCAGAACAGATTCCATAGAGACCAGTGTGTGTTGGCTGTTTCCTATGTTCAGATTAGTTTAAGGTATACTGTATAACATTTATGGAACCTGACACATTTGTCTAGCAGATTTTTTTTCCTAACAGATTTTAATGTCTAAGCTAATCCCTAGCAGGAAATGAATAGAAATAAAAGGTGCAGGTGACTATAACCCAGCACACACCCAGCGTGGAAACAGGATGCCGTGCTGCCACTCCCTGGGGACAGTTACGGTGCCATGTCATCTAGCCTGGGAGCCATCATGGGCGGCTGTGTGGGCCCTCCCTCTCTTTGCTCCAAGCTATGTTGTCTACACTACACGCTTGTTGAGAAAACAACTACCCGGAAAAAAAAGGCACTACCAGAAATGATAACTAAACTAAAATATTCCTAATACAGATGAGCTAATATTCATATTTAACTATGTATCGCTGAAAACTCCACAAAAATAAGTTCAGTTTAGTGAGGTATTCTGAACATACACCTATTAGCTATTATTTGTAAAACCAGAAACTGGGTTTTATGTGCAGACAGCCCATTTTCAGTTTTTTCCTAAGTTATGTTTCCTCTGAAAAGGAAAGAACACAATCCTCTGAAAGAAGAAAATTTGCCAACTCCTCAACCAGAGACCCCCAAAAAAAAAAAAAAAAGATTACAAATGTGCCAGAGAAAACTCAAACCAAGCATAAAAGGAAAATGGGCTGAATTTAGTCTCCTCCACTAGATACAACTTGCACTTACATTCTCTACCACAGTGCTATTGAAAATGGAAGAAATATGAGCATCATTATATATCACAGGCTTTTATTGCTACTAGAGACTAAGGCTGGCCTCAAGCAGAACATTTTTATTCTCCAGTAAAAATATTTTTCTTTTTGAGATTCTGAAAAAATTTCAGGACCCATTACTAGCTACCTAGAACTCCATGGACTTCACAAGGTTTAATATCAGCTTTAATTATTTTACTTGCCCTCTCTTGGAGTTCCTTCCATATGATTCTCTCCCACAGTTTAACAGAATCTCAGCCTGGAATATAGAAATCCTGCATTCTCTCTCACACAGGTCATAAAAATAGGTCATCCCAAAGTTTGGAGAGAAAACACAATGTGTAAAAGCTTTCATTTGCATGTAGCACACCCAGGTATAAGCCCCAGTACGATATAAAGCTCCCAATCCCTCCTGGAGTGATCCCTGAACCCATTTCCTGGAGTAAGCCCTGAATACCACTGGGCATGCTTGCCCCCCATATAATAGTCCGTCCCTACTTTAATCGAGGAAAGGGGTTAAAACTAATATTTTTAATTAGTTGCTGAAATAAAGCTCTGTTTGCTTGGCCATTCCTGTCTCACCAAAAGAGTCACAACTGATCTGAAAGTGGAATAGAAACCAAGTAATTCGTTTGCAGCAGATACAACTATTTGCTCTCACACATTTTTCCCCTTATTCATTTAAAGAATATTGTTTGGGAGCAGGACAACAATTCTCAAAGATGTCTCTTAGCATCCTTGGAGCTCGTTGTGGCCTTGTGGATCATATACCAGCAATGAGAACAATTCTCAAGTCCAGTCTGCTCTTAAAGAAAAAAAAGGAGCCAAGCACTATTCCTTTTCCCAACACTCCCTAAAATGGAGACCTAATAATGAATTTGTTTGAACCATCTAGTTATGAAGATGGCTTGAAAGAGCTCTTTAAGACTTAAGTGATAAACTCTAAATATCTGCAGGGCTAGCCACAATGTAAAAGAAGAGGCAGAGAGATGCAGAGACAGAGAGAGAGACAGAGAGAGAAAGAGAGGAAACTGGGGTACCTGCTATTAAGGCAGCATGGGGGTGGGCAGGAGGGGGTGGGGTACATTGGTGGTGGAAATGGGGCACTGGTGGAGGGATGGGTGCTGGTATACTGTATTACCAAGAACCAATTATGATCACCTTTGTAATTGTATGTTTCACTGTGGTATAATAAAAAATTAAAAAAAAAAAAAAAAAAGAAAGAGCTCTTTAAACCACACATGGAAGTTTCTATGTGTGCACGGAGTGGGGAAAATCCTATCACACTGAGGCTGATGTCATTTAGGTAACTGGCGGTGACAGGGTAGCATCACCACCAGCAGTCACCGCCAGTAGAGCTTGGTTGCTATGCCAAGCTCAGGTTTAGTACTGTGGTGCCAGGGACTCAATCCAGGGCTCCCACACACAAAGCAGGCACTACAGTACTTTTACACCATCACCCCATCCTTACTTGGCATTTTTAAATGGCAGCATCAGCTTACAAATTAATGAGTAAATATTTCAATTCTCTTCATTGTTCTCCCTTTCTTAGCTACAAGAATAGAGGGGAGGGGCGGAGCAATAGCCCCTTGGAGGACAGGTTTAGCTATTCTGGGAGTTTTGTTGTTTTGCTCACTCCCAGCTTAATCTACTTAAGTAAAGGTTCATTCTAATGAGACCTCTCTTCTATGTAAACACTGCTAGAGGGTGTGGCACTTACAGAAGTCACCTTGATTGAATAACTTCTGACTTATACATCTACTAAGACTTCTATGTTTTCTAGATTGGGCACAGCTCCTCTTTATACCCACTGCACCCAGCGTGGGACAGTTAGAATTTACCAGGGAGACTACCACCCTGGCTACGCTGAGACTATAAGAAGACTATGGGAAGGATCATACTAGTTTGCTCTAAGCAGGCGAGTGTGACCCTTTAGTACACGAGAACAAGATACACAGAATCACCCTGGTGCAGATAATAATAAGAAGGACCTTGTGGGTACCATCTAGATTACATGAAGCTCATGAAGTTAAAATGTATTACTTTATATCAGCCCTCTCTCTCTCTCCAGTGTTTTACATAAGATAATCTTGGTAGAAAGGATTAGACCTTGGCATAACCTTTGTTTATACCTGCAATAGGGTGTGGCACTATACTCTGTTTAGAGTTCTTTGTTGACATGACTCTCCCGGTTGGATTACTTTGGTGTATATGAGGGGGCTGACTTGAGGCCCCTTCACGCTTAACTTCTGCCTTTTGGGCCTTTTAGCTTTTGGCTTTTTGCTCTTTGGCCTTTTGCTCCTTCTTCTGGGTAGGAATCAGCTCGGGTGAGATCCTCTCTCTTTGGTGGGAGATTAGGCTCTTTTGTATGGTCTAAGTTCGGACCAGAGCTAAAGTTTGTTCATTATATTGGACTGCTGTGGAAGAGCTTTTGTACTATTAAAAGCCACTTTTGGAACTGCACCAGACTCGTGAGTTTTCATCTGTTCTCCCGGCATCCTAGGAGGTAGAAGAGAACCTCTGTCCTGACACTGTTGGGGACCCCGGTGGCGTTCCCCAACAATAGCCCAGCAGGTAGGGTGTTTGCCTTGCAGGAGGCCAGCCTGTGCCAGCCCAGGTTCGATCCCTGACATCCCATATGGTCCCTGAGCACCGCTAGGAGTAATTCCTGAGTGCAGAGCCAGGAGTAACCCCTGAGCGTTGCCGGGTGTGACCCAAAAAGAAAAAAAAAAAAGAGTAGAGGGGAAAGCAAAAGATATCTTGAAAGCACTATTTTTCATAACCACTGACAGCAACATCGATTCTTTAAAAAAAGTCCAATTTCTGCATATAGAAGATTCATTTACATTATTTATATACCACAAGAGGGATTTCTCTTTTCATTCCAAAGTGGACCCTCCCCCTCCAATTTTCATGAAAGAAACTGCAGGGGAATAATAATATATTTAAGAAAATGAAAAAGGGGGAGGGAAATGGTCTCAAGTGACCACTTTAGAGCTCAAGCATTAATATCCTGGTTAAAGAAGTATTCCTCCTCATCTTGCTGTGGATAAACTACATGCTAAATGAATTTTCTTTAGTCCTCAGGACATCAACCAATACCTAGGAAACTCCAACAGTCAGAACAATGTTAATTATTTATCACAAAGTCAACAGATTTCTTTATCACAAACTGCAATCCAATCAGAACAACATTAGGCCGAGCAGCAACAAATTACTCCCAAGCATTTGACTGTATATAATTCGAAACAAGATTCTAAAACTGCCAAAAAGACATAAAAGCTGGTAGGCCCTACTGACAAGCACCATAACTAACTCCAGAATAAAGATGTGAGAAAAAAAGATGGGGAAAAGTTTAGAATTGCCAAAGCAATATATGCCCTTTTCACTCAGACTCAATTTTTCCCATAAAAAGATAGACATATAAATTATATAATGAAAAAATGTAAACTACATATACACTAAAACCTAAGCACATTTAAAACCAAAGTACTTTTATTTCAATATTTGTCCAAACAATGCAAATGCAAGTTTTCTACAATTAGGCTGTCTATTTCTTTCTGACCTACAGAGCTCTACTACAGCCACCAAAACTTTGCAGCTTATATTGTAACTGAGAAGGTTTGGTTCCACTGCTGCTCCAGGAACGACGGAATGAGACACTATGTGGGCTGAAAGAGCTTTATTGGCAGCATACCAGCAGGTTGGAAGATGGCAGACTCAAAATAACCATCGTTTTGCACAGGCACAAAAAAGTATTTTTATAGAGAAGGTGAAGAGGGAAACACGGTTTTAGGACGGTTAGGTTAGAGGCTCGTAGGCGACGTGGTGATAAATAAATTCACTCAGGGGCTGATCCCTTGAGTCCCATTTCTGATGTGACTGCAAATAAAAATTTCTGATTAAGTTTTCCATCCGCTTGCCTTTTTAGGAAAAGTTAAGGCAGGCATTCCCCACATTTTCAACTAGTTCTAACCAGACAGGTTTTCCTGGTTTCTTCTAATTAAACTCCTAATTTCCGTGGGCTGATTAGAATCAAGAGCTAAATAATTCTACTGGTCGATAACTGAAACAAATACTTAGTATAGAATCAGAGTACCTGTGGTCAAAAATGTTATAGGATCCCTTGGTAAATCACCAGGAGCTGACTTAGGTTTTTTGATTCCAAAGGAAACACCTCTTCTAATAATACAGATTAGTACCATTGTCTACCAGAATTAAGTTTAGCTCTTCAAATTTTCTGTAAATATGGAAATGTACTTACTGGGATCTGGGAAAATATTTACTTACTGAGAGAACATTTTCTGGCTTCTGAAAATGTGGATAATCCAGGAAAAGATTAAGTTCCTTATTTTAGTTAAGCTCAGTTGTCTCAAATACCTAGAGTCTAGCACCCTGGAATACACCATTCCAGACAGTGCTCCACTTTAATCATCTGTCAAGACTCCATTTAAATGCTGTCTTCTCAAAAAAAAATGCAAATGATCGCTTCTAAGTGTACTTAGTGCAACCCACAATGTGTAGGAGAAGGAGGAGAGAGAGAGGAGAGAGAGAGGAGATAAAGAACCTGCCATTTAGGCAGGACATGGGAGGGGGAGGGAATAGGGGACATGGGTGGTGGGTGATGGGCACTGGTGGAGGGTGGGGTGCTGGAACACTGTGTGACCGAAACCTCCAAGCATGAACAACGTTGTAATTGTATATCTCACGGTGGTATAATAAAATGTTTAAAAAAAATGCCAACAAACAGAGGTTAAATGTCCAAATAAAATAATAGTATCTTTCAATTCTCAGAAAGATATAGTTATAGGAATTGCTTTGGACTGTACTGGACTCACTCTAATTTCAGGGTCTATATCATTAACCATTTTTATCAAGTGAAAGAAATCTCAGCATTGTCCTGAGGAATATGCCTTAAGTATCTCACTTTATTGAAGATGAACTTTAATTAGTTCACAGTATTACTTAAAACTACATTAGTGATTAAAGAAATCATGCTTTGCAAAAAAAAAATAATAATAAAAAACTAAATGCTGTCTTCTACAGAAAACATTTCTAGATCCTACAGCCTAGAAGTTAGTCCTTTTCCCGACAATATGCTACAACAATTTAAATATACGATGAAGGAATTGAATAGTGTTGGGATAGCACTGTTTAACTAAACAACTATTAAACTCCTTTATAAAGAAGACCAGTAATTGCAAAGTCAAGTTTAGCCAAATGGGGAAAAAATCAATTCTTCCTTGTTCAAAAACCCAACAAACAGATTTGCACTTAAAATCCTGTGATTTAAGAAAAATACATCTAGATAACTGATTGAAACAGCAGAAAAGACAACAAATCAGAGGATGGGAACAGAAGATGCACTTGCTCCGTTATCCACATTTGTAAAAATATGGATGTGAGACAGGCTGGAGTCATCCACCGCCCCTCTCTCGTGCCCCCTCTCCAGTGCCCGGTTCCATGATTACAGCCTTTCTTCCTCAGCTACCTACTTCCCTTTCATCCTCACTGCCTATCTTCTGTCATCCTCCAGGACATTTCAGTTTATGTAAATTAAATATGGGTATGACAAAATTCTACGAAAATAGCACTCAGCATTACCTACTGTTCATTAGTTATTTATGCATAACCTCTCTGTCCTACTCAATTATTTATATTTGTCTCACCCATATGTCAACATAATTTGTATGGTTAAATGCGAAAGGACTGTATTTAAGTTACAATATTATTTGTTCTTATTTATAATAAAATTAAGGGCTGATCTAAAAACAAGGGTAGCAAATTTAAAAACCTCCAGTGGCCTAGCTAGTTTTCATAAAATTCTTAAAAAAGAAAGGTGTCCAGCCCTATAGGTGCCACAAAGGGTGTCAGGAGGTCAGACTTGGGAGCTCTTTCATGTTTTCAACAGATTCCAGAAAATCAGGTGTTTCAAATCCAATTTATACATTGGATTAGCTTATTCAATTAATGGGCCAAAATAGAAAAATCTTTACGCAATGAATCAAACAGAAACTTCTTGGCAAGACTTGCAAAGCATGGATTTCGGATTTCTACCCTAAGAAATAAGTGCTCCCTGCCCCTCGAGGTGTTGCAGGTGTGGCTGCAGTGCCCAGCTGCATTGGCAGGTGGCAGACAGGAGATAGGCTTGTCTACACCCCCAGGGCTCTGACCTGTGGGCCCTGGATGGTGGATGGTCTGACATAGGAAGAACAGTGTGCAGCCCCGCAAGAGACTTGGATAATGAAGTAGACTGGGACAGGTCCTTCCCAGGATCTTTCACATCTGTACAACATAATGATCATTGTAGTTGTAACAAACTGGGGAGGTTGATGGGGAATTAGGAACTATAATGTCACATTAGAAATCACTGCTGAGGCTGGGGAGGCTGGAACTCGGCTCGCCCCGGGCCCAGCTGAATATGGGACCCCAGGAGGGCAGACGGGTTTTGGGAGTGGGCCCGTCACCTCTGGGGGGTCCCGGAAGCAGCCGGATGAGACTCGCCATTCACACTGGCCACCATTTTCGCTGTCCGGACGCTGGGAAACTGCCTCACGACCAGATTAACAGAGCAAAACCAGTTCGAGCCCAAGTAGGCAGCTCCCAGAAGCGGGAATCACTGGGAATTCGCCAGATGGAGTCAGGGTTCGGCCATTCCCCTCTCCATTTTGTCGAGCCTGGTGGCCCCGCCCAGGAGCTGCCCGGGGCCATCAGCCACAGCATGAAGAGGCTCAAAAGCGGCTGGGGGAGGCTGGAACTCGGCTCGCCCCGGGCCCAGCTGAATATGGGACCCCCAGGAGGGCACACGGGTTTTGGGAGTGGGGCCCGTCACCTCTGGGGGTCCCGGAAGCAGCCGGATGAGACTCGCCCATCACACTAGCCACCATTTTCGCTGTCCGGACGCTGGGAAACTGCCTCACGACCAGATCAACAGAGCAAAACCAGTTCGAGCCCAGGTAGGCGGCTCCCAGAAGCGGGAATCACTGGGAATTCGTCAGATGGAGTCAGGGGTTCGGCCATTCCCCTCTCCATTTTGTCGAGCCTGGTGGCCCCGCCCAGGAGCTGCCCGCGGGCCACCATGCAGAGCTTCACAAGCGGCTGGGGAGACTGGAACTGGGCTCGCGCCGAGCCCAGCTGACGATGGGATCCCGAGGAGGGCAGATGGGTTTTGGGTGTTGGCCCATCGCCTCTGGGGGGTCCTGGAAGCAGCCGGATGAAACTTCGCCCATCACACTAGCCACCATTTTCGCTGTCCGGACGCTGGGAAACTGCCTCACAACCAGATCAACAGAGCAAAACCAGTTCGAGCCCAGGTAGGCGGCTCCCAGAAGCGGGAATCACTGGGAATTCGTCAGATGGAGTCAGGGTTCGGCCCTTCCCCTCTCCATTTTGTCGAGCCTGGTGGCCCCGCCCAGGAGCTGCCCAGCGGGCCAGCATGCAGAGCTTCACAAGCGGCTGGGGAGACTGGAACTGGGCTTGCGCCGAGCCCAGCTGACGATGGGATCCCGAGGAGGGCAGATGGGTTTTGGGTGTTGGCCCATCGCCTCTGGGGGTCCCGGAAGCAGCCGATGAAACTCGCCCATCACACTAGCCACCATTTTCGCTGTCCGGACGCTGGGAAACTGCCTCACGACCAGATCAACAGAGCAAAACCAGTTCGAGCCCAGGTAGGAGGCTCCCAGAAGCGGGAATCACTGGGAATTCGTCAGATGGAGTCAGGGTTCGGCCCTTCCCCCTCTCCATTTTGTCGAGCCTGGTGGCCCCGCCCAGGAGCTGCCCGCGGCCAGCATGCAGAGCTTCACAAGTGGCTGGGGAGACTGCAACTGGGCTCACGCCGAGCCCAGCTGACGATGGGATCCCGAGGAGGGCAGATGGGTTTTGGGTGTTGGCCCATCGTCTGTGGGGGTCCCAGAAGCAGCCGATGAAACTCGCCCATCACACTAGCCACCATTTTCGCTGTCCGGACGCTGGGAAACTGCCTCATGACCAGATCAACAGAGCAAAACCAGTTTGAGCCCAGGTAAGCGCGCCGCGTGGTCCACTAAAATAGTGAAACAGTAATGTCTTTTAATGCACTGTATTCCACGAAGAGCAGGAAAGTGTGGTGGGAGGGAGATATAAAGAGGAAAGAAATGACCTAGAGAATCTGCCAAATAGTTGAGATGCGGGAGGGGGAGGGAGGTGGGGACATTGGTGATGGGAGATGGGTTTGGGTGGAGGGATGCGTGTTGGAACACTGTAGAACCAAAACTCTACATGAGCATCTTTCAATTGTATGTCTAAAATGGTGTAATAATATTTGGGGGGGAAAATAATAAAATTAAATTAAAAAAAAAAACAAAAAAAAAAAAAGAAATAAGTGCTCTGGGCAAGTTCACTTTTTTTTTGTTTGCATTTAGTGAGCGTTTACTGTACATTTAGGCAGGAATATCACAATCAAAAAGTTGCTTGTTCTGGAATTGAAAGAAGGCAGAGACCCCCTTTCCCAACCAGGGCAGGCCTACTCATGAAAAGTTACCAATTTAGGGCCTGAGTGTCCTTTTCATCTTGAAGTAACCTTTTTGTTATCTACAAAAGGCCCAGAACAAATTCCTGTTAGAGGTTATTAGACCCCCGCCCAGAATCTACTATCTGGCCTGAATTGCCTGGATTGCATTCCTGCAAGTACTCATAGCCGTTGCTGACCCATGATCCCATGCGTGTATCTAGCCGCACCAAATATAGAAAGAAGTATTAAGAATGATCTGATTGGTGGGAAATGGTTACTTGGTACAAAGTAATTGGCTGCCTGCGCCGCAGACCTTGATGTAATATTTTAAATCTATTGGATGGTTATGCGCGGGCTTTTCTGTAGCGGCGGAACTATCTCTTAAAAGATCCTCCCTGGAAGGGTTCGGGGCTCTTAGCCACTGACCACTTGGGGTCATGCTATGGGCCCGAGTATACTTGCTTATTAATAAAACCCTTGCTTTTGCATAGGACCCGGTCTCTCAGAGTTTTCCTTGGTAGGTGCGGCGTTCTGAGGCTCCCAGTCAGTCACCCCATAGGGTGGCCAACTTTTTTCAGAATAACTTACATTTTGATATGGCGGACAGATAATAAGAAAACAAATTAATAAGAAAGATGATCATAAAAAGTTACATTTAAAGCATAATAATGTTTAAGAAGTGATGTACTCATTGAGATTATGTTCTTAGGGCCACTTGGATACCCCCTAGATTTTCCTTCTAGAAATGAGAGGTACATTTACCTTGTGGCAAGGCTCAGGGATGGCTTTTTATTAGAGTTCAGTGGTGGATTCATTTACCTTGCTTTGAAGATTAACATACCCCCTGTGCACAGCAGGCTCCATCAAAGGAAGTTACTGAACCCTTATGCAGATAGAAAAAATCTTTCAGAACTAAAATAAAGGATTAATTTCTAACATTCTGTAAATAAAATAAAACATATCTAAACATCTGAGACCCTATACCCATGAGCTATGCTTATAAACAATGGGCCAAAACGTACTAGAAGCAAGTCAATTCATCAAGTGCATATGTTTAAAAACCTTAATTGCTTAACCACCAACTATAGTCACATTATATAAAATAGGACACTAAATTTCACAGACTGGGAGGTTTATTATTCCTAGGCAAGTAAAAGTCACAATTTGACTTGCAGTTATGCATTTTATTAAGTATATAATAATAAATTACTTAAGGATACTTAAATTTAATGTGATTCACATCCACAGAGAAAATTTAACTTTAGCAGTAGACTTTATTATCGGAGTAAAACATAATTTTCAACTAAAAAGTCTGAATATAGGCATCCTCCATCTTCAGATTTTAAAAAAAGATATTAAAAGAAAACAAAACTCAGACAACCATGAAAAAAAATAATCATTTTTATATCACTCCTCACTTTTATATTCCAAAATATCTAGGCAAATGATGGCCTAAACATATGCAAGCTTTAGATCATCATACCAATAGTTGGAGAGTTGCAATTAACTTCAACATGTCACACTGTTATTAAATTAATATTGCAAAACACCAGCATTCAACTGGTCCCCCTGAGAGAAAAGGAAAAGAGACTGAATGGGTATATTGGGGAATAGTCTCAGTGCCACACATAAGCGCATCTCCTTGGGAAAGGTGGTTTCTGATTGCCCAAGCCCTGTAGTGACAGAGTTTCAAGGCTTTTTAACAAGAATCGGTAATTGTCCCAATCTCAATCACATTCAGAACAGACTTAACAGAATTTGAGCATAGTGCAAATTCCAACTAATTCCTCTGCTTTCTGTCATTCCATTCTTATTCCAGACAACACAAGTGAACAAAAATGAGAGGGTCTCAGAATGGCAACTCTAATGACTAGTAAATACAGAAATTTAGAAAACCCTGAATGAGCATTATAATCTAAGAAAGCAGCCATCTCTAGAGGCCAGAAACTAAAGAATTTCTCCTGGATAGAATGCATATGGAGCCTAATTAAAAAGGCATTAAGGGCCAAAAAAGGGCAGTCAAACCCCAGAAAACCACCCAGGGTTGCAGGAAGTAAACAAAGGGTACTTGGCAAAATTCCACTAATGCATCAAAATTTGCAAGACAGAGAGCTGGAAGTGTGGACAGGCCACAGGAGATGGGACACAAACTATTGTGCATAACTCCTAGCAGCTGGGCTAGAAGGCCTGCCATTTACACATACTTATGGACATGCAGAAAAGCAAGAATTTTAGGGCCTTTTCTTCTATAAAAAATGCAGTGTGGGGCTGGAGCGATAGCCCAGCGGGTAGGGCGTTTCCCCTTGCACGCGGCCGCCCTGCCGGCATGGGTTCGATCCCGGCATCCCTTATGGTCCCCTGAGCACCGCCAGGAGTAATTCCTGAGTGCAGAACCAGGAGTAACCCCTGAGCATCGCCGGGTGTGACCCAAAAAAAAAAAAAAAAAATGCAGTGTCAGAAACTGGTTTAGACACAGTGAAGGCAAGGAGGTCAAAGCAAACTCACAGAAAGTGTGGATTCTGTCAGACAGCAAAGGCTAGGAGAGCAGACACAAGCCTCAACTGGACTTTGCAAAGGTCTATCTCAGAGTCTTCTATCCCATTCATGTCTAGAGCCGTCAGTCTCAAGGCTGACTTGGACAGACATGCCAACAGCTTGTCCTTTGGAATACATTCTGAGAAAAAAAAAAAGCCTCCACTTCCTACAGGAAAATTCCAGTTCCAGGTTGGAACAGACTTCTCTGGAACAGTCTTGCAAAAATGAGTTAACAAGAAAATGTAAAATAAACATATAGATGCCACCCTACAAGTACTCTCGGAAAGTACAGACGAAATAAAAAGAAAATTACACTTGAGGGAAAGCAATATATGCTGGGGGGAAAAAATACACTGAGGAAAAAATAAAATAGACCATGATAACACTTGGTATTTTTTATGAGAAAAAATAAAATAGGTCGTGACAACACTCTGTATTGGGCAAAAAATAACAAAAACTGTCAAAGTCTACTCATATTCTACTATATCTTTAAAGAGTAATAACTAAAAAAAAAATCCTAAAAACACTGAGATAGATTACTAAGGAGACTCTGGATTTGATCCCAGGTACTGCTAAAAATAAACAAACAATGACTACAGTGGAAAAGCATATCAGACTCTCTTCACACTTTCACAGAAACAAAGAAGCATCACAAGGAGCATATCCAAGCTGCTCATCCATGACTGCAAGTGGAAAGTCAAGGACAGACATGCAAAGGGATGCATATTAGTTCATACATAAAAGTAGATGTATACAACGATGCAAAAAATGTAGCTATTGTAAATGCTGTCATAAGACAAAGTAAAAGCTAAAGTGGTTTCTAAAGAAAAAGTAAATATATGAAACCCATGAATAAGCTATTAGCAATATACCCAAAAAAGATAGTGCAGAGCTGCATAGGAGAGTAAAGCTGAGTGAAAACAATATTAAAAGAAGCTAACAATATAGCTTTCCTGATAATAAGAAATCACGTAAGAGGAAATCAGATGTCTGAGGTAAAAGCTTAAGGAGGAGAGTCTGGGGATATAGCTCAGTTGTTCAGTACTTGCCTCGAATGTGTGGAGCTCTGTGTTTGATCCCCAATATCAGATTAAAACAAACAAAAAAAATGTTAGATGTTATAAGAACAGAATATTCTTTCCTCTCAAATGGCTTTTTAAAAATGCACCATCAGTATTAAATAACTTGAAAGAAAAGAAAAATCAAATATTTTAATCAGGGTAGTTTGTGTTTTATATGCCTACTCTTAAATACTGTCTTAAAATGAAAAGACAATTACAATGAAGATATAATCACACAGATACACACAGAGGGGAGTTAGCTGTATGTGTGTTTGTGTGTGTGTTTGTATCATGGAGGAATAAAGAGATACATTTATACAAACTATTTTAGACATCTCTCATTCCCTTTCCACATAAAAAAGTATAAATATTAGAAAAAACTGCATTAAGGACTATGTATTAAGGTTCACACTCTATAAGACGTAATTTTCTTTGATATTGAGTACTTAAAAAACTAAACTTCTATTATTACTTAAGAAGAGAAAAAAAAACTTGACATTCAACATAGGAGCTTTTTTTTCCATCACTTGATCACTTGATATCCCGTTATTCATCAATTTGCTCAAGCAGGCGCCAGTAATGTTTCCATTTGACCCTACCACTTGCCAGTGTAGCCCAATGGCAGATGTCTGTATCGGGGATATTAAGAGCTTCGAACTGTTTGTTTAGGGTCCTGATAAGGAAGTCTGACCATCTTGCAGGTGGGCTGCCACACAATCTTTTAGGCGTCCAGTGGGATCCAATCGTAATGGTTGTCTCCAGACAACCAGCCCATCTGATTTTCGATGTTGTGGCAGATAAGACAGCATCCTTGATTTTAGAATAGCGATGGAGGTGGGAACTCCGTATTCCCTCTCTCACGTGAGTGAGGTGAGGCATGATATTCCAAGCATGGCTCTTTTGATTCCTCTTTGACAGAACCGAATAGCATTCTCATCCTGCTTTCGTAAGGCCCAGGTCTCTGAGGTGTATGTCAATGTAGGGAGATCAGTGGAGTCAAAGAGGTGTGCCCATAGCCGGAGGTTCTTTGTTCTTTTGACTATTGTTTAGATGTTTTTGAAGGCAGTCCATGCCGCTCTTTTCTGCTCTTTTTTTCCATAATTAAACTAAAATTATAAATTAACTTCAAAAACTAAAAATGGTCTGGAGAGACAGTACAGAGGCAAGGTGCTCGCTTTTCATGCAGCCAACCATAGTTTGATCCCTTGTGCCACAGATGGTTTCATGAGCACCATTTGGTGTGATCCAAAGAGCCAAGAGTTAAGCCTGAAGCACCTTTGAGTGTGTCCCTTTAATACAAATATATATCTGTACATAAATTAAAGGGTACAGAGATAATTCAAGGGGCTGGAGCTAATGCCTCGAAAACAAAAAGCTCAATTAAATCCCTGGCATTACATGCCTCTTCTATCCAATAGTTAGATATATTCCGACTGGTCCTTAGCACTGCGGGAACAAGTAACACTACTGCAATGGGCTGGAGCATGAGCCATGAAGCCCATACTGCTGGCCAAAATTCAGCAGGTATGGCTCCTGGCTCCTGAAATTCCACTGGGTAAGGCCACTATACTCTGACTTCAACTGTCGTATCAAGTCCATCCACTTTAAATCAGCTAAAGACAAGTATGCAAATAAAAGAACTCAGTAATAAGAGAGGGCTATAAAAAGTTACTATTTTGAAGCTTTTTACCATTTTATCCAAATAAATTTTACACTTTCAAATTGTTCTTAAGATAAAAAAAAAGATAAAAGGATAAAGCTGCTCAAAATCAATAAACATGAGAACAATAAAATGTTGTCAATGAAAAACCTTCTAAAAAGTGAGTCAGGTCAATATGGTTATAGAGATAAATTCATATAAACCCAAGGGACAGATACTTGTGTCATGCAAAATGTTTCAGAAAACATAAAAGCTTCCAAAATGATTTTATGATGCTAACATAATCTGGAAAAATACTGCTTATAAAATGAAAACCACAGTCCAATCTTAATCATGAACACAAGTACAAAACTAAACTACTTGCAAATAGACTCCAGCCATGTATTCATCTACCACCTACATCTGTGTTGATTTTATTCTCAGGTGCAATATTCATTTAGTTATAGGAAAACTGTTGGTATGGCATTTTTACATTACTATGTGTAGGAAGAAAAGTGGATAAAATAACGGGATATACATACATATATTCTAATGGTGACTGATTGTTGAAGATAAGAGTGAAAGCACATTTTTACCTCTTTCTCTCCCATAACCCCAATAAAACACTAGAAAATTATTAAGGAGTGTAACTGCTTAAGGGCACTTTGTTGAAAGTGAATGTTTTGCTCACAATACCATTTCTGCATCATGATTTTTCATCATTTTTCAACAAATATGTATTAAAATTTACTCTGTGTCAGAGAGTATATGCTAGACATCCTTAACTTCTCTCTTTCTCTCAGGTAGATTATTAGCTTGCCTAAAATTGAATTCCCTGTCATGAATTGCATTTAAATCTCATCCTGATCTTTCACTAAAGCTCCAGTAGCATTTTTCAAAAAAAAGAGAATAGAACAAAAGAAGAGGAACACAAATCTTAGTAAAAGAGATTACTCAACCGCCAGGAGGAATTCCTGAGTGCAGAGCCAGGAGAAACCCTGAGCATTGCCGGGTATGATCCAAAAAAAGAAAAAAAAAAAGAGAGATTACTCAAAAAGAGAAAAAAAGCAGGAGGGAGGGGCAGGAGTAGATCAGTCAACAAGATTTCTAATCAAAAACACTTCAAAATGCTCAAGAACTCCATGGGCCTCAGCTAACCACATTGATTGAAGGATTCTTTGGAGTGAGACTTTCTTAAAACACTTCTTAGCACTGTAAGCTCAGGTAAAACAACCTGAGAGCCCAGCCTAGACTCTGCAAGCCTAAACAGCTGTGACAGCTTTAGAGTTACAGATCCTTTGCTGCTCTAGATCAAAAGGTCTTAGAAGTTTGTCTGGGATTTAGGCGCTGACACTGCAAATGCTGAAGCCAACTACCTATTGCTCCACATCCCAGAGCTGAGGACTCTTGGGTTTCCTCTGGGCCCTGCCTTCTCCTTAGGGCTGCACACTTCCCTCTGTGTGTTTCCTGGAACATCTTAGCAAACGTCTACCCTTATCTATGACCACACTCTCCCTGGGAAGAATCCCTGGGAACCAAGTTACTGTCTGTACCTTCCCCCAGCTTCCTGGGTTTTTTTTTTAATGCTCAAAAACAAAATAAAAAAAGATAGTGTTGATACAGTGCCTCGTCCAGGATGACGATCTTCCCCGCAGTCCAGAAGAGTGAGCAAACATCTTCCAGTGACAGACCTCTAAGGACACGTTGTGGCTCACTTTTGATTTCATTCCTGTACTTTATTTCCTTCTTCAGAGAAGCACAATAAAACAGAAAATAGATCTTGCTGCACTACGCCTTCTCCAGAGGCACAATTTTTTGCTTAAATTTTTTGGTTGCTGTTTGTTGTTATGTTGGTTTCACACCCAGGGGTGCTCAGCTCAGAAATAACTCCTGACTCTGCACTCCAGAGATCACGTTTTTTTTTTTTGTTGTTGTTGTTGTTGTTGTTTTTTTTTTTTTGCTTTCAGGTCACACCTGGCAATGCTCAGGGGTTACTCCTGGCTCTGCACTCAGGAATTACTCATGGTGCTCCACAGAGGACCATATGGGATGCCAAGGATCGAACCTGGGTCAGCCATGTCAAGGCAAAGTCCTACCCACTGTGCACTCCAGCCCCCAGAGATCACTCCAAACTGGGCTTCAGGGACCATTTGGTATGCTGGGCACTGAACATAGGTTGACCATGTGTAAGATAAGTGCCCTACTCACTGTTCTTTCTCTAGCCCCTTGCCTAGTTCTAAATAAAGAAAAGTATCTTAAACCTGAGGAAAATCTCTCCTGTAGCAAAGAGTTCCTGAATATCCCGGTAACTGCCTCCTGAATCACCAGTTCTCTTCATTAATCTGCACTGAGTTGTAGGCAATATAAGAACAAGTCAGACATATTGCAGAACATGTCTGCATGGTTCCAGAACATTTCATAAAGCACAAATTGAGTGAAATAAATTGGGGGAGGACTTTCAAGTTCTTTAAGTTTACACTGTTTACATTATGCTACAGCCTACTGAGTATGCAATAGCAATATGCCTAAAAAGGACAATATATAATAACCTTAATTAAAAGAATTTTATTGCTAAAATTGCTAACTTCCCCTGAGCTGATATTGTTGCTGGTGGATAGAAAATGGTAAAGCTACAGTGCAGAATAAAGCTAAACGCAATAGAGGCTGAAGAGTAGTAGAGCGGGTAAGATGCCTTCCTTGCATATGTCTGGCGGATTCAATCCCCAGGACCCCATCTGATACTCTGAAACCCACCAGGGGCCTGTGATCCCTGAGCACAGAGGCAGTAGAGAGCCCTGCATGCTGCTACGTATGGGTCAAAAATAAAAACAAAAAGCTGGGCACAGTAAAATGAAAGTAAGCTAACACTTGCCTCTCAAGCTAGGAAATGAACTTGACTCATTAGCGATTGTATCCTCATCCTTGTGTTCAAAGAATCTCGTCATCTATCAGAGGAAATAACATCTTGATTTGAGAGGAGGTTAAGTGAGCACCACCTTCTTCTCAGGAAGAAGAGGGGAAAGGCTGACTACAGGTGTTAAGACCCAAAAGCCCTAGGGAAAGAAATTTAAAATATTCTTGCATTCAACTACAAACATATTTCTGAGGATAGGCTGTACCAGAGAAGGGAAACATGCTCACAATTAGTGTTAAGGAAGGTGAGTGATTTTTGTACCTCCCTGGCATACCCACAGTCATAACAGTTATAGTTACATATTATACAGTTATAATAGCTATAGGTATATCTATTACAGCTAGACTACCTAAACAACATTTAAGAATTCAAAATTCTGGAAAATAAAGATTGCTTAGGTCATATCGTATAGGAGTTAAGATGCTCGCCTTGCATATAGTTAACCCCCAGCACAAGTACATGAGCACCCCTAATGTTCACTTTTTCACACCAGGAACAATCCCTGAGAACTGCAAAAGTCTGGCTCTCACTCTCACCCACACACATACACACAGAAAAGATGATGCTCAGCAATGTGGTAGAAAGCTGGTACCTGAGTAGACCAAAAGAAGCAATCAATGGAAGTTCCCCAGAGCATTCTTACCTGATGAAATTTCTAAAGGTCCATTTTGAGTCATTGGTGTATTGTGCCGCAAATCCCTTGCTTACATCACACTTCATTAAAGTCTGGGCACATGGCACTAACATCAAAGGGGTCCAGGAAACACAGTTCACTTCAGGCCAGCAGAGTTCCAGGGAGTTGGTGAGATACCACAGGCAGAGAGGAAAGTTTTAGACCTCCAAGAGCAAAATCTTAGGCATTACAATAGCAGTTTTACTGACAGTGGTGAAGAAAATGCATTCTCTTTGAACACCTATCAGCAGTACCTCACAGGGAATTTTATACGTGCAGACAGTAATTCAAACTCATTCCTACTGTAATCTCTGAGGAGTGGGTGGCAATAGTGTCACCCAGAGAAGCCATCCCCATTCCAACAGAACCAGACATGTGCTAACCTTCATGGGTCTACTGCTTCCCTGATCCAATCAGGGTTTATAACTAATAACCAATGGTACATTGGAAATCACCAAGCTTCATGTCAGGCAGATCAATAAGTGTTTCCACTGTATCTTCATTAACAGTGAGTACAATGAAAATTAGGAATAACAGCATTCCATTTTGTCAGAGGTGAGAAAATTGAGACCCAAAGAAGTTAACAGACTTAGGATCACACACTATTGATAAACAAGTATGAAAACAAAATTATCTGACTGAAACAAAACAACACACATCGTTCCTTTGTTTGACAGCATGATCAAGCAAAAATAGTCTTCTTATCAATGAATATTTAGTCCCTAAACACCAATTTGCTACTGAAGACTCACCGAAAAAAATCCCTATGTACAGTCTGCATAAAAAAAAAACTAAGCAATAATTTTTAGAAAGATTAATATCCTAAACTTAAGAAATTAGAGCTCTTTAATGAAAATTTGAGAATATCTATGATTTGTTTTTTCCCACGTGATGCAAACAGCAGCAAATTTCCTGCCAGAAATCTTCCTAGAAAGACAGTACAAATATTGGCATATGAATTTAAGTGAAAGCGCTGTACAAGTGCAAACTACATTTTCTTATACTACAAAATATGGGGGAAGTAGTTTTCTTTATATGAATGACTTAACATGCCCTGCTTATGTGGGTAGTCTGTTTTTCTATTCCTAATAGTAAAAATAATGGGCAGAAGTGAGCTGAGTAATTCATAACCGGAAGAAATATAGAATGGGCAAACACAGGAAATAATGCAAACAATCAATCACCATTCTTCAGAATGTAATTATGTATTTGCCTCCAAAAAACAGGCTTTGAAGCAACTAAACTTGTTAATAATGTCTGAATATAGATTAGAATGCCACAAAACATTTTAACAAGTACTATTTACCTAAATCATTTCATACAACTCCCAACTCTCTAATCAGAGTCCTTAACTCATCCAACATTTAACTCCAGAGGTTAGGGCATGGTTTCTTATTATTACCAAAGGTGAAATACTGCCTTTTTCTTAACTCTTCATACTTTCGTGTTTTCATCATGCAATACTTTCAAATTTTAAAGAAAGTCTTTATCAATCAAGTACTAGAATGTCGTCAGTACTTGAGCTAGAACTCAGTGCTTATGTATGAATCAGGCCGGAGAGTTAGCAGCATAGGAAATCAAAACTTCAAGGTTACAGTATATCCTCTTCACATAAAAGTGTCTTGAGCATTTTGTGGGAACTTTTCCATAAACAAAAAGGAAGTATTCAAAACTTACAACTAGATCTTATCTCTCGTGTTAAGTTTTAGACAAGCCATTTGAAGGGTGGAAAATGACTGTAAAATCTAAAGATTTTAAAATCTAAGGTCAAGTGTTTTTATTTTTACACTGACAGAAATTTTTATTAGAAACTTTTACTTATTAAATCAGATACTTAATCAGTTTCTGTAATATATTTTCTGGCATAAAGTCAATACTCTCTTTCTTAGGATAAAACACACTTTTATACTTCAGTAAGCCTGTTCAGATTCTCCTCTTAAATTTTCCATAATGCTTTTCACCCTAAGTGTGCATTTGTTGGAATTATTTCATGTAAATCTTAAATATATTTAGCACAGAATTATTCATAATATGAATTTTATCATTTATAGACCTATAAAAGATAGTTCGGGGCAAATTTATTTACTTTATCTCATGTATCACTGATGTACTATTTTGTGGAATTCGGTAAGTTTAGCTCTATTCATCTATATGTGCCACCTAACCACCTCCTCTAGTTAAAAAAATATTTATCTCAAATTCTTGTCACTTCACTTGTCTTCACGTCCATCGATTTGCTCCAGCGGGCACCAGCGACATCTCCATATGTCCTGTTCCAAGCAAGTGTAGCCCAAGGGCATCTGTTTGCTCCAGGAACAGGAAGCACCTCAAACCATTCCTTCAGGACATGGGAATGAGGTCCATAATTGTCACTGATTTTTGGCATATCAAATAAAACAGGGGTAGCTTTCCAGGCTCTGCCATGTAGGTGATATACTCTCAGTAGAAGGTTCTCATCTTGAGCATTTACTGATGAAACTCATTGAAGAAAGATCAGGTTATTTCAATGAATCCTAACAACACCCCTATGAAATAGATAAGGGAAAATATTAGCAGATTTCTGTTCCACGTGATAAGGTCTAGAGGCAGTGAAAAGACCTTCCCAGCTATCCGATTTTCTAGAAAGAGACCAAGAGCATGAGATACATTTTTTAAAAAATAAAATGGGGGCTGGAGCCATAGTACAGCAAGTAGGGTTTTTGCCTTGTGCATATTCAACCCGGATTCAACTCTCTGGCATTCCATATGCTCCACCAAGCACTGCCAGGCGCAATTCCTGAGTGCAGAGCCAGAAGTAACCCCTGAGCATCACAAGTGTGACCCAAAAAGTAAAAAAATAAAGAAAGAAAAAAATGGTCAAAGTCATCAAAACTAAAGATTTTTTTTAATAAACCTGAGCTTACATGGGAGTGTAGCAGGTGAAAGGGTCTCTGGAACACATTGGGAAGAAGTGGGCTCTCTGGTGAGGGGTGTGGTGTTGGAAAGATATAGTCATGGAAAGTAAAAGTAATAATGCTGTAAATCCCAGTACCTAAGTCAAAAGGTTTGGAAAAAATCATGGACGGGGTCAGTCATGTACATTCTCAGTAGATTACTTATCTTCCATATATGAGATCCTAGGTAAAATTTGCAATTATCACATGCCCACAAAAATTTCTTATGACAGCTACTTTGACATTGTATATGACTAAAGAAAAGTTTGTGAATTAAGCAGCGTGCAAGACTTTCTTCTACAAGAGCTGTTTAGTAGGCATGGTGATGCTGAGACACAGGCTTTTGCAGTAAAAAGGGGCAAAAGATGTGACCAGTATTTTTTTTCTAAAACAAGATTCTTCAAACAATAATGATGCTTAACATTAGTAAATATTCACCTTATATAATGTTTTATAATTCAATATAATTTTTCCAAATACTATTTCATTGACTGACATACAATCATGGAAACCAGTCTGAACATCATCCCTCTTTTATGAAATTATAAAATGGAAACTCGAGGGGCTATGCTGGTAGGAGGGTTGAGAACCGTATAGATGCCAAATCTTGGCTTTCGATCCAGGATCCTTCCCTTATCACTGGGCCTCCTACAGTGTCACTAAATACAGTGATTTGCATGTATCAAATCAAGTTGCTGTTGATACACAGGAAAATTCTCACTGAATAAATAGCTCTGGCAAATGAACTAGTAAGAATTACTTTGGGAGCCAGTGGGGGCGGTGGGGGAAAAAATTACTTTATAACATATTCAGAATTTTTATTATTAAAAATTGCTCTTACTAAAGGAATATTTACAGTTGAGTTCAAACATCATTTAACAGATCTTTGAATAAGATGTAATTATTCCATGGCTTTACCTTCATATCTATGGTTCTAGTGATTCATGCAACTTTCTGTGGTAAACTGACAATCATGGAAAATTTGATAAAATCATTTAAATTTATCATTCTAGACCCTAACTTGACGTCCCAACTGGATTAAAAATTTGGGGTCCTCTCAAACAGCACTTAGGGTCCTGGGGATATTTATTTCCCACTACTCTGAGCCCTGCTCTGTGAGCTAGAGGACTCACTGCTCAGGCCCAGGGATGTGGTGCTGCTGGGCCCAGAGGTGCCAAGCCAGAGACTTGGCAGTGCTAGGAGGTCCACAAGGCTACTCCGCAATACTGCCATGGGGTTGGACGTCCAAGGGATCATGCTCAGTGACTTATATGTCAGACATTTATTCTAGTTCACCGAGCTAAAAAAACTGATGTATTAAAGAAGAAATGACAAAAGGGCTTTACAAAATTCAAGATCATTTCTATGAAAACACAACACCAAACAAATATACAGTGTTATGTATATATAATAAAATTATGCTACTTAAAAACAGTGAAAACTCTGGGTGGAAAAACTAAACAATATATTTGAAAAGAATTTGAATAACTTTAAAATAATTATATTTTACATACTCGATTGTGTGTACAAAATACCATAAATTTTGTATTCTAAAGTATAACCAAGCCATTTAAATCTTACCTCACATCACAGTAAAATCTTAAAATATACATACTGCTGTAACACTGACAAAATAGTTAAAAGCTTCCAAAAGAGTTAAGAACTTCCCAAGAGACTTTTACCCAATGTACTGAAATTTCAATCAAATGCTTCTAAAGGGCCTCTTGTCACCATCCCTGGAGACAGGTACATGTTCCAAAGATGCCAAACCCCACTTGTCTATGGGTTTCATGTTTGCTGAAATCTCACTGAGCTATTTCCACTCACTTCAAGCCATCCTGCAAGAGGCTGCAATCTGACAGCACTCGGTAACCACATTTGCTTATGGTTTTTGAGATATGCACAGAAGCAATAAAATGTTAACTGACTTGATGCCAAAGACAAGCAATGCCAGCAGGATTAAGTAAAGGACTATATGAATAAAGGATATCTTGGAGGAAGAAAAACCAATAAATATTCTAATACTCTCGAGAATAACCTCATAATTATAGGACATGCATTATTAACACTATACTGGTAGGAGTTCTAAATATACACATATTTCCCAAAATATTACACATATTTCCCAACTTACACAGAGCTCAGGATGCACCTCAATGAGCTAACCCACAGGAACATTAATAAACTGCTGGTACTTAAATGTTCTACATGAAGACACTTTATATGAAGGAACGCTAAACCAGCAAGAACATGGCCTCCAAGGATAATTTTTAAGAGGTTTATGTATAATAACATTGCAACAAAAAGGAATTACACAACTAAAAATTGTTTCAACTTAGAACCAAATAATCAAAGAATATAGTGACAGATAATAGTGGAATACTTCACTGAGCATGTCCCAAGACAGCAAGTGAAAGCACTTGACTGTATCCTCATAGAATCCCACTGGAATTACTTAAACAGCAAGCTCTTTGACCCTGTGAAAAATAGGCCTCATTGACTTCTGGAAATGTATGTGTACTAAGTGAAGTTAAGGCCTACTAAAAAAGTCGTGCAAAATCAAGAGCATTCCAAATATATCCGGCACTTTCCAATCCCTGAAAGTATGAGAATTGTTCCTAGAAAAAAAAAAAAGAGCCTAAAGGACAGAACACAAGCAGTTTAAAGTAGCTCCAAAATGGAAATGTTTTCATTATCACCACTAGTCTAAGACTGAAATTTTCATCAAAGGGGAAAATAAAAAAATAAGAAAAGGTCCCTGGAGGCAAAGGGCTCATTTACAGCCATTTGAGAGTGAGTCCCCCTCTATCAGTGTGACACTTAGATTGGCTGTGGTCCATCTTTGTGTGCAAGCAGTAGGACTATCATTTCCACTAGGAAATGATGGGAAGGGAAGGGAGCGGAGGGGAAGGGGAGGGAGGGGAGGGGAGGTAAGGGGAGGGAGGGGAGAAAGGAAGAAATATCATCTGGAATAAAAGCAAATGTTCTAGCTAAATTCACAAAAGTCTCCATATTCAACAGAGTAGATGATTGCTGCTCAGCAATTCCCCAAAGCCACAGCTCTCCAGGTTCTTTATCTGTTTGCTTTGTTTATATCGGATCACTGTTCAGGATACTATGTTGACGCTAATTATTCAAAGGCAGGAAGGAGGTCTGTATATTCCTGTGTCCCATGCTGTGACCAAATCTGGAAACAGTAATACCTGCCAAGGCTGCACAGCCACCTCAGTGAGGTGAATTTCTCATGCAGCTTTACCCACAGGATGACTGCCTGCCTAAGAACTCCCAACTTCTTCCTTTAGAAAGAAAAGATCTGCTTTATCTTGCAACTCTGCTAATCAAAGACTGGTCTGTCCTTGGAAGTATTTCGTGCACCTCCAAGCCTTAATATTCCTATAAAGCAAACCTGAATATCATCACAGATGAGAGGGACTTCGAGCAAGAAGGATTCTTAAGTCACTTGCGTTAAATAATTTTACATGCTTACTAGTAAATAATTAGAACATAGTAAATATTCAACAAGCAAAAATAGTTAGAAGAGTAGAGCCTAATAAGCATTGAGGAAATAAGAAAACTATAGCTAGAAACGTTTACAATTTTACCACACACAAAAAAAAAAGTATTAGATAATTGTATTCTTATACTAATTCTTTGCAGAACAAACTGTTTCTGAAAAAGAGGAAATCTCTTGGCCCAGTCTATGGGTTACTATAATCCTGCCTCCTCAAAGAGCAAACAAATGTCACTTACGACTATAGAATATCATTCTTTATTTCATAGTATTATTTACACTTTGTCTATATTTTACTGAGCAAAACTAATTTTGCTTTCTGTTTTGTTTTTGAGTTTTGGCCATACCCCTTGTTACTCAGGAGTTACTCCTGATTCTGTGCTCAGAGACCACACCTGGCAGTTCTCAGGGGACTGTATGCTGTGCCAGGGATCAAACCAGAGTCAGACTCTCGTGCAAAGCATGTCCCTTACCCCTAGATTATGTCTCCAACCCCAAAGGCTTAGTTATTTGAGAGTTGGGAGTGGATCACAGCAGTGATGATCAGGGGCCTTATCTGGCTCTGTGTTGAGGAGTGACCACCCTGATGTACTTGGGAGACCATCTGTAGTGATGGGACTCAGACCAAGGCTGACGCAGACACTGCTGCATGCGAGGCAAGTATCTCACCTCTGGGACCTTCTCCCAGCTCAATTTTATATTTTAAAACATGCAAATTACATATATATGTATAAAACATATATATCACTGTATCACTGTCTTCCCGTTCATCTTCGATTTGCTCGAGCGGGCACCAGTAACATCTCCATATGACCTGTCTCATGCAAGTAGAGCCCAAGGACACCTGCTTGCTCCAGGAACATAAAGAGCCTCAAACCATTCCATCAGGTCATGGGAATGAGGTCTATAATTGTTACAGGTATCTGGCATATCAAATACAACATGGGTAGCCTGCCAGGCTCTGCCGTCTGGGTAGCATACTCTTGTAGTCATCTCAAAATCCATATATGTATGTATATATATATATATATATATATATATATATATATACATCAGTATTAGCTTTGAACATTCCAATCAGGTCTACTTCCATTAAAATGACAAACACCAACCACAAACAATTGCAAAAACATAGCTCACGGCTCTGAAACCGATGTGAATCAGACAAGCGTGCGTATGTCACAGAAACAGAGAAAGCTCCAACTCAATCCAGGATACCGTCTCATAAAACACTAAACAATACCCAGGGATAAAAGCTAAATTTTCAGACCAGAGATATACTATATATAGTGTGTACGGTGCTTTCCACGCATGAATCCAACATGGGTCTAATCCCAGGTACCACATATGTCTCCACCCCCACATATGACCCACCCAGGAATGATCTCTGAACAAAGAGCCAAGTTTAAGCCCTGAGCACCACCAGGTGTGGCTCCAAAATGATCAAATAACAAAATTTTAAAAGCTAAACTCTCCATACACAATAATCTAACAAAAATTACTGGGTGTCACTTTTCCAACACTCTCTACATAGCCATCAGTTAGGTCCTGCGGTCAGGAGGTAAAGTCCTTAACCATTGCAATTTATGGGCGGTATGAGGCAGCCCTCAGGAGTGCCACTGGAGAGTGACAAACAATAAACTACCCACCACACTAAATTACTGTCCCCATATGTAAAAGAATAAAGAAAACAAGACATCTTAAGCAGCTCGACAGGCTTGCTCACCACCTATTCTGTAATGAAGTTCCCAGTAATCAGAGTTGAAATTTTATTTGTCTACAACACTGATGAATCTGAAGAATTTTCCCTCAAATGACTGCAAGTCGGAATGTTGGCAGGCACTCCGAATACAATAGCATACAGATGAACTTTGATTGTAATCTCTATTTCCAGGCAGCTTTGATTTGTAAAAGTTGTTCACAAACAGTACTTGGAAAATAATGATGCCTTGCATGACACTTTCTGAGATGCTTTCTAGAGCTCATTTAACCCATCTTCAAACATTTCTGTTCACACCAAGATAAGAGTTGTACTGTACTTGGAAAAAATCAAACACGAGAAAACTCAGTTTCCAGGTCACATCAAGTCTGGGGTACTTTTTGTACATTCCCACATGATAAACTATTGCATAAACTGGGGTGAAGTACTTTTTACAGTTCCTGTGAGTACAATCCAAAGGTTACACTTACAAAATTGTGTTCCATAAATAATCATCAGAGCATATCTATTGGTTTAATGAAGTTATTAAAAGGGTCATATATCTCTTATAATATAAATCTGTGAATCATACCCTAGTACCCCATAGATTATTTTGGCTTTCATTGAGGAATTAAGCTATGGATTAGAAAAGTCAGTGACCATGTATGTCTTAAAATCACTGAAAAGAATTCATTGAAACAATGCAACTTCTTGCTAATTATCCTCTAAGCAATGCTTTAATTTGTCTCTCCCAGCTTATAGTCAATAAGCAAAAGGCAAGGTGGAAGGATGAGCAAAGGTTTATCTCTGGAGAGATAAACCTCATGGAAAAGCAGGCAGATACTAAAGCATGAGTCTGATGGTAATCCGTTCAGCCTTTCACACGGAGCATCTCAGGTGTCCCCTGCCAGGTCAAAAATGACATACTGAGATTCCCTAGAGACTCTATTCAATGATGGCACTTCATTCCATTAGGCTATTTTTAATTAATATGGTACAACTTATTTCTACCTGTATTTCCCAAGGAGGGCCAAACACTTTCATCACTGTAAGACAGAGGCTGACTTTTGAAATCAATTCACTTTTGCATCAAAAACTACACATGCATTTTAGAATATCTTTGAAAATTTAAATAGCTTTACATGTTGATCAATGGACTCTTCTGGAGAATTTAATACACCTTTGGCTATCTCACAAGGAAGACCAAAATTTCAGACATTATGCATAAAGATTTCATACCTGCTTTGAAAGAAATGAGTGTTTAAAGATTTCTTTTTAATGGATTTTTTCTCAGTTCAGCCAACAGAAACAAATAGCTATTTCCTAGTCAGATTTCTCCAGCTAAGAGTATTAAGCCAATCAACATATAATACACTGGCCAAGAAGAAAAACTATTTGGTAATGAACCCTTGTTACAACAACACTATATTTACTTTTAAACTTCAACCTTCCACACAGTAAAACCACAAATGAGGAATGTTTACATATGGTCAGTCTTAACTTTTATGAAAACTTCTTCCTTTATTTAAAAAATCCATTTTCTTTTCAACTAATACACTAACATGAGAATATCAGGACTACAGCAATAAGTGATTTCCTCTTTGTGCATTTTTTATTTTTCGTGCATTTTTTTGCTTTATTTATTTTGGTTTTGGAATCATACCAATAATGCTACAGCTTACTTCTGCCTCTGCACTCAGGAATCACCCCTGGTGGTGCTTGGGGTACCATATAGGATGATGGGGACAGACACCTAGTCAGCCATATGAAAAGCAAGCACCTCACCTATTATACTATCTTTCTGGCCCCTATTTTCTGAGCCTTTCTTTAATTTTTTTTTTATTTTTATTGTAGCAGCATGAAACATTTTTAAACATAAAATGTCCAGTCAATCTACTGAAGGCAGAAGGCAAGAATAAGTACACAAGAAGCCCAAGTTACCAAAGTAATATCTATTATGTACCCAAATGCTTCTTTACTAGAAAAGTCACAAGGTCAACAAGGTTTGTGTCTCTATCTTGTTGGCTTAAAAAGTAATGTCAGGAGACCAAGGGTAACTAAAGTAGATGATTAGACCCTAGGTATCCAATGATACAACAAGACAGTAAAAATGGGAAGTGGAGAGTGTCAGAGCTAACTGCTATTTCAGTCCCTGGCACAGGTATAGAAAAAGGATTTTTCAAGGTGGGGGGACATGCTAACCATCATCCCAAATGTCTTCAATGATTATCTATAAAGTCTACCACTTCTACTTAAGGAAAAGTTCCACGTAGCTTTTCTTTTCAATTTCTAACATAAGGTGATCACTTATTTCTGATTCACTAATTCAAAATTTGTTAGAGTTTTCAACTAATCTTTATGAGTTCTCAAGACCAACATACAGGAAAAAAATAAAGACAAGTTGATCCCTAGTATATGATCCCAAGAATATAAACATCTCAGAATTAGTAAATCAGGACATCCCCAGCCATAAGATTCTCTGCCATCAACCAGAAAATATTTTTTAAAACAACTCTCAAACAAAATAACTGACCAAACTCAGGGAAGGACGTCTTATTAACATTTTGGGAAAATGTTCAAATTGACCAAAACTATAGCCTGCACATTCAAACAGAATTCTATTTTTCCTAGAAAATCTCCAAAAATCTGAAAACTAATAACCAATAATATTGGTTAAAGTATATGTTGACATGTTCAAGGAGCAGTAAAAAAAAATGGTACCAGTACTATGGGATTCTGTTTATCCCTTTAACATAACAATTTTTAATTGAAAACATATAACTACCTAAGTATCAAAAACAGTTTTCACATTCTACAAAAAACATGCTCATAGATCCAGATACTTTTCTTAAAGGGAAATAAATATTAGTCAAGAATAACAGATTATTTACATCAGTTTCAAAACAACTTCACAAAAAACTTCCAAATAACCTTATATCTTCTATTTCAGAAGCCTAGAACAAAAAAAAAAAAATAACTTGTAGCACATGCACAGACAGGGACCCCGCATCTAGTCACAATTATCTGGGTATAAAAATTTCAGTGTCAATATTTGATCTTGAGCAAACAATTCAATGACTCTTCAACAAACTCCTCAAAGAAAATCTAAGAATTTGTCCACACAGTAACTATTAACTACCTTCTAGGCACCAAGCTGTGATAGCTGCTGCCCTAAGTTTTAGTCCAGAAGGAAACAAATAAGCAAAGTCAGTCTTCCTGGATTGTACGTGATAGTGGAGGAAAGACTGTGGTGAGGAATAAGATAAATCAAATCCTGACCTGAAACAAGATTATACTCAACAGACCAGATTTACAAAGTGAACCGATTGGTGACAGTCCCTAATACCTCAGAGAACTAAAGACAGCAATGACTATTTCACGTGACTACTGTAAAAATTAAGTGAGCCAATTCACAGAATTCATTCTGCCTTCAAGTTAAAAAATCTATATAGCTGGTGGCCACTTGCCCGCATACTGCAGACCCAGGTTGGAGCCCAGGGACCATATTTGGTCTCCCAAGCCCTGAAAGGAGTGATCCCTGAGCACAGAGCCAGGAGTAATCCCTGAATACTGCTGGCTACAGCCCAAGAAATAAAATAAAAACTGGGGCAGGAGTGATAGCCCAGCGGGTAGGGCATTTGCCTTGCACGTGGCCGGCCCATGCCGGTCCGGGTTCGATCCCGGCATCCCATATGGTCCCCTGAGCACACGAGGAGTAATTCCTGAGTGCAGAGCCAGGAGAAACCCCTGAGCATCGCCGGGTGTGACCCAAAAAAAGCAAAAAAATAAAAAATAAAAATAAATAAAACATAAAAAAAGAAATAAAATAAAAACTGATAGGCATCAGATATTATCAAATAAATCACATCATGATTATTTCAGATGATCATTCCTGGAGGTTAAGAAGCAGAGAACAAAGAATAGTAATAAAGGTTTTCAAAGCCTTGGAGAAACGGCAAAACCCAGACTATTTCTGGTGACTTTTCAAAAAGGGAAAGACTGCGAGGTCCAGCTCATTTCTACATCGTAACAATAAATGCTAGTCTGGCAGATGCGCCCAACTGGTGAGCATTATAACAAGTATGTATCATCAGTCATTCTCCATTTGATGAGTGGTGTCAACTTTTCGAATGCCCTGATACGAATAAAGAAGAGGAGACCTTCCAGGGACCAGAAGGGAGTTCAGCTAAATTCTGAACTATTAGAGTGCGTGCTAGCATGTGCCCAACCCTAGTTCAGTCCCCAGCATCACGCAGCATTATAGGTACAGCTCCGCAGGCTCCTGCGCATTGCAGGGGCATCTGGACAATTCCCAGACCTATGGGGCCTGAGCAGCACTGAATGCCTAGGTCCTTGCCTGACTGACTGACGGAATCACAGAGAGGGGCTGAGGCCTCTTGAGCTCCATTACAGAATGGCGGATCCTTCCCCTTATGCCCCCAGCCCACTAGAAAGGAAGCACTTCATAAATCGTTCATGTGAATAGGATTAAAGGGAAGGTAAGAGAGGTTAGAGATGTGGGCATGCAGTGATCAGTACAGCACAAGCCTCACCTATGCGAGACCTTAGGTCTGATCCCTGTTACTGAAAAAATAAATAATAAAACAGGGAAGAGAGAAAACGTCTTTAAACAGGGCATGTCGCTCAGAATCACAACTACTCTACTATATATTTTTCTGTGAGAATTATTCTTTTTAATCTTTAAAAGTGTTTTATCACTAGCACAATCTTAATCCTCTATCTTGAACTCTAACCCCAATTCTTAGAACTGCTCCAATAGGCGGACAAGTATGATTTAAAGAGATGAAGAGAACGCAGTTCATCTGAACCAAAGCAATAGAGACTGTAGGTTCTGGCTCAAGGCTGGACCCTGGGTCAAAAGTTCAGCATGGAATAAAGCAAGCAGCACACCTACAAAGTGGGGCTCTGCCTTTATATCTAGAGGGGCCAAGTGGTAGACGGTGATAAGCAAAAAATACTATCAAAATGTTTATCATTTGGGCCAGCGAGATAGCTTAAGGCAGTGTTGTTGTTGCTGCTGTAGTTGTTTTCTGGTGTGTGGAGGAGAACTATGAAGACCAACCCAGTGGTGCTCAGGATCATTTCTGCTGGGGAATCATATTGGGTGCGAGGGATAAAACCCAGTCCTCTGCATGCAACGCAGCAACTTGCACATTGAACTATCTTACAAGCACTAAAACAGTGTTTCTCAAGCTTTTCCCGATTGTGGCCAGTCCCTTCTTCTGCCCACCCCTCATCTTACAGGTCAGTCCCTTGGCCTCATTCTGTGCTGCTCACCGTGGAGTATCCTGGGGCATATAAGGGCCAGATGGCCCCTGAAGAGAAACGCTGTTGACAGCACTGGAGCACACACCCAGCAAATACAAAGCCCTGGTTTCATTCCGTTGCCTCACAGCCTCCCTAGCACCACTGGATGTGGCCTGATAAGTCCAGTAAAGCTAGGGTGTCCTGCCACCAATTTTTATTATTATCTGTGTTTCTCACTACGAAGCCCCAGAGGAGAGGATCTAATTCTCTTACTGTGTGTATCGGAAGATGAGCATTTTTATTACTGGTTTTGCATATTGAATACGTCAAAACCCTGAACGAACAGTTTGAGGCTCTTCAGTATTCCTGAAGCAACCAGATGCCATTGGGCTACACTGGCACGTGATAGGGTCAAATGGAAATATTACTGGCGCCTGCTCGAGCAGATTGATGAATAACGGGATGTCAAGTGATCAAGTGACTGTGTGTATACAAATAAGTACTAATTTTTAAACTAAAGTAATTTAGATAACAGTTTTGCAGACTAAGAAGTCAGAGTTATTCCGTGATAAAACTGATCCTCTGGGCAGAGAAAGGTTATAAAAACTGAAAACCCTACGCCCTTCCACTCAGCACATCTACTGGGGTGGCCACCAAAGTGGTTCTTACTGGGTTCACTATAAAATAGGCACCGAAATGGAATTTACTGGGGAAAAATTCATTTCTTAGCTTCAAGTAACAAAGAGATCAGCCTTATTCATTCAATTTGAATATATCATTTGACTATCAACACAAATAACAAAAAAACCACTATGCTTGAAAGCAGTCTGTACAACTTTTATATGTAATACTTTTATATGTAATAGGTTGAGTGTCTCTCAACCTCTGATCTAAGGGTTAAAAAAGATGGAAATCCACAAAATCCACTCTCTTCTTTCACTGATCTACTCCATGTGAGCCATAAAGTCACGCCATGAGTCTCCATCTTGCATGAGAGAAAGCAGAGACTGCAGGACTTAAGTAACTTTCCCACATACAACTACATTTGACATGTTAGGATCTGAGGTCCAAATCCTTGGGTGTTCAACCGAATGAAGAGGTACTTCAGTCATACCAATATTGCTAGAGCCAAACAGCTTTGAAACTTTGAAAAAAAAATAACTATAGCCAGTCTGACTTCTTATAGGAAACAAACAGAAAACTCCATTTTAACACTTAGTAGTAGCCTTTCCTTAACACATAATCTGGACTGATTTTCTGGATTACCCAAGATTGATTTTTATTAAACTATTCAAACTGATAACCAAATCCGATAATTTTAGAAATACCCAAAAGCTTTTGAAAACATATGTTAGCCCACAGAGATCAAATAGCTGCTATCCCTGGAGATGTTTTTTAAAAAGGCAAAATATGTATAAAGTAAAAATGTGACTCCAGGGACCAACAGCAGATAAGGGTGCTTGCCTTTACCTTGGCCTACCTGAGTTCAATCACAGCACCTCATATTAGAACAAACACTGCTAGGAAAAATCCCTGAAACCAGCAGGGTTTGCCCCCAAAACAGAAAAAACAAACAACAACAAAAAAGTCCTTACTGCACTTCCAAACAACAGTATTACTGGGAAACGACCACATATCAGTGTAGAAGGAATTAAGTTTCCAGTGAGCTTGCCAATGTTCTGACACTGGCCAGCAAACACAGGAATGCACGCCGTGTTTTATTCCATGCTTCAGGATCTTCAAGTAGAAGATTACTTGGGGCTGAAGAAATAGTAAAGTGAGTAAGACATTTGCCTTGCAGGCAGTCTATTGAGGTTTGGTCTCCAAAACTGCATACTGTACCCCAAACTCTGCAAGGAGTGATTTCTAAGTGTATGGATTAGAACTGGCCCTGAAAACCTCTAGGTTTTCATCCCCCAGTAGTAATAGTCCCCCAGTAGTAAACATCCCCCCAGTAGTAATAGTCGTCATCATCGTCGTCATCATCATCATCATCATCATCATCATCATCATCATCATCACCACCACCACCACCACCACCACCACCACCACCATCACCACCATCATCTCGTCTTCCAGGATCCAAGGAGATGTCTCAAAGTGCTGGGGCACATCTCTGATTGGTTATGGGCGAATCTGGCGAATTCTATTCTTGAATTTACTCTCTGAGTTTCTAGAATGCAGTTGGTTTCTACTAGTTTGGGCACCTTGGAGAGAGCCAGATGGCAGCTCTGCCCCGTGTGTCTGTGTCTCTGCATCATGGCTGACAGCTCCGAGGCAGTTCGTGGGCTGATTCACCCGGCTTCCCAGACAGGATAGAGGTGGGGAAATGAACCCCAGCTCCATCTCCATGGAAGCCCTGTGACTTTAGCCATCAAGAGCTGCTCTCTTGGGTGGGGCTTTGATGAGCTGTGAAGTTGGGACACTGAAAATGGCTGTTATTATGGTGAGGGAGGTTCAAGGGCTTCGTCTGAGGACCACTGGGGTGGCACGCCAGGACCAGAACCTGTCCTCCTCCTTGATGCCTCATGGCCACCAAGCACGGGGAGAGACAGATGGCAGCTTTGCCCCATGTGTCTGTGTTCTGTGTCCCTGCAAGAAATAACCTTATTTCTTAACCTCAGTTTTTCTTTTTTTTTTTTTGGGGGGGGTTGCTTCCCAAACTGAAATATTGCCGTTATCTGACTTGCTTTTACACTTGGATTTCTCGGTCATAACACAAGAAACAAATAAAGAAACAAAAAAAAAACACTGAACTTTGAATCAAGATACAAACTCCTGTCCCAGCTCAAACACTAGAAAGCTTCAGAATCATGAATAAAACTGTAACTTCTCTGAGCTTTGACTGTCAAATGTGCAACATAATCAATGCAAAATGTGAAAAAAAAATTTAAGGTTATCCAGCTGTTCCCCTCTTTTTGGTTCTGAAAATCGAAATAAATCCAGTGATTCAAACAGCTCTCTGCCTAGAGGAAATGATCACCATAGCCAACAATACGCACTGTTGCATAATAAATTACCACAAACATAGAGGCTGTGAGACACATTTATTAGTTCAGAGTTCCGTGGGTCTGACATTCAGTATGACTCACTGAGGCTCTCTGGGTAGAGTCTCAAGCAAAGCCCAGCCCACAGTGACAGAAGCACTGGCCTCTTATCCAGAGGCTCCAGGGAAGAATCCACTTCCATGCAAAATTGAGGTCAGCTGATGAAACTCTCTTGCTAACTTGAGAATGATGCACCATTTCCTTGCTAGTGCTCCACTGGGAGCTGGCCTCAGCTTCTGGAGGCCCTCCACATTCCACATCACACGCCCAACCCCATCTTCAAGCCAGCAGTGATGCACTGAATGAATCAAGGCCTCTCAGGCTCAGAATCTTTGAGTTCCTCTTTTGCAACTGCTAGATAAAAATGTTCTTAAGAATTCTGCTGGCAAGCAAGCTAGTTCAGAGTACTTATATGCACCTGACATCAATTCACTACCCAGCACTGGCACATGGGCCCCAAGCACTATTAGGAGTGATCCCCAGAGCACAGAGCTAGGAGTACGTCCTGACCACAGAAGGGTGACCCCAAAACATGGGGATAAGGAAGAGGGCAATGAGAGGGGGAGCAAGAAAGAGAGAGAAAGAGAAAGGAAGAAGATAAGCAATGAATTAGGGACCAGAGTGAAAACAAATAGGGCATTTCCCTTGCATATGGCAACCAGGGCACAATACCCAGCATTTCAAATTGTCCCTGAGCCCCGCCAATAGTGATCCCTGAGCACAGAGTCAGGAGTATCTCCCTCAGTATTGCATTAGTGACCAACCCCACCCCAAAAAAAGAAAGACTATAAGACTTCACTAGGAGTTCAGAAAGACAGCACAGTAAAGAAGGCACCTGCCTCGCATGCACCCAACTGCTTCAGATCCCCAGCACTGCAGAGGATCCTCCCAGCCCACAGAAGTTATTCATGACCTTAGAGTCAGAAAAATGACCTGATCATCACTGGGTGCCACCCAAGAAGGCAGGATTAGGGCGTTTGTGCTCATCCACTGAAGGCAACTCCTAAATGTGGCTCTTCTCGGTTCTCCCCTGGCTAATCAAGCACACAAGAATCTGGTCCGTCTTGTGCACAGATTTCACTAACATAATTCGAATATCAAGACACCTGACCTGTGACATATCAATTATTATCCAAATGCCCCAACTCGGTTTTTTTTCTCTTTTTTCACAATCCTTTTTATTTTTTTTTATTTTATTTTTTATTTTTTAACATTTTATTATACCACCGTGAGATATACAATTACAACGTTGTTCACGCTTGGGTGTTTCGGTCACACAGTGTTCCAGCACCCCACCCTCCACCAGTGTCCCTCAACCACCACCCATGTCCCCAATTCCCTCCCCCTCCCACATCCTGCCTAAATGGCAGGTTCTTTATCTCCTCTCCTCTCCTCCCTCTCTCCTCCTTCTCCCACACATTGTGGGCTGCACTCATGTACACTTAGAAGCCATCATTTGCATTTTTTGTCTGTATTTAATGCTCAGTTCTATGTTGGTATCAGACCTTTTGACTTTTATTCACACATGTTCCCTTCTCTGTCTTACCTAACCTCTGACTCCCACACGCTTGTGGTAATTTCCACTTTTGGTAAGATCACCTGGTATATTTATGTCATGCAAATAAATGCAGTCATTCTATGTCTCTCTCTTTCCTTCTGACTAATTTCACTCAACATGATTCTTTCCATGTCCATCCATTTATAGGAAAATTTCATAACTTCATTTTTTTCTGACAGCTGCATAGTATTCCATTGTGTAGATGTACCACAGTTTCTTTATCCAGTCATCAGTTCTTGGGCATACTGGTTGTTTCCAGGTTCTGGCTATTGTGAATAGTGCTGCTATGAAAATAAAAGTGCGGATTGTGTTTCCGCTGTGTGTTTTTAGCTTTCCAGGGTATATTCCCAGGAGCGGTATGGCTGGGTCAAAGGGGAGCTCAATTTCTTGTCTTTGGAGGAATGTCCATATTGTTTTCCAGAAAGGTTGTACAAGTCGACATTCCCACCAACAGTGTATAAGAGTCCCCTTTTCCCACATCCACGCCAGCACTTGTTGCTTTTACCCTTTTGGATATGGGCCATTCTCTGTGATGTGCGGTGAAATCTCATTGTTGTTTTGATTTGCATCTCTCTGATGATTAGTGATGATGAGCATTTTTCATATGCCTTTTGGCCATTCAGATTTCTTCCTTGTCAAAGTTTCTGTTCATCTCTTCTCCCCATTTTCTAATGGGGTTGGCTGTTTTTTCTTATATAGCTGTACCAGTGCCTGATATATCCTGGATATTAACCCCTTATCAGATGGGTATTGGGTGAATATTCTTTCCCATTCTGTGGACTGTCTTTCTATCTTGGTCACTGTTTCTTTCGAGGTGCAGAAGCTCTTCAGTTTCATGTAGTCCCATATATTTATATTTTCTTCTAGTTGCTTTGTTAATGGTGTTTCACCTTTGAAGATGTCTTTAGCTTCAATGTCGTGGAGGGATTTTCCTATATTTTCTTCAACGTACTTTATGGAATCCCCAAACTCTTATAGGTAAACACTATGGGGAAGTCATACCTGAGTGTTCAGGCCTTATTCTTGGCTCTGTGCTCAGGGTTTACTCTCGTGGGAGGCGGTGTGTGTGTGTGTGTGTGTGTGTGTGTGTGTGTGTTTGTGTGTGTGTGTGTTGGTGTGTGTGTTTGTTAACAAAGTGCAAAGTCACAGTAGGTTTTTTTAATTCCCATGATTACACAAAAGTCAACATATGATGTGGGTACCAGAAATAAACACTTATATTTTAAAAAAATACTGACCAATTCAAAAACACAAAACATACTATGTGCCATTATTAAGTGAGCCCTGGTGGGAATGTCTCAGCTTGCAAGGGCCTCATCCATAAACCCATCCGTCCTCTCTGGTTTTATACCCACATAGCTGGCGGCATGGCAAGCATCTCATGATGGGCCGAGAGCTCAAGTGGAGAGTACCAACCTGACAGGAGGAAGCCCCGATTCGCTCACTCCCTGGACCAGCACGCCTGAATACCATCCTGCCCATCTCACTGTCCCACCCACAGATCCAACCACCAGCAGTACTGACTACAATACCTATAAAAAAAAACCCTATTTCTTTGCAGAATCTATGCGAACCAGAAAAAAATGGAGCAACATTCTACAGATAATTGAAATGTTACTGATGTTAGTTTTTCCAACAGGAAAAAAAAATCAGAAACAAAAATTGAAATAATTCGCCAAGTGAGAAGGGAATTTTCTTAATGTACATTTAGTTCTGGGTTGTTGCAAAGACCCTAATGCACTGTGGCATTTTCTAACAAGTAGAAAAACCTCTTTGTGCTGCCAGAAAAAAACTTCTAATACAAAGGACGGAGTCTGCATAAGACTGTTAAATGTATTCCATAATGCTTTTAGTAGCAGAGTAAGACAGGCAAACAATACTGTCTCCAGCCAGGGCCAATAAGTATTACAGTTTAGGATCAGCACCTTGAGTAGTGTAGACAAGCAAACAGACTGTCGATGTAAAAAGTCAGACAAAAGAAACAAATCATTCTGCCAGTCCGTAATTCAGAAGGCTGAAGCATTCTGCAGTAGCTCTAGAATTTAAAAAGAAAAGGGGGCTGGCTGAAAGTATGCTATATTCCTAGAGGCTCCAAAGAAACCACTGGATTAATATCAATTCAAATAATTTATTCTTTAGCAGCTATTTGGCTGATCCGCATTCTCCTAACAAGATGATATTTTTTCCCAAAGCATAAGTAATCTTCCACTGCAGGCTGATATGACATCTGTATAAAGGTAATTAATTCCCATCTTCCCCTATTATCTACTTGTCCAGGACCAAAGGGTAAGTGATGTTTTCTCTAGGCTCTTGTGCACTAATGTTTACTGGTAATAAGCATTTGAAGCTACTGAAGAGCAGCTTCAAAAGAACATGAAATTAGCTAAACATACATCACAACACCCTGGTATTTACAACAGCCTCCCATGGAGAATGAAGCCTCACTTAGGACACAGTTTTTGTTCCGTCAACACATTTCAGATGCTATTAAAGGGATAGCTACCTGCAAGGGCCTCCAGCTGATCTAATTTAACTTTCTCTTGTAACACGGGGCAGTTAGAGTGTTCTCTGTGACAGTTGTCTTTTCTGATACTACAAAAGGATTTCTGCAACAACTGTTATCTGTCCATCTCCAGAACAGCCAGATTAGATTTAATCATCATGTGCAAACGACATGAGCTGCTTTAATTTGGGGTTGCCTGAACTCTGTTTGAGGAATGAAAAAAAATTAAAGGGCACACACACAAACAGAAGGGAAAAGAAATTCCTAGGGTGTCTTTCAAGAGGCTCGCTGGTGCCTTATTCTTCCTTTTCTTCCTTTTCTTCCTTCACACAAAAAGACAAGGATTTATATTCAGAGTAGTCCTTCCACCCAAACGGAATCACAGTACCTTTTTTGTATTCCATCTCGACAACAAAAGGAGAGCCAGTTCATATAGGAATCCCCTCGGGTAAGCAAAACTTCCGTTCAGCTAGTAAATGGGTCATTTTATTAGCCCGGAGAGTTCTATACTGTTTTCCTGAGAGATACAAGGCAGAAGGTACTTTCCTAGCAGGTCTTCAGTAGGAAAAGTAAATGGTCACTGAATGCATCAAATTGCTGGCATCAACCTTAAACCTCATATGTCCCTTGTGGCAAACAGAGCTTACCATGGGACACTTTCATTGGAGGGAGTAGATGAATTTGCACATCAGAATGCCAAAAAAACCACACTACCTACATAGACATTTTCTAATTGCAAATCTTCACAATTATAAAAATCTATAAAAAACCTGGGCACAAACACCCCCTCATCGCTATGCTGAGATGATGTGCCTGAAGCAATTGAGAAGTGTAGCTGCCACTGCAACCAACCAGGCACCATGCAGGATTCCAAGTTAGGGTGCCAAGGATGGAGGCTAAGAGAATATTGACCTGGTATGTGCGGCTGAAGAGCCCCAGACAATGGCCTTCAAACTCCAAACCATTTGCTGCATGCCAAACACAGATCCTTATTTGTTTAAAGTCTCCAGAGCCAGTTTCCGGTTACTTGAAAACAAAAGTATTTCCAACTGTATAGTGCTTGACTCATTCTCTTTGATATGCTAAAAGCTCAAATTTCAGAAGATTGCCATAATATTTGCTGTTTCTCTCAGACACACAAATTCTAAAAACTTTATGGAGATGCAGCCATAAGGAAGGCAGAGAATTCTAATTCATGTAAGTTAATAGTTCTTAGTCAACAGTACTCAAAGTTTCACATACATGTAACAATCAGAAAACAAGCACTTGACATATGCTTTTTGGTTTTGAACAGCAAAGACAAAATAACTTTTTTTCTTCAGATGCAAATGATCTATTTGAAAAACTGTGGGGGGCGGGGATTCTGGAACAGAGGGAGAAATGGAACCTGAGAAAATACCAGATACATACCTGAAATACATAAGTGACATATATATATATATATATATATATATATATATATATATATATATATGGGATCTGCCTAGCCACAGCAGAGCCTGGCAAGCTACCCATAGTTTATTTGATATGCCAAAAACATTTACAATAATGGACCTTATTCCCAATGAATGGAGATGTTACTGGCAACCAAATCGATGAACAACAGGAAGGCAAGTGACAAGGGTTCTGCCTAAGGCCACAGTTATTAATGTACCTAAAATAAAACAGCAGAAAGATATTTAGATGCAATCAAAATTATTAGGGGAAAAGTAACACTACACAATGGGGTAACTATAATGCACCAGAGTGAATTACCCCTAGTGGCAAGTAGGTAACACGGTCTAGGTATAGATTGGCAATAAAATGCATTGTACCCAGATGTTAGGTTCCCTGTAACATTAAGGCGCCAGATGTCAGTTTTCAGCTGTGTGACTGACCAACTGACAGTATTAGGTACAGAACCAGTACAGAGGTTCTGAGCTCCCTTTAAAGACATTCTTCAAACTATTTCCAAGCACTGTCCTTAGGCAAGCTCAGCCAACTCACTCTCTGCTCCTCTATTCTCTATACTGCCAGGCTCTCAGCTCCTCTAACTCACTCCTGTCAGCCAGGCTGAGAAGCAGGTTTCAACTGACACACTCAAATGTTTCTCCCAACTCTTATTTATTCCCATAATTAGGATACTGACCATTCCTTTAACTCTTAAAGGGACTCCAACACTCAGACAACAAAGAATGTACCTGACAGACTGGAAAGCATCATCTTTAGAAGACATAAACTTACAAATTCTTATCTATTTTCATTTCAACATTATCCAGTTACTTATTACTCCAGACCACCATATGGTGGTATGTTGGATCACACTCTAGGAAAACATGTTTTGCTTGTCTTTAAGGATTGGGACAAAAGGATGCAGATTATAGGAAGTAGTAGGAATGCAAACCCTGAAAACTTATTTTAAGCATATAATCATATCAAACTAAACTTGTTCAATGTTTAAGTTTCAGTTTGCCTAGGTAGTATTTCCTGTATTACTGTTCAGGAAGCAAGAAAGGCCTGGTCAGTTAACAAAGAAACTTAAAAGCTCTCATTTCTCTATGTTCTACTGAGTCAAGATTGAGTAATTTAGCCAAATATCAACTACAAAAAAGTTAAAACTCGATTGTTACCCCTCTTGAGGGAGAACACAAATAAACAGCTTCAATATTTGAGAAGCATGTGCAACCAGATATTAAAGCAAGATTTTGATGGAGGCTTCAAATGATAAATATCAGATACCCGGGAGACAAAAACCCAAATGCAAATTTCAAAGCAGGAAACACTGAAGTATTTGACTCCTTGCTGATTCTATGGGTCAACAATAGACTGAAACGGACACTGAGGAAAATCTACTTCCTTCAACTTAAGAGAGAGAAACCTCAGGGCCACATTGAAGGGCTTCTGATCTTCCATTGGGATTTGCAAATATTGATGCCTATAATAAAAATATACTCAAACTTATTAAGTCTCCTATTCCCTTTCTTGAAAAATGAAAACAAAACCAATAGCAACAACAAAAAAACACAGACACACACAAATAAGCACTCACCTAAAATATCTACCTTTTCAAAACAAACATACCACAAATACACACACACACAGAGCCAATTTCACTGGAGACTACTATTCCACAGGACTGTTCCAATCCCACCCTCGCCCCACAGGGTTGAGTGTGTAACACCCACTTTAAAAAGACGATTCTGGGACCAGAGCGATAGTACAGCAATTGCCTTGCACACACAGCCGACCCAGGTTCAATCCTCAGCATCCCATACAGTTGCCTGAGCACCACCAGGAGTAATTCCTGAGTGCAGAGCCAGGAATAACCCCTGAGCATCACTGAGTGTGACCCAAAAGAAAAAGAAAACAAAGAAGAAAAAAAAAAGACTGATCTAACCTAAGTAAATATAACGGGTGATGAGGGCAGACCACCAAAGCGCTTTATCTCAGAAGCACTTGATACTTTCCCTTTCCAAGAGACCAAAGAGGAGCTCCATTCCCTGTGGATTATCTATGAGTCTGGTGGAAGGGAAGGTCTTGTAGAGAATAATTCTAAACGGTAGCATAGTTTGGAAGCCATTTGGAATCTTTTCTAAGAGGGCCACTAGGAGAGGCACCCACTGATCGTATGTGGCACAAATTGCTAAAGAACATGGATTGAGGGAATAATGTTAACCAAACAGAAAACAAAATGCTCCAGGGAGGGAAAGGAGGCTGTCATCAGAGGTCTGATGGATTCAGAGACAGTCCCATAATAACATGAGTCATGAGGCAAGAAAGACTGTACAGCAGGTAAGGTACCTGCCTTAAATGCCATCAGACCTAGTTCAATCTCCAGATATAAACTATCATCTCCCAAGTAATATCAGTAGAGGCACTCTTTCTGGCTCTTGCAAAGACTGCATTTCACAAATGAGACTATATTTGAAATTAAAAGAATAATAAGGCTTTGTAATACTAGAAAAGTCAGATGACTTGGTAAAATCTTTATTTGTAACAGAAAAAAATTTTCCCTATGGATATACACTAAACTGATAGTAGGAAGCATAATTTAAGTTGCATTGTGAGTTAACTCAGAAGCCAAAAATGCCAATTATTCAATATATGGTTTACAAAGCAATTTACCTTAATGTTCTATTTCAACTTTAAAACAATCCCTTTTAAAGATTAAGGAACTAGTAATTACAGAATAGGAAGCAGCAACTCTCATTTTATGATCGCTTTGTAAAGACAACTCTACTACTGTTTCAATACACTTCTCTGCCTTTTAAGCTTTTCAGGGTCAATCTTGATAGATCCCAATCTAGCATCTTCTATCCACATAAAGATAAGCAACTCAGACTGGCCTTCACTTTATCGGAGCTATACCTAACAGATGGCACTTTTATCCATTATTCAATTCACATAGCTTTCTTGGCTTTCTGACCAATAACTACAAAATGTGTTTCTTTAGAACTTAACTGGGATTAAATTCATGAAAAATAGAAATTGAAAAACAAGAGTGGTATAAGCAACATAAAATTCCATCTCCATATATATGCAATTTAGTGCAGGAAATGGCTGCACTAAATTCCATTCATGATAAAATGGAACCCAGACACACAGTTATTATGTTGCATTGTTGTATGCAACACCTCTCATCTCTGGACCCATCACACCTACCTTGCATTGCAGTCAACAGGAAATTAGAAAATTATAATTATCAAGTTACATCTCCTTTAATGTAACCCACTGGTAAGAAATAAATTACATGGTCACCACCAGAGAGAAGTTTGAGTATGGGAGTTGGTAAAGGGCAGATATGTGTCTAACTCCAAATATTCAATTCACTTTGACACTTTTAAAACACTCGCCACTATAATTCTTACGACTGCCATTCTCATTCACATAAGAAGCATTTTAGACACCTTTTGATGTATAATTTTTAGAAAGAGAACTTCAAAAGGATCATCTTACTAAATTTTTCAATCACTAATTAAAAATAGTTAATACTGACATTAAAATAGCTAACCATAATATCTCGTTTGGTTTTGCCACAATAGCCTCAAAAATTCTCCACTTGAATGAAAGATGTTCAGCTATTATGTTTTCCTATTATAGCAATTTGTTCCAAGTTCCTCATAGCAAAATCTTTTTTTATTCTTAAATAAAACTCATTACACAGTACTAAAACTCTAAACATTATAAAAGGGAAAAAAATTGAACCAACAGTTAAACTATTTTATGTGTCTATTTAAAGAAAAAACTATAAATTCTTGTGCATTAGTTTGGTGTGCAAATGTCTATCACTCAATAAGAGATCAAAGTTTTAAAAGGCACCACATCACCCCTCCTAATAAAAATAACCTGAAATGCCCTCATAAATTAAGAGTAGGAGGAAAGTCTGATAAAGTAGCTAAAACCACAAGGCATAAATCAATTTCTGCATCAAATCTCCATTTCTCCATGGTAACAGCTCACCACTGGTAAACGTTTGGGGCTGTTTTTGTTTTTGTTTTTGTTTTTTTGGTTTTTTTTTTCCTGTTTATGTTTTTGATGTTAGACTGCCTCTGGCTTTGCACAGGGTTTACTCCTGACTCTGTGCTCAGGGATCACTCCTGGTGGTGCTTGGTACCATATGAGGTGCTGTGATTAAATACAGATTGGTCATGTGCAATGCAAGAAACTCTTTCCATGTACTATCTCTCCAGCCCTGGTAAAGATGTAGTTTTTTGACTAATGAAGACCCTTTTGTATGTTAAACAAAGAAAATGTAAAGGGGCCAGAGCGATAGCCCAGCGGGTAGGGTGTTTGCCTTGCATGCAACCGGCCTGTGCCGCCCAGGATTCGATCCCTGGCATCCCATATGGTCCCCCGAGCACCACCAGGAGTAATTCCTGAGTGCAGAGCCAGGAGAAACCCCTGAGCACTGCCGGGTGTGACCCAAAAAAGTGAAAAAAAAAGAAAAAAAAGAAAATGTAAAGCTTTGTTTTTTCCCTAGCACACTCATTTAAGGGGATATGGCAATTTTGCTATTTGCCTTTTCAAACTTGCGAATGAACAGAGAAAAATATCTAATTATATACCGCATCAAGTGGCATTCTGTTTTGTTTAACTTGGAACTATTAAAAATTTCTGAAAAATAGAAATACAGCAACTCAATATCTCCCAATAAGTTAAAACTGCAAAAGCTGAAACAGAATTCACAGCCTGCTTTCCATATAGGAGACTTTCTTCCACTCTCCCTATGTATATTTATTATTCCACATCGTTTTGCTTAAAAAGCTTTCCTTTCAATGTTATTCTTTGAAGAACATCAGGGAATTGTCTCCCTTTGGGTTCTGCTTTTTCAGCATTAGAAAGGTAAAATATTCTCCCCTTGGACAATCACAAGGAAAGCTCAACACGGAGTTTGTCGCACACCATCACTGAGTTTGAACATCACAGACTTAAATCTTCCTCAAATTTCTTTACAAACAATCCAAAGTGTATTTGGATAGTTTGGCGAATTTTAATCCTTAAGTTATGACTATTTATCTCTATATGCTTCCTGAACTATTTTCAATATTTATATAAACAAAACAAGAGACAGGCATATTACATTGCTCTCCGTGGGTCTATTTCCTGCACCTTTCCTGGGATAGAGAGAACTGCTTGCCATTTTAAATAAATATATTAATAGTGGGGCTATTTGTAAAAGCTGTACACAGAGTAGTCACCTGAAAGCACTACACAGTACTGACTAGTCTCTCGGTCTGGTTGCTTTGAATACTACTTCAAATTCATTTCTTAAACATCACAAGTTTAATTGTTAACAGTTTCTCTCAGTCGCATCATTTCAGACTAGAATAAAGAAAAAAGGAGCTGTTAGACAGTTGAGCCCAACAAATATAGAAAAGCATTTACTGGTTAAATCAGTACTATATTTACTGTTGTTTTCCATTATCATTAACGTGATCTAAGTTTCTCAAATGGACAAAGATTACACAATTTCATATTCTTACCATAGCAGTCAAATATTTCTTTACCAAAACACATGCAGCAATGGTAATTTAACAAGCATGCAGAAGAAGTGGAAAATGAAAGTATTATAGTACCATCTGTGTTGATGGGCATTTTATTTGTTTTTGTTTATTTGGTGCATGTGGTAGGGGGAATACCTGGCTGTACTCAGAGCTTACTTGGCTCTGAGATTACTCCTGGAGGGCTAAGAGGATCACATGGTGTGTCAGGAGGAGACATGCAACCATGCAGCCTACCCACTGCACTATCACTCTGGTCCAAACTAACTTGTCTTCAAATGTTTACCGTTCATATGATTTCATATGAAATCATGGGTTAATATGGCAAAGGGATATCTGTTGATTTATAAGGTAAAATGAAAATTTCTAAGTCTCTAGTATAACTTAAAAGCTGTATAAAAGGAACACTCATTAAGGTTAGAAACAACTTTAGCTAGGCTTAAAAGAGAAGCAACCAATATTTTTGTAACTACTCTTAGGCAAAGTCAATTGTTTCCAACACATCAAAAAAAAAGTGCCTGCACCAGAGACACAGCTCAAATGACTGAGCACACAGTTTGCTGGTAGGAGGCTGGTCTCTGATTTCCAGTGCCATATGATTCATCAATATCACTAAGGGTGTTGCCCAAGTAGAACCAGAAGCACCACGGGTATGGTTATAAAATAAAACAAAATATCAAATGGCAATCTTGGTTTGCATGTTTCAGCAATTTAGCAATCATGGAGGCAAACAATCATCACAGGAATAATGCACAGAACATGTTCTAAAAAGGCTGTGGAGCAAAAACACAATGAGTACAGATTTTAAATGCAAAAACAATCAATATTTAGTTGCGATTTCTCTACCAACTTTGTTGCCAGAAGGAATAATAATAGAATGCAACTGCTAAACAGAACAATAACTAAACTGCCAAAACCAAAGAGGACTTAAATAGTCAAAGCTGATGGACCTTGTTATTATATGAACACTATAATGGGAATTCATTTCTAGAAAAGGATGCTTACAGGGCTTCAGAATAAAAGGAATTTTGTACTTTATACACAGGACATATTTATAAAACAATAACTTAATCATCTTAACAACTGTTGATAATTTAAAAACTGAAATTTCTGAGAATAACAGATGTTAGTCTAAAACAATATTTAATATAGTCAGATTCATATTTAAAATGAAGTTTGACTTTGACAAGATCTTCTGCACAATTAAGCTACTGTGCTCTATTACTAATATTCTAAGGTCCCTAAACAGAAAAGAAAATCCTTACACCAGGTGAGCAAGGCCCAGGGGTACTTGGTGTCAGACAGGTTCAGTCCAGAGACAAAAACAAAATAGAGATATATAAAATGCTTAATATGGCATCGAAATATATAGGTTTTCCTTCGGCCTCAAGCTGCCATATGGCTCAGCATGAGGGTTCCTGATCCTCTGTGTTGAGATGTACTTCATTCAGGACTTTTGCACTTTTAAATATTACTTAGCATATCATTTATTTTCCTGCTGACTGTATGGTGCTTCCTTGCTAAAATTTTAGGCTAAATATTATGTGGACTATTGCCTTATTTCCCCCTAGTCCCAGTCTGCGTTTAGAATTCTATAAATACCTACTGGAATGGGAGGCAGATGTGTGAATTAACCTATGTCAAAATTCTTACCACCTGCAGCAAATATCAGACTTTTTCAATATAACATGCCAGTTCTTGATGGTTTGAGTAGCCTTCTTTCTTTGGTGCTTTCTTTCTGTTACTAAATTGTATTTGGCTATCCGCTTAAAGTACAGATATTCACCCTCATTTTATAATAGAGAAAAATGAGCCTCTTACAATAGACTTGCTTCTATCTCAGGCCCTCAATAAATATTAGTAGGACAATAATGGCAAAGCATGATAATTATGTGTTTGTCTGATTTCTTATTACCTAATTCCAGGGCTTTAACTATATACCCTGAACTTCCCAAAGAAAGACATTAGTGGTGCAAAATGCACCACTAAATGCACCAGAATAAATGCAAAAAAAAAAAAAAAGAACAATTTACATAAAAACTCTTCAGAATGGTAATACAAACTATCTTGATAACGAAATAATACAAACTATCATGACAAAAATGTCAAGGAGGAAGCAAGGAGCCTCAATTAACATTTACATGCTAAGCTTTTGCCAATCTATACCCTGAGAATCAATGGAAAGAACACATTTTTAAATGCCAGTTCCATATCTGTGTAAACCTCAGATATTTACTACTATATTCAGTCAGCCTCAATCTTAAATTTATAAACAACTGCCCAAGCTCAGCTGTTCAATGACTTTTGCATTGTTTCCCCTCCCATAGTCAAAATGTCCCGAGGCTTCATGTTCCTATCTTCTTTCACTCCCATGTCCTATCTTCCAGGTTACATCTATTTTATTTTTTGAGTGTTGTTCTTTTTTGGGTTTTGGTTTTGTTTGTCTGTTTGTTTTGGTTATTGTTGTTTGAGCCACATTCAGCTATGCTCAGGGCTTACTCCTGGCCCGTGTTGTTTAGGAATTGCTCCTGGCGACACTCGGGTATCACAGCAGTGTCAGGGGTCAAACTCGAGTCAGCTGCTTAGCAATGAAAGCGCCTCCCCCTAGAATAATATCTGGCCCTTCTTTCAGTTCCAAATATAATCTCTGAACATAAACTTCTTTCAACAATGCCTCCCAATCAGGAGTATGTTCAAGCATTTGCAAGGAGATATAATACAAAGTTCAACTGATCACCTAAAGGAAGGTCAACTGCCTGTAAGTATCTTACTAAGCTAAGAAGTTTCTAAGGGTAAAAACACCTTATATACAAACAAGAAAATCCAGACTAGGTTTAAGGGTGATTTCTACCCAGAGAACGCTAAGTTCTTCAAGAGCAGCAAGCTGGCATGCACATTGTGGATTTACTCTTTTTCAATCCAAACAAGTAGCACAATACCTCATGTCATAAAACACTTAAAATGTAAAACAAGAAACATAGTTAATAAACAAAATAGCACTAAAAATCTGTGGAAATCTTTGGTACTGTCAAACGCATATGGTCAGGGATGTAATCCAATGGTACAGCACAAGATGTGTATACATAAGGCTCTAGTATTCCATCCCAGCCCCACAAACAAAACAAAAAAACATGTATGCTACTGCTACCCTCACCTCCTAGCAATTTATCATTCAGCAGGCTTAAAAGAAATGATCCATTAATGCCACGAGCTAATTCAAATGACAGGAATACATGTCTTACATGCTCAAGGTTTAATCTCTACCATCACAAGACCCTTCCTCTATCAACAGCGAATATGGCTTTAAAGGCCCCTAGAGCCACTGGGCTGAAACACCTTTCAGGTCCATACATCCAAACTAAGTAGCATCAGAGCTCACCCCACAAGCTACTTGAGAACTGTTTGGGAGTTCTCCCTCCCCACCATAATATTATCTTTTCTAACATGTTCCCCTTTAAAGAGCATCTTTTCTATTATGCAACTTGCTCTGGTAACTATATATGCCTAATGATCAGGGAAAGTGCTGCACAAATGGAAAGTATTTTGTGATGCTCTCTAAGAACAACTAAGACCCAAAAAAATGGTTTCAAGATTTTTCACATGTTAGTATATGCCTGTACATGTAATTATGTAAATATATTCCACTAACATCTCCAATATGCTGGTATTAGTATCTAAGCTTTGGAGTGCCTTACAATGAAGTCCTCTCAGAACAATTAACACAATTTGGATAGCACCCAAGAGGAATATGTTTGATCATATTCTAAACTCCAGCTAATAGTATTTTAGGTAAATGTTAGAACACTGTAAATTAGAATATAAAATTACATAATTGTGTGGCCTACAGAAATACAGATAAACCATGATTCCATGCAGCTGGAAACCCAAATTAGTTCTTATCGGTTTATAAGTACCATATTTAATTTTTCACTGAGCCTTAAAGTCCATAAGAAATCAAGTACAAAGAGGTTAACACAGTTCTTCAACAAAATAGCTTGAATTTTAAAAATAAGCCCCACTGAGACACTAACTCTGACAATAATCCATATAAAAATCAAAGCAAAAACCATATAAAAATCAATAGTCAAAAGCTAAATTCAACAGAATTTTAAATTTCCAGAATCAGTTTTACACAGCCTCAGTCACCAACTTAAAATTGCCTTTGGTAAATAAGGTTGAATTATTTTTTTAAGGTACAGAAATAAGTAATAATTAAATTCAATGCCAGCAAAACATTTTAACAACTCTTAGTTTCCAAAAAAGTATCAGCCAAAATTGCTACCATATTCCCATCTCTCTACCACCACAAACTTTTTTCTGAGGATCACCACTGGCTGACATGAAAATAAGCAGGGCAGAGACAAGGCAAGGAGCAAGGAGAGAGACAGAGTATCCTAATGACTTACAAATTAGAAAAACTTCCTATTAGTCAAGAACTGACTGGTGTAAGTTTTACATATATTAGCACGATCCAAGAATTATAGCTAAGCCATTTAGCTGCTTACTACACAAACTATTCCATGTGAAACAGAAACTTGCTAGCTAAACTCTTACATGGTTTATCAGTTGCTAATTACACACCAGTCTAACTGCAGTACACATATAAAACTGAATTTTGTATTCAAAACATTACTTTCCCTAAGCTTACATTTGTTATTTTTTTGCAACTTGACCAAAACTGAAAGATTTATCATTAATAGTTAAGGCATAACAATTCCAATAAGATGATATGTAAACAAATCAACACAACTAACGAATTATTTAAATGTAGGCTTCTTATGCCTAAAGTTTGGCTAACAGCAAACAACTATAAATCTCTTGCCAAAACTTCCCACTGTTCTAAAATCTGTATATGGCCTACTAAATACATCTTGTAAATTATGTCCTGACAGCATGTTATTTCTACTTACTGAAAATATTACTGTATTCACTAACATATAATTTTCTCTCTTTAAAAGATGAGAAAAAAAATCCAAATTCATACATGCCAAGTCTTACCACCATACGGCCAGACACTCTGGAGCCCTATGTTGGCAACCTACAAAGTAACATTTGCTCAGTTTCGAGATAAGCCTGTTCAGTCACCCAACACAATCTTTTCATATATTACACAGCAAAATTTTTAGGTGGTGACAATACTTACTACACAAACTATTCCATGTGAAACAGAAAGTCAGGGGCACTGAAACAACGCACATTTGTAATGGTAGCAGCCAATAGGAAATAGATATTTTTTATTCGCTGAATATGTAAACACCGGTAAATCTGGCACTTGGTTCTAAATTCACCAACTGTAATTACAAACACATGTGCACATTACATAACTATAGATGCACTTAAAATAATTACCTTATTGAAGATGTCTGCTTCTCCACAAGCTACTAGAACTGATCGCTACTCTGAGTGCCATAAGTTTCTAAGTGCAAGCACATTAATCAGAACAATTTCTATAGATCTGAGAAGTTAAATGGCTATCTATATTCCTCAAATCTTCATTTGACCTTAGAAAACTGTAGCCCAGTTTTCAAGAAAATCTCACTTTGCAAAGGTGCCTATTGAATTCGAAAAGAGATGGTGCACACTAAAGATGTGAAGGGTCTGAATGCTATGGCCAGTTTTCTTAACAGAGTGGTGCCATTAAACACAAGACTTTATGCAACACTCTGGCACTGATATTTCTAAATAACTAATGTCTTCACTAAAGGATATCTACGTGATGTACAACTGTAAAAATTATGATAAAGATAATAGGCATCAGATAAAAAAAATGCTCTAGTGACAAGCATTTTTTGCAAAGACCAACAAATCTTTCTATACTATCATCCCAATTACCTAAAAGTAACCAAGATATTGACTGTGCTCCACTAACCACTTCTTTTTTAAAGGCATAAGTGGCAAAGCTGGAGATCAAAATCCTAAGACATCCCCTCTGATTCAAATAAACAGATACAGCAGAAGAAAAGTTCAAATAGATAGAAATGGTTGATACAAAAAACAACTCCTCAAACAAGGAACAGGTGAGACACGGTCTGTTTCTATTTAAAATCCTATAGTACTATTGATTTTCAAACAAAATATGACTAGAATGTTTTTTTAAAACACTTCATAAAAATTAAGAATGTTTAAGACCAGAATGAAAGTACAGAAAGTAAGTCACTTGACTTCCATGCATCTGTCCCAGTATCTATCCCTGGTTCTATATATGGTGCCCCGAGCCCCATAAGAGTAAGCCTAGAGGGGCCAGAGCTATAGCACAGCAGGTAGAGCATTTGCCTTGCACACAGCCTACCCGGATTCAATCCCTGGCATCGCAAATGGTCCCCAGAGCACCGCCAGGAGTAATTCCTGAGCGTCGTCAGGTAGGAGCCCCCCAACCCCACCAAAAAATAAAAGAGTAAGTTCAGAGTTTAGTTAGAGTTTAGTAAGCCCTGAGCACCACTAGGTACACCCAAAAAGCAAAGGAAAAAAAATTGAGAGTTTAGAATCTCAAATTATTATAAAATGTTAAAAGTCCTTTAGTATAACAAGACCTGATGGCACTCAGGAAAGGAAAACAAAAAACAAACAGGATTTAAACCATTAAAACTCTCCCAATGAGAGGCAGCAACGAGTCAAGCTCTTGGAAAAGCAGTGCTCAGAAGTTGGAACCATACCAGGGCATAGAATTCCCAGTTATTCCAAAGTGGGTGATTAAAGCCGGAGATGGTCCCATTCCACAGGAATATGAAGGGACACAGAGACAAAGCCCACACCGTCTGCTCTGCTACTACACAAGAAATTTCATATCCTTGATAATAGGATGCTTTCATATTTCAAAACTACATCCACAGGGTAGAGACACCAAAATAACAGGCATAGCTTGCTTAACCATTTAATATTCTGCCATTCTGTTCTTGTATTTTTCTTTTCCTTCTGACTTGAGGTACCCTGTCACTGGTGTGCTTTCAAATGCAGCTGTGTTTGGACTCATTTCCATTCCCTTACCCCTCAGTTTTTGGGTGAATGCTTGAATTTAAAATGTTTTCTTAAGTAGCACTATCTTGCAAAGATGGCTGAAATCTCTGGAGAAGATTCAGTCACAACAATAAAAGATAATAAAATAAGTAACAGAGAATTTAAGTGGAATGAAATTGGAAAGTCCAACAAACACTATGTAAATAATAGCTGTGAGTAAGTAGCCTAGCTTAATCTCAGTAAAAGAAATGATCAGTGCACACATTTTTTAAAATATAAAAAATCTCTAAACAAAGCACTATGTGCCTGAGGAGCACATTTTTCTTCTATATGTTTTCTGAATTCTAAAATGAGCACAATAATGAGGAAAAAATGTAGGAAGTATTTTTAATTACTTCTACAATGCTAACACAAAAGATCAGAGTTAAAAGAGGAAACCAAAAAATTGCCCAACATTCCTTACTCAATAGGTCACTGCTGCCTATCAAGGAAAGAAAAAAGTACTTTTCTTAGGGTACATAGCAATTCAAACGCAGTATGGCATAATTGGTTAAAAGTATACTATTTGAGCACAAATCCTGCTTTTGCCACTTTCTAGCTGTGATCCTGGCAAATTACGTATCTGGCAACTTCAGTTTCATTCCTGGAAAATGCAGGTAACAACAGACTGTACCTGGCAGAACCAATACAGTTTTCAGGGAGACAGTCTATGTAAAGTGTACATAAAGTGCAATAGCTGGAACGATGAAAAATTCAAGGATTTTTTTTTAGGAAATAAAAAGAGCCCAAATATAATTATCACTTCATAGTAATGTTTCATGCCTACTACTGACATAATAGCAAACAAGATTCCTCCCACCCTTTTTATTAAATCTCAGTATGCATACACTATTAACAACTGCAGTCCAAAGCAAAGAAACCCAAGAACAATGTTTCTTGATCTAAAAGGATATTAATGTGAAGAAAAAATTTACTAAACTGTATTTACTCATCCCAAAAATGTGATCTGTCAATCAGAATTTCAACTTATGAAATCTTTTAAAGTCTCAAGAGAACATTAATATTCAAATAAAGTCACATTTAATGACATCTCAACAAAGTTCACAAAAGTTAACAGCAAAACAGAAAACTTTGGTTATACAGGATTCAGATGATCTTTCAAAAAAATACTCTCCCCCTAACCCTACTTACAAATCCGTATGCCTTCCAAAATATTGGTTTTTTTTTCCGATTTTATTTTATTTTATTATTTCCCCCCAAATATTGTTACACCATTTTAGACATACAATTGAAAGATGCTCATGTAGAGTTTTGGTTCTACAGTGTTCCAACACCCATCCCTCCACCCAAACCCATCTCCCATCACCAATGTCCCCACCTCCCTCCCCCTCCTACACCTCAACTACTTGGCGGGCTCTGTGTGTCATTTCTCTCCTCTTTATCTCTCCCTCCCGCCAAACTTTCCTGCTCTTCGTGGAATTCAGTGCATTAAAAGACATTTTCTGGGGGGGGGGGGTGGTGGTGTGGGGGGGGCTGCTGCCTGCGGGGGGGCGGGGGGGGGTGGTGGGTTCGCGGGCCCGGCCCGGGGGGGGGGGTCGGGGGGGGGGGGGGGGGGGTGGGGGGGTGGGGGGGCCCCCGGGGGGGGGGGGGGGGGGGGGGGGCGGTGGATACTGTTTCCACTATTTTAATGGACACTTGGCTTGCGGCTGCGGCCTGCCGCACTGGGCTCGAACTGGTTTTGCTCTGTTAATCTGGTCGTGAGGCAGTTTCCCAGTGTCCGGACAGCGAAAATGGTGGCTAGTGTGATGGGCGAAGTCTCATCCGGCTGCTTCCGGGACCCCCCCAGGGTGACTGGCCCACTCCCAAAACCTGTCTGCCCTCCTGGGGGTCCCCTCTTCAGCTGGGCCCGGGCGAGCCAAGTTCCAGCCTCCCCCAGCCGATTGTGAGCCTCTTCATGTTATGGGCGATGGCCCCCCGGGCAGCTCCTGGGCAGGGCCACCAGGCTCGACAAAATGGAGAGGGAATGGCCGAACCCTGACTCCATCTGACGAATTCCCAGTGATTCCCGCTTCTGGGAGCCGCCTACCTGGGCTCGAACTGGTTTTGCTCTGTTAATCTTCCAAAATATTCTTAATAATTCTTAATAATTCAAAGGATGGGCTGCAGTGCCCATCTGTGTCGACAGGTGGCAGACAGGACACAGGCTTGTCTACACCCAGGGCTCTGCCCCGTGGGCCCTGGATGGTTGATGGTCTGACATAGAAAAGACTGGATCCCCTGGGATGTACTCAGAGCCATGGCAGAGCCTGGCAAGCTACCGGTGGAATATTCAATATGCCAAAAAACAGTAATAATAATGGACCTCATTCCCAACTAATGGAGACGTTACCGGTGCCCGTTCGAGCAAATTAATGAACACCAGGGAAGACAAGTGATACAAGTGATACTTTCCTTAAGATATAGTCTCTTACTTTAAATCTTGTTTGTAAGTTCCCTCCTCACTCTGCAGCAACTAGAAAAGGATACTCTGAAATTTTGAATAACTAATGACTGGCTTCATGGAGTTTTGTGACTAGCCTGCACGGTCTTCTCCACACCTTCAGCAGAGAGGTGTTTGGTGTTCATGCGCAAGTGTAATTATTGGCAAAAGATTCTAAAATCACTCAATATTTTTTTCCCCGTGAAGTATAACTTGATACTGCTAACAACAAACAAAAAGATAAGACAATCATGACACCCAGTTGTTGTGGCAGCCATCTAGGCCTACACGTGGTTGGGGCCTAGCTGGGAACCCAGAGTCCGGAGTTTTCCCTGCTCTTGGATTGTATATCGGAACCTGTGATAGTAAAGCCCTTTTTAAAACTGCACCAAAGTCTGGAGTTTTCATCCATTCCCACTGGCTTTGGAGGTAGAAGGGGAACTTGCTTCCTGGTATTGCTGGGGACCCCAGAGGCTCCCCAACACCCAGTAATGGCAATATGTTTTCAGAGAGTCCATTTTGTCTAACTCCAAAAGAATTATAATGAAACATGACTGACAACTGTGTATCTATCAGTCTCTGTCCAAGTTTTATTTCCTTCACCTTTCACAAGTAACATAATTATATCTTCCTCCTATTTTAGACTGATAGATGTGAAACCATGAGAAAACCGCCAATCTCCCTTCACGCCTGATACAGTAATGATAGATTCTTAATACACACCGTGGTGCTTTCATCTAGAATTCTAAAATTGGAAAGTGGTTATTTCTGAGTTTTCAGTGCAGCTTGCAGAGTACATATCCTATGCGCAACCTGAGGTACGTTAGAAGGAAGAGCTTCTTTTATAGGACATTTAACCTATGAAGTCATTAATTCTTAAAACAAATTACAAATTATAAAAATCTCAGGGAGATATGGTTCAAAGGACTGGAATGCATACACGTCAAGTTTGATCCATTGTACTATGGGTCAGGGCATAACCTGAAGGTCCCTGACACTCTTCACTGGGTCCGAGCAGGCTCTCATTTCCAGACTGAGGAATGAACCCTCAGACCCCATAGCTAGGCTGAGTATCACCAGGAATAGCTACAGGCCCATGCTTGGAAGCCTTATCTATTCCCTAACCCCAGTTAAAAAATTACAAGAATAATCAATCCTTGTCACTCCTCCAAATATCTTTCACAGGAAGAATCCCTGATTCTGACTTGGTTGATAAACGGCACAAGTTATTATTACCTTCAACTTCATACACCACTAGCACCAAACTATATCATATAAAATCTATTTTTTACAACCATCAATTTCTCCTTAATTCTGTGGTTAAGATTCCTATTCACATCAGATGGTGAATGACTGAATCCTGATCCAGTCATTTGGCATGTATTTAATGAGCACCTACTATGCATCAGGCTCTGTTAAGCACTATGAAAATGCAAGAATTAAACACTTGTGAAAAACAGTATCATCTTGATGCTTTTGTTATAACCACAGATGTTACGCGCATCAGTTTTAATTCAAATGACTAGGACATGATGTATAACACAAGAGCTGCTTGTTAAACTTCACTTTGCGTTTTAGAATGGATTTTATGAACAATAAAATTTAGGAACTGGAATTTCTAATGCTTCTGTAGCTAATTTTTCTTTAAAACTATCTGTATCCTACAGCTCAGTAAATCACCTCTTCTTGAGTTAGCAACATGAGGTTTTACATTAGTATTTAAATCGTTCTTTTGCAAATAATTTTGAGGGGGAAAGCATGTAAAAAGTAGCATGTTTTCATATCAGACTACTTCTTAAATCCAAGTCCTTTGATTTTTCTTTTTTAACTCAAACACTGATGCATAATTCATTAGGAGAGTCTTTATAATGGCAGGAGTGGGAGAGCTGGTGAACAATTTGCAAAATGCACAAAGAGGAAAAAACCGATAGTTCCTCCAGAAGGAATCCAGCAAGAGTAAAACAGCCACCCCCAAGGAGATGAGAAAAATCACTAACGATGTAAGAGGGCCAAGAGCCCACTCCTTGCTTTATTAATAACTGGGTTTGGGTAGGTTACAGTCAACGTTGACAAATGCTCACGTTTTCATCTCAAGGGCAAGATTAATTCTCAGCTTACACTAATAAGCTTTTTTAAAATAAGTTTTGTGAATAATCAAACAGAATACAGACAAGAATACATTTTGAAAAATATATAGTGTACTTATTGGTCACACTTTTACAGAAATCTTAGAAATGTCACCATACGGTATTGAAATGTTTGTGAATGTTTAAATAACCTGCATATTTTAGTCTCTATTTCTGTCGTCTCTCACCAAAATTAACTGGGAAATTTTTTAAGTAGTTTGCTAAATCAGTCTGTTGTGCTCTTACTCTGCTATTTATAAAAAATTATCTCATAGTCAACTTGTTAGCAGTGGCTCTCTTCAGACAATAGGTTCTTTGCATGATTGTAGACACTGGTCCTATTTAACAAGAAATCAAAATAAAGACGTTTGTCTTCATTTCTTCATTTGACTCTTATTAAAAATAACCAAAAGAAAATTTAATTCAGAAAAGCAACAGAAATTTAAAAAATTAAAATTAGCTATTTATTATGAGGACAAAAGCAAAGAAAAACACTCTCCTTTCTAACTTCCTTGAACCTTTTCCAAAATGCTGTGTTTTCTGGTCCCTATATTTTCTTGGGGGTGTGGAATTCCTTCTCCTCCAGCTGAGTCTGGTAAGCCTCCCCAGTGACCCTAGTTCCTAGAAAGAAAGGAAAATGTTCTTCTGAAGAGTAACTTTCATTTACCAGAAACTGGAGTGGGGAAGGATTAGAGCCGTTTTACTGGAAGGTACACAGATGAAACCCAATGACTTGTGTGTCCTTTCAAATTAACTCCATTTAGAAAACCTCTCATTAAATGTAATCTAATTTAAATGCGTAACAGATCCACTTATGTCTGTTATTCCTCTCTTGAGCAATTAGTTCTATTCTTGCTTCCCTTTCCCCATCTTACAGCTAAAATGCAGAGGAGGTGAGAAGGTTTTTTTTTAATTACCTTGTGCTGAGCTTTCTAGATCCAAATAATAAACAATACTCCCACTTGCTCATCATCTGCCCAAGTCACTGAGAGTTGAAGAAGACATCACAGAAATTAGAGAATTCTGCTTTTATCCAAGTTAAGATTAAAGATAAGGTGAGATATGAAACGCTAATTAATAGCACTGGTCATCAAGAAACTATCAAAAAATCACAATGAAGTTATATTTCATTCTACCAGGGTTAACTGGAATGAAAAAAAGGCAGGGGGCATAAGCATTGGAGAAATATGGAGAAAATGAAAATCTCACACATTGGAGAAAACATGGAGATAATGAAAGTCTCGCAATCTGTTGTGGGAATGTAAAATGATGCAGTCAATTTGGAAAACAGTCTGGTAGCTCTCAACTAGTTAAACACAGGGATAACGTAAGACCAGCAAGTTCACTCCTAGGTTCCTACCCCAAAAAAGAACTTCCATTATGCATTTACACCATAGGAATTTGCATTAACTTGTATGGGAATGTTAACAGCACTACTGTTAAGGATAACCAAAAGTTACTGCGCTGCTGGACTTGGAGATGGGATCGGGGCTCCCTTCCCCCATCCCTCCACCACAACCAGCAAAGCAGGACAAGAGACCAGACCTGCAGCTGTGCCGGCACATGGTCGCAGAGCGGCTACGCCAACAGTCTTAGGTAATAATGAAGGTTAGGACCAGGTCCTTCCCAGGATCTTTCACATTTATCCACTGTAATAATCATTGTAGTTGCAACAAACTGGGCAGGCTGATGGGGAATGGGGAATTATAATGTCACACTGGAACTCACCATTGAATATACACATAGAGACTTACATCATAAATCATAAATATCTGTAGGGCAAGCCACAAAGTGTAAGAGAAGAGAGAGAGGGAAATACAGCGCCAGAGAGAGAGAGTAAAGGTGCCTGCTAAGGGGCAGGCTCGGGTTGGGTGGGAGGGAGTGTTTGGATGTTGGTGGTGGGAATGGGGCACTGGTGGAGGGCTGGGTACTGGAACACTGTATGACAGAGACCCTATTATGAACATCTTTGTATATCTCACAGTGATATATTTAAAATTAAATGAATAAATAAAATTATGTATGTCTGTATAAACATAAAAAAAGAATAACCGAAAGGCAGAAACTGCCCCAATGTCCATCAACCCATGAGTAAACAAAATGTGGTCCAGTATCAGTACAAAGCTCTCTATTGCTTGGCCACAGAAGGAACGATGTACTGATCCTGCTATACTATCATAAACATAGAAACAATTAGCTAAGTGAAAAATTAGGCTAAAAAATAGGCATATTTTGTACTAAATTGTTTAAAAGAGCTAAAAATTTTCTTTTAAAAAATTATATATTCAATTCTATTTAAATTAAATGTTCAAAACTGGAAAATCTATATAAAAATAAGATTGAAAGCTGCCAAAATTAATATTTCCACATTTTTATCTATTTCCGATTAAGAGATTAAAAGAATTCCTAACTTTCCTAGGGTGGTAGAGCAAACCAATAATAAAGAACATCTACCCAAGATTCCCTGATGAAACCTTTACTGTTTCCCATACATTATGGCATTATAATCATATAAAGAATCTTGCCTCTATCAGGCATATACTCGAAGGAAATTGCTACATGGTTAATTTAGATATGAAAAACTTGCCCAAAATTGGTATGCCTGCATTAACTGGCATTTCTCTTCATTCCTTAAGTGAAAATTTCTGCAAAAGTTTGCCATCTGTAAAGTAGCTATTTGTTACAACTTTAAATAATTTGTCAATTTCAGTCTCTGCTTTTTTTTCTTACTACCATATCTGGCAGTTCATATTTTTAAATATATAATAATCAGAAATGTATAGAAAGTACAGTCTGTTCGAGAGCTCGCAATTTGAATATATGTTGCATATTGGCAAGTGCAGCTTCCTACTTAAGATTAAACACTCTAGAGCCAAAATGAAGGGCATCATGTTGATAGAAATCAGTCAGAGGGAGAAGAACAAATACCGGATGACCTCACACATCTCTTGTATCCAGAGAAACAAAGGAATAGAGAGCATCAAACGTTAATAAACCTATGGCCTGTGTTTGCAAAACTTAGATTACCAAGTGGGAAGAGAGAATTGGGAGGAAGAGGCAGACTAGAGATGACACAGGTCAGTGGCCAAGCCTTGGCACTTTGCTGGTACAGTATATTTGTACATCAAAACCACAAACATGAACACTACTGTCATCGTGTTACCCAAACTACAATAAAAATATTTTAATTTAAAATATGAACACTCCCATTTCATTATAAGGATAAGTGCATTATTTATAGGTCTGGATCTTAATACATGTGTTCAACATACTTCTTTGGATTCTCAACTTCTATCTGAATCTTAGTAAATTTGCCCAGACGTTTCAAGAATTCAATATTACAATACCAGACCTACTATCTGTGAAAGATAAAATATAAAGTGGAAATTATGTTTAAATTCCCAGGATGGGTAGATCTTTAGATCTCATTGAAACTCTTTTTAGGTTTGATTTTTATTATTTTGTGTGTAGGGGGCCACAGTCAGCTGTGCTCAAGGCTTAATCTTGGCCTGAGGCTCAGGGATCACTCCTAGATGGCTCAGGGGATCTATGATGTGTCAGTGATTGAACCCAGGTCAGCTGTATGCAAGGCAAGTACCCTGCCTGCTGTACTATTACTGCACTGAACCCTTCATTGAACTTTTTTAACAATTCCTTTTTTTCCCTTAGGTGTCAAATCCAGTGGTACTCAGGACTCCTTCCTGATTCTGTGCTCAGGAATCATTCCTGGAAGGGTTCAGGGAAGCATATGGGATGCCAGGAACCAAACCCTAGCCAGTCATGTGGAAGGCAAGCGCCTACTCACTGTATCATCGCTCCAGCTTTAACTTTTTAACTATTCTTATCATAAAAAAAAAATGCAACATCATATGGTTTATCCTACACTTTAAAACTGCACATTTTCTGAGGGGTCCTGTAATAGCACAGTAGCAAAGCACCTGCCTTGGAAATTTAAGACCATGACTATGATCTCTGAAGACATCCACATGCATTGAACATAACCAGGTACTAATGATGCTCCAACTAAAAGAACAAGTGCTCTGAAGCCAGGTGTGAAATTCCACAATAAAGACAGTGACCCCTGGTGAGCACTAAGACTGAGAGAATAAGCACCACAGACAGCTGTGCAAATACTACTGCAGACTTTCTATGAGAGCACCAGCCACTACAGCGCAAACCACTGCAGAGGGAAGGGACAAGAGAGGGGACGTGATACAATTTCAGAGTTTGGGGTTTAAAACTCTGGTTATGCATAACAATACTTGACCTTCAGAGCTTCTGAGGCTACAGAACCAGGTCACTGTCTCTAAGGAGGCTTGTGACCGCGTGTAAATTATGCTCTCTGGGTCTCCCTTAACTTTCCTTTCTGAACCCTGGGAATTAAAACCCTGCCTGGATTTACAAAACTGTTGTTGGGAATGAATGGTATAACTCAGGCTTTGCAGATTTAAAGTATTTCCATGTGTTGGAACTATTAGTTTATATCTTGCTTTGCTTTGCAAGCTCTCTGCAATTCTGCAACATGAAAGAATAGAAGGAGCTTTCTTGTTTTAATTGGATTAGAAGACGTTTTAAATCTAACTCCACAATAACCAGTTTTGTGTCCCTGGGGATGCTGCCTAACTCTGCGTTCCCTAAATTGTCTCATCTATAAAACTGGTAATGAGGGGGCAGCCACTCTTTTGCTCCTGCTAATTGCTTCCATGCAGGACTATGCGCCTATGCTTGTCAAATACTTTTTAATTTTTTTATTCAAAAAAGCTGTAAATATGAACCAAAGATGAAAATGTCCTAATTTTTAGGTGGCAGCTACTAACTGGTTTTGCTCCCTTTTGCAGCATAGTTAAGGCTCTTATTATTTTTTTTTAATCCAGCTGCCAATTTACAACTTCAAACCTAACAAAATCCTGACACACTGTCAGTACTAAACAATTTACTGACTAAATGCCCCTGGACAATTAATAATTTCAAAGTATTTTGTGTAACTCATTTCCTGTTTTGTATTTTCCAACTGTTTCCTTTTATTTTTTCAAAAGCTAGCTTTTAAGACTTTAATTTAGGTACCTAAGACAAGTCACCTGTCTTGAAGTACAAAATAGAAACATGATCTTTGACCAGCAAACGAGTAAAATCAACAGATTAAAAAAAAATTGTCTTGGGAACAGTCTTACAATGGCTTCATGAGTTTTCTCACTAAGACACCTGAAGAGACATAATGATCTAAGGGGAATGGTGAGACACTTCTTGTGGGCATAAATTTCCCCTAACTCTGAATCTGCACTTCTTCAACTTTCTTTCCTACCTGTGGAGTAGTACTGTACCGTGACCTGAGACTGGAAATCACTGTGAGCTCAGCAGCAGGAACTTCTGCATGAGCCAACAGGAAACTTCCACATTCCTATATCAACCTCTTATCTTCCACCTTTGTATATATAAAGCTTTAAGTATGGAGTTTGGGTTTGCTTCACTGGACCAAGTGAGCATTTAGTACTCTAGACATACTTTTCCTTCACTCTTCTGAACGTCAACAAATTGTATAAAAACCTTTAAGTTAGAAAGAGAAAAAGTGCATGAACATTTCAATAACGTTTAAAAAAATTGGAGTGTCTCCATGGATGCTTAGCCCGGCAGAGGAGGCTGACCCAGCAGTGCTTGGACAGTCAATGAGGAGATTCCAGGGGCGGCTACCAGGGCTATTCCTAGCAGTGTGGAGAGTGGGAGGCATATAGTACTGGGAATCCAAGGCAGGGTGGATTGCTCTCAGTGCTAAGCTTGTGCTCTGATGCCTGACTTGGGGAAAACTTTAAGCCTGGGTCTCAGGGATAGCTATCACTCAGTGGCAGAATGTCAAGCTATGCAAGTCCACAGCTTAATCCTGGACCTGACCCCAACTGCTGAGTGCCACTGCCACTGATGAGTATTATGACCAAATGTGGACAACTGTGACATCACGATAAAAACTACAACAAAGGGAAGGAAGGTGTGGAAAGAAAAGTGGTACTGGGAGCAGTCTATGAGCACTGTGGGGTGCCCCACTCACAAAAAAACTGAACAAAGGTTTGTTCCTTAGATCATAATGTCTAACATGCACACTTGATGTTCGCTCCCCAAATGTATCAGTCAAACATTTATTCCAAAAAGTGCCTACCACAGAGACAGGCTGAGACAGCAGGAACAGTGTGGAAGGTGGACGCTGGACTGGGACTAGTGAAATGCTGCAGGCCTGAAATTCAGTCATAAATAGCAATAACTTTGTAATTCACAGTGATTCGACTTTAAAATACACACACAAACACACACACACACACTAAAAAGATACAGATGGATTTCCCAAAATAAAGCAAAAAATAGAATATAAATAACTAATATTTCTTTCCGAGATCATTTTCCAAAGTACTGCACGATCAAATGAACTACTTCAAAAAATAATAAATAAAAAGTGATGGTAATATGATTAAGACGGGAGGAGGGAAGTAATTGCTCTCATTGTCACTATTTTCTAGTGTTACTGAAACCAATACACACTGGAAACCCATTTCAAAGATCCTAAGATGTGAACTTTCTAAATAAGATTATGTTGGACTCCTTTTCCAATCTTATGAAGAAATAAACCATGACTACTAAATAGAGAATTATCCTGTAAAGGATCACTCTGGTCTCCTTACGGAGAGGCTCAGAGCCCACTGCGTTCCAGACTTAATTTTAAACTCTAAGCTAGATGTGAATGTCTTTTTAAAAAATTTCCAGCTCCCTAACACAACTCCACAATAAAGGACTGAAAGGAGCAGAGGGCAGCTGAGGAAGGCAGAAGCCAGCCTAGCTATCTCACACCTTATCCCAAAGGAGATTAGAAACAGCAAGATACAAGAGGTAACTGGAAAAAGTGTCACTGACACTAATCAAGCAACAGGGCAAAAATGGTAAAAAAAAAAAAAAAAAAAAAGGAAAGCACCTCTTTGAGACAGAAAAAACTAATGTGGGCACAATTGTCAGCCCACCCTTTCTAAAGCATTCTGGCACAGCTTAATAACTGTAGGGACAGGGACTGAAGTGGTAGTCCAGCAGGTAGGGCATTTGCCTTGCAGGCAACCGAACCCCAGCATCCCATATGGTCCCCCTGACCACCGCCAGAAGTAATTTCTGAGTGCAGAGCCAGGAATAACCCCTGAGCATTGCCAGGTGTGACCCAAAAAAGTGATAGATAGATGGATGGATGGATGGATGGATGGATGGATGGATGGATGGATGGATGGATGGATGGATGGATGGATGGATGGATGGATGGATGGATGGATGGATGGATAGATAGATAGATAGATAGATAGATATCTAGATATCTAGATAGATAGAGATAGATAGATAGATAGATAGATAGATAGATAGATAGATAGATAGATAGATAGATAGATAGATAGATAGATAGATAGATAGATAGATAGATAGATAGATAATAACTGTAGGGGCAATTACCCACCACATATCACAGAAAACAAAAGCTAAAACATAAATAATGATCTCAACTCAAACATATTTTTAAATTTTGGGGGCTTTTTTGGGGGCCACTGCTAGCGATGCTCAGAGGTTATTCCTGGCTCTGCACTCCTGGCAGTGCTTGTGAGACCATATGGAATGCCGGGGACTGAACCAGGATTGGTTGCATGCAAGGCAAAACCCTACAACTATACTGTATCTCAGGCCCTCAAACACATTTTTAAAGAACTTTATTGCATTTTATTTTACATCTAAAATCTTCTCATTTCAAGTGTACAACTCATGGACTGTTCATAAATATAATGAGTCTTGCCATCATTCCTATAAACGATAAAACCTTTACAACATTTACATGATTCTTATAATCCCTGATGTGCACAGTCACCTATTCCCACTACCAGACAACCACAATCTCATGCTTTGTCCACAAAAGCCTGTCTTTTTTATATTTCATAGAATTAGAACCAGGATAGGATATTCCACCATAAGTAACTATGTATAACCAATTAACGTTGCTGCTCCATTTTTCCTCACAATCTTATGTATTACAAAATTATTGAGGAATAAATGAGAAAACCTATGTGAAGTGCTGAAAATATTCATGAGTGCACATGAAATCACATGAAACTAACTGTAAATGCTTAAGCCCTCTGTGCTCTTTGCTTGTAACTCTACTGCGAATCAAGGCCAGTGGAGTGTCAAATTTAACATGGTCGAAAACAATTCACTATCTCTCCCTTCGAAAACACTTTTCTCCTGTTACTGCCATCAAATGAGAAATATTTGAAGCATTCCATCATCAGAAATGCTGACAAATTCTTAAAACTCTTCATTATCTATTCTCATCTATCCAGTTACCAAGCCCTACAAGTCAACTTCATTTCCTCTGATTTAGTCTAATTCTTTTCATTCTCTCAGCTTTAGTTACAGCTTTCAAATGTTTGTTTTCTCTATTTTCAAATATATCTTCCTCAAATCTATATGTCTTACTTCTGTCTCTCTTAAAATGCAAATCTAATCATTTTTTCTCCTTCAAAAATTCTCTGCAGCTCTCAGTATAACACCTACATGTTAGGAAAAAGCCCATCACAAACAGATCTAGCTACTGTATTATTTGGATCTCTGATCAGTATTCCAAGCCAACTCAAGACATAGGGCATTCCAAACAACCTTCAGTTTCTGAATCAGTATCTCAATATGAGCCATTCAAACAAGGGAGTCAAACACACACTGTGCCAAGATTACCTGATTTTTCCAAATTTGAGCCCAAATATCACTTTACCTAACACCCTAATCACCAATATTTGGAGATGCCCATTCACACTGAAAGACACTATGTACAAAGAAGCTCTGGGTAGCATCATCTCAATGAGATGGACCTTCTCCAGTCCAGGTTCAGCCTCAGTTGAACTTGGTAAAGAGTAGGGGAGGAAGGGAAAAAGGGAAGTGAGAAAGAGGGAGGAGAAAGAAGATACAAAGGAAGTTCTGAGGAAGGATGGATAATAGAGATGAAGGGCAACCTCAGAGGGCAATGGATTCCAGAAGAGGTAACTAGAATAAGGAGCAACTTATCTTTGGAGCACAAGCCTTTCATAAAAAAGCAAAATCTTTTTCTCCTATTTGTAGCAACAATCTTATATTTTTCATTCTATTCTTCTTGTTCTGAAACATTTCCTCTCACAGTGATTCTAGCCCTAAAGAAAGGGAAAATTTCCACACTTCCATCTGCTGCAGACAACATTTCATTTCCTTTCTAAAGCTTTCTCCGCATTTACTGTCAATCAACCAAGAGTTACTTTTCAGGTTTTCCATCTGTTTTCATTTTTTTTCTTTTCTTTCAACAGAATCCATGGAAAATGAGACTTATTTCAATATGTCATAAATATCAATGATATTTGGGTGAAGGCATCAGAGTTAAAAGAGGCATTAGAGATTATCCAGATCAGCAGTTCCCAACATTTTCTCCCCAAACCCATCCCAATCATTCCAAGATCAGGCCTTTACATGCGTATGTTTTTTGCAATGTATTTTCCCATTTCATTAATCAAAAGTCAAAGCTCTGTGTGTGTGTGTGTGTGTGTGTGTGTGTAGTTTAGTGGGTTTTTTTGGCTTTTTGGCTCATACTAGCCATGATCAGGGGTTACTCCTGGTTCTGCCCTCAGGAATTGTTCCTCTTAGTACTCAGGGGACCATATGGTATGCCAGAGACTGAACCCGAGTAAGCGCGATGCAAGGCAAATGCCCTACTATACTATACTATACTATACTATACTATACTATACTATACTATACTATACTATACTATACTATACTACCTACTATACTATACTATACTATCACTCTGCCCCCCCAACATTCAGAGTTAATAGTTAAATGTCTCACTAATGTAATCTACCCAGTTCTAGACTCCTGAGTTCATGTAGTTATTAACCATAACCTAAGAAAAAAAACATCAAAAAGGTTAACAAAGTGTTAATCTGTAGAGACCTGTACTGGTTATCTAAAAGATCCTGTGACTTTAAAGGAAGTTGGCCGTAGATTCGGATTATTAACTTCCCACCTGCTCCCAGACTCCTGATCCAGCCAAACTCCTCAATTCATAAAGGTGAAATACTTAGACATCTACATCTATACACTGATGAACATATTTTCTTCACAGAATCATTATCAATCTCTTCTCAACCTACCAAAGGATCTTCCCTGGGAAGTGCAGAGAGAAATGAAGGAGACCATGAACTTGAATGGGGTGAAAAATGTACCTCTTGCTTGTCTCTAAAGCTGAGGCAAATTGTCACTCTCTTCCATGATAAATAAAGGCGGCAATTCATGGCAGGAACTTTATCACCAGGAGGAATCACAGATGCTTTCCCCTCACAGTACAAATTGTTGCAAAATTTCTCAAAAGAAATCATTTGCACCCATCAGTATTTTGAAACTACCCCGCTAAAGAATCTGTCATTTGGTTTTGCTATTAAATTGATTCATAAAGAAGAATACTGCCACATAATAAATGTAATAAACCTATTCCAATATGTTGATTGTTATGTGTTTCAAGTGTTTGAATTCAGAGCAGATAACCCCAAAGTACATCAACATTGTTGGAGTGCTTGGAACAGTTACTTAGAATGAAAAGTTTCTTTAGAAACAGATAAAACAAAGAAGAATGCTCTCTCCTCCTTGTTCTTGTCCTCCATGAAATGTGGAGAAGAATTTGCCACGTGAAAAAGTGCTGGTAACAGGTCCTTGTCTTCCCTATCACCAGAGATAGGGAATGTGGGACTATGCAAATTACTTGGGTTTCTCCTGGCTCTGCACTCAGGAATTACTCCTGGTGGTGCTCGGGGACCACATGGAATGCTGGGGACTGAACCCAGGCCGGCACAGGCCAGCCACATGCAAGGCAAATGCCCTATCGGCTGGGTTATCGCTCCGGCTCCACTTTAATAATAAACAAATCCAAACTTCTCCATTCTTCTTTGCCAAAAAGATATAGGTCTGGGGCTCCCATGCATATGAAATCAAATTCGCATTTTCTTCATTGGGGAAGTATTACGGAATTTTTGGAAATACCCAGCAGTGCTTAGGTGCTGTCAGCTCAATGTTCAGAAGCTGCTTCTTGATATGCACTAGTGACCACACAGCAGGGACAGGCAAAGGAAGTATTTCAACTCACTGAGTTGCTACTCCAATACATTTGTGAGGGGTTTAGTGTTTTTTGTTATTTTTCACTCATTTATTTTAACTAGTAGACCAGGCAAAGAACCCAGAAAGAGGAGAAGAAAAAAATCTTTCCCTTACACATGCATTGAAGACAATTTTCCAGGAAGAAGTTCATTAGTGTCAACAGATAGCCAAAGAGATCCAAGGCCTATAAAAAAGACAAAGTAAAACTCGATTTCTAATTTCAACATACCCAAGATAGAAAATATTAAATACTCCCTTGAGTAAATGTGCACACTCACAGATTGCCAATGTACAGATGGGGGAATGAGGTGTGATTCAAACTCTGTTCTACCAAACTGTCATTAATTCCAAATATAAACGAATTGGCCCAGTGACTTTAGGTCTACTTCAGAGACTCTATTCCCTTTTTCATAATAATTACCTTATTGGGTTGACAAGATTAATTGAAATAAATATGTAGGGTCGAAGCAATAGTACAACAGATAGGGAGTTTGCCTTGCACATATCCAACCAGGGTTCAATTACCAGCACCAGGCATGGTCCTCTGAGCCCACCAGGACCAATTCCTGAGTTCAGAGCCAAGAGTAAACCATGAGCACAAGTATGGTCCAAAAATGAAAAAAAAATATATGTAAAGAATTCAGAAATATTTTGTGCATAATTTCCTTTTTAAGATTCTACATCACACATAAATTTGTGGAAGCTTTGATAACACCATTTGTATTTCTACACAGCTTCATTTACTCCCTTGCTAACAATATGCCACTCTTGTCATAAAACTCAAAGTACACTTTTTTCCGACCTGTCTTTTGTGCTCTGACCCAGGGAGGTATGAGGCTACGGTTCAGAGCATCATCATCTGAATCCTAATTTGCATCTTCCAACTATAATGTTAGAAGCTTCTTTAAGAAGTCCATGTTCGAAGTCTATATGAAGTTATGCAACCTTCCCCCTAACATATCTGCTAGGTCGAAAACAAGATCTTGAGCAGGAGTTTTTCTCCCCTACCATTTCCACATGTAAAATCCTCGGGTCTATGTCTCCATATTTCCACCAAACAACCCGGCATTTCCTCCCTAAATCCTTTTATAGTCTCTCCTAAAATACTCATATCTTCTTTCAGGCCCCCACAGAATATTCTCTTACCTCAGTAAAGCATTCATGTAGGAAGCCCAAAATATATGATTAACATCCAATGGGTTTGTAAGAATGTTGCCATGTTTGACTTAACATACTGTTTGCATGGCACCAAACAGATTAAGTGGAGAATTCATGTATGAAGCTGAATAAGAAGTCACACATACAACAACTCTGTGAGATAAGGAATAACTATCCTCAACACAGAGAAATGTGAAAACCAAGCATAAAATATGTTACGAACTTACTGTAAAACTAACAAAAGAGTACAGCAGTGGAGAGTAAACTTGAGGGCACTTGTTGGTCAATGATGTTCCTTAATTTCTCTTCAAGAAGAAAATTTTAGCCCATTTTCTAAACTTTTTGTTACTCTTGAGAAATAAAATAGACAGTGTCAAGTAATTCTATTTTAATTCATGATTAATCTTTATACAATCATAGTCTTATTTAGAAATACAACAGATAAAATGGAAATGACTTAGGGTGGAAATATCAGACTGTCTAGTAGAGAAAGTTGCGTCTTCAGAGAGGCAAGAACACAAATCCTCCTGTTTTGAGCAATCAACCTGAGATGAGCAAAAGAAATAAATTAGAGCAAATAATGTTCTTGGATCTTCCAAAGGAGAAATAGGATAGCCATGTTTTCTGTGGCAACAGCTCAAGTAATGACTGCAATTAGAATAGTCAATGAAACACAAGATTCAGACATTAAACTCTGCGAGAGGGAACTGAGTCTTAACTGTTGACAGCACCAAGAAAAGTCCTTAAACCTAAAATGTTGTGTTGGAGAAACACTTTTGAACATAAATACTCGCTTTATGGTTTTGATTTTCAACAGTGCGAATTTTCCAATTATTCCCCCAAAGAATTGCACTGATATCAAAATATCTCCACGACTTACGTAATGCAAATGTGACTGGGACATATTCATGTATCACCATATCTTTGAATCACAGCAACGTCAGCAATTTGGCTCTTACATATTGGAAAACCAATGAACTTCTAACAGGCCTAGGCTGCTGCCAACAAATTTATTGCCTCTGTGTTATTTGTAAATTGCTTGTTTTTTCTTTAGTTTTATGGCAAGTATATGCGATAAATATAAGAGGGTATGTGTGTATATTACATAGCTACTCATAAAATTTAACATTAGCATTGAACTTTCCCAAAATCAGAATATTATGATACACTTCAGACAAATAATATATGCTAGACTTAATATGCCTCCTGTATCATAATTTTTTAATTCAATCACCATGCAATACAGTTAGAAAGCTGTTCATGATCAAGTTTCAGTCATACAATGCTTCAACACCCATCCTTCCACTAGTGTACATTTCCCAACACCAATGACCTCCTTTTCTCTCCTGCTGTCCCCCAACCCTCCGCCTGTCTCTATGGCAGGCACTTTCCTTCTTTCTCCTCTCTCAAGCTCTCTCCCATTGGAAAAGCTTAATTTTTTTTTTAAGTAAGATTGTACTAGTCCCCAGTCAAAACATTTTTTTTTTTTCTTTTTTGGGTCACACCGACGATGCTCAGGGGTTACTCCTGGCTCTGCACTCAGGAATTACTCTTGGCAGTGCTCGGGGACCATATGGGATTCGGGGATCGAACCCAGGTAGGATGCATGCAAGGCAAAAGCCCTACCCGCAGGACTATCACTCCGGCCCCACCAGTGAAAAATTTTAAAGAAACTGTTTGCTACCTGGTCTCTGAATTAAAAAACTCTAATAGAATATCAGTGAAAATAAAATTGAGGGGTATATTTGCTATTGTTTTTAAGTAGAATACGGCTAAAGTGTGTTTCATTTATTTATCAGAATTTACATAATTATTTTTTAAACATACTATTGAAAAATAACACCAAAGGCAGAATTTTCCACCAAGGATGAATTTACATATTTTAAATATACAGACCCACCTTTTGATTTGAGCTGCAATTTTTGAATGACCAAGTTTTATCTAAGCTCCTTTTCTAGCCTTATACATTAACAATATTAATGTATTAGATTCTAAATATTCAGTATTAAGAATCTAACCCAAATAATCCTATGGTATGTGAGAGTAGTTCTGATATTAATATTCTACCTAAAAACAGCTGCACTTAAACTGCATCTATTTGACACTGGAAACTCACCAAAGCTAAGGAAGACAGCCATCCAATGCAAAACAAAGTATGCGGCCTTTTTCCTCGCCAACAAGAAAAACTGCCTATCACAGCAGTGCATTATTGCCCACATTTTATCAAGGGTACCTCCTGGGAAGTCCATAGAACAAGAAAAGCCTCCACGATGAGGCTGTCAACAACCAGGCAGTGATGCAGAGTCACTTTGCAGGTGTCAAAACCTCAATCACAAAAATCAGGACCAGTGGGCCAACAGCGGGAGAAAATGGATATCAGAAGAATACCAAACAGCTGCTCAGCGCAGAATTAAAGCAAGCCAGATACCCAGGGGGGAGGTCAAGCAAGAGTACTGCAGAGTACATTGATGCAGAGCCTGTAACAAAACAGCAAACAGCTGGGCAACAACTGCTAGAGGACACAGGATTGCAGCTAGAGGCTGGGGTGGGGGTGGGGGAGTTCTGAAATTACTACAAGAGCATTCTGGAGGGGCCACTCTGAGATGAAGCAGCAGACACTTCCCGCAGGCTGAAGGTCACTGCCAGGCCACAAGATGAAGACTGACAGTACTGACAGGCAACAATTTACAGTTGTCGAAAACTACTGCTCACCAAAGGCTCAGGACAGGAGTTAAAACAAAACCCGTGGAGGTGTGAGGTCCATGCCTCCTGGCAGACAACTGGCATCGCCAAAAAATCAGCAACTACATTTGCTGTCACCTACTCAAGCGTCACCACAGAGAATTCACGGCAAGGTTTACAGAGAGAATGGAGCGTCCTCTTCCATTTCCAAGTCTCATCTTGATTTTTAATTCCTAACAATTATCCAACCATTTCCATTTTTCATGCTGCACCGCTTTGTCTTTAAGAAGACCTGCTTTAGTGCATGATTTTACTGAAGGAAATCTGAAGAGAGCTCTGAAAGTACAGATCGTGGTCAGCAGCCATTCTTAGGGGCAGCACACAGCCCAAACAGTGAGAGTGGGGCGGCCATCACCTTCACCAGCAACTACTTTGCTGACTGTGATATCAGTCGTTCCTGCAATTACTACATGTTACTATCACTTAGTCTATGTCTAATTCTTTTACATGATTTGGTAGATTTGGGAGTGGGGGTGGTGGAAATGCACAAACATTTTTCACATAAATTAACAGTAATTCCATAATTTGGCTTTCTAAAGGTTTCAAAAGAACACTTCAATAATACAGCAGAAACATGTTTTAGAACAAAAGTTTTCCAGATAATGTAGAGAAATCCCTAAAAGTGATCAATGAGCTCTCAGGGGTTGGCAAGATTAATTAAAAGTGTATGTTTTCAAACAGATCAAGGAGCAGTAAATTCTTTTGGTTAAGGGCCAATAAGAAAATATTTCAGGCTTTGCAAATGGCACAACTTGCTCAACTCTTCTACAGTGCAGAGAAAGTGATCACAGGGGCTGTGCATTTATATATATATACACATATACATATATACATACATACATACATACATACACACACAGATACAACTGATTAAAAGCAAGCCTACAGAGTACACAGGCCACAGTGCCAACTCTCAACTTAGATGGAAACCCAAACATACATACATGGGTATGCCCTCCACACACGTATACCTTAATGAGGGTTCGATGTCATATGGGTGAGCACCTTATAAATGAATCAAGGTTTATGAGTTCTGTGACTACATATTTATAACAGAGTTAGTGCCAAAAGTCCTAGTCAAATTCTCAACAGACTGGGAATGGATTTCATGTTCATGAGCATCTTTGGTCTCCGCCTCGTCCCAAATACACACTGATGCCTTCTCTCCTGAGGTGAGCGAATTGCAGGCGGCAAGAACAGGCAACCCTGCTGCTTCTCTGAGCTCAAGGCAAGGCATAGGTGCAGGCCCCTGCCTAGTCCCTAGAAAAACCACGGTTCCCTCCCACCAAAAACTACTGTTCCTCGATGACCTTGCCACCTAAATCAGAACAATTACACTCCTTGGAGCTGTTCCAGGAGAGCTAAAGGAAAAACCATTAGGTTGCCATTGGCTTAAATAACCATGGTGGTGAAGGCATCAGGTAGAAAACTGAAGTGAAGATGGACGAACTAGAGCTCTTCAGTGTACACAGGGGTGCAACCCTAAATTGGGCTTGTTACTCATAACCTAAAAGCCAATACTGTCAAACTAGATATTAAGACTAGCAAGACATAGGGCCAGCACCATTGTTTTGGCAGCAGCCGAAAGCAGCGATGGAGTATGCCAACTCCCAAAACAGACCCCGCACACCTGTTGTGAGAACTGTGAAGAGTTCTCACAAACAGCCTCTCTTCTTACAGGCACCTTTTCCAACCTTTCCCCAAACTAATCCATTCATGTATTTACAGCTTACTCCACTTGCTCAAGAAAGACACATGAAGTGTCTTAAACCATCCCCCTATTCCTCCAACCTTCCACATTCAGCAAATTGCCCAGCAAGCTCAAATTTTCCTTATCTCCAGATTTCTAGTATACTTAAGTATCTTGTTGACCTCTCTGCCTAAATATCACTACTAGGAATACAAATTCTACCATTACAGACATATATCTAGTTTTTCTGCATTAAATGGCAGCCTACTTCAGACAATGGCCCAGATTTTATCATGAAACATAGGGCCTTCACCTTGTTCCCACTACACAGCAAATTCTTTCTTCCTGTCCTCCCTGGGCCTCACTTCTAAGTTGCCCCTGACTCCTATCACTTCCTGCCTCTTCCTTCTTCCACAAATATTCCTCCCTCTCTTTCATCTTTATTAAGTGAATTCTTATTAGTTGTTGGAGCATCGGTTCTCATGGGTGTCTCCCCAGATCCCTCCCTGTCAGTCTGGGCTAAGTGGCACTCTTACATGCTCACTTAGAAACCTAATTTTATGTATATTTTTGAGAACCCATCTATTTATTTGGTTTGCCCACCAAGGCTACTTGAGATTATGAAACTACATCTTCTTCTGGGTCAATGCCCCCCATATTTAACATGATTCCTGATGCATCAAGCATCCACAAAAGCTTACCAAAGGAATGAAAAAGCATGACACAAACAAAAGGATCCCACACTGATACTATCTTGGGAGAAAGCACATTTCTAGATAAGAATCCTTCACACTTTTAAATCAAAGGCCAGTGCTTATTTGAGCTGATTTTCCTGAATTTAAAATAAACCGTATTCAAATCTTTCTCCTAATTCTGAATATAATTATCATAATTTTACACTTTAATTTGCAGAAATTAAGCTACTTAATGACAAACATACCCTTAATTTTTTCATTTCCATCACTTCAGCAACAATTGTCATTTCAGGTCTCAGTGGTAAGTACTCATAACACACAATAAAACTTTACAATGTCTGTATTAAATATTGCTAAAATTTTGGGTAAACATATGCATGAAAACAATTGCTTTTTTTCAATTATAAATTCTGGTACAGAATGGAAAGCAGTTTTTAAAGATTGCCAAAGTTAGCAGCAAATGATGTACTCTTGGGCAGGTAGGGATCCTTAGACTATAAATATTTTTCTGAACTAAACAAAAGCATTATTTTACTAAAGAAATCATTCATTGCTGTGACTTAAGAGATTTTATTGGCTTCAATTATCAAATTTAGAAGACACCTGCAAATACTTTAGAAAATGTAATAGAACAATTACATTTTTCAGAGATAGAGAATAATGAATTTATAAGAACTTAGGGAGAAGAACCTGCTTTTAGATTCTAAACAAATTTTATTATAGCGCCAAAAGCAGTGAAGGATTAACTACTATGTTCATTATATTTTAAAAAAAAAAAAACGCAGTTTCCATTCATTCAAGATTGTGGGGTCGGGAATGAATCACACATGACTGTGTTGTGGAGAGGACTGCTCTACTCAGAGGTCGGAGGCTTCTTCCTGAAGTGCTCAGGGGACCTCAAGGTGCTGGGATTTATTAAACTCGAACCATCACACAGGAAAGGCAGGTGGTCTACTAAGTCATGTCCCCAGTCCCTCCCTCAAGAGTTCTGTCTTTGTTTCTGTTTGGGGGCACATCTGGCTAGGTTCACTTAGCTAATTCCTGGCTCTGTGGTCAGGAGTCACTCCCAGTGGCATTAAGGGATGAAATCCAGTCGCCTGCACTACAAGTGCCCTACCTGCTGTATTATCTTTCCAACACTCAAGGTTTTACCTATTCCAAGCTGTAGTACTACTCTGGTCTATTCCACCAGTCTACTCTAGTAAACCCCTTCAGAATACACAAATAGCTTGCAGATGTACACAAAAGATTGTTTTCAAACACAGAAGGTAAATTGCAGGCAATGTGTTTACTTTACTTTTTACGGAGATTTCCAAAGATATCTTTAAAAAAATCCAGCTAAGAAGATAATTCCTGGTTTATTTCATTTCTTACACCAATTTAGAGCAAAAGAATAAAGTAAATAATGCTCTTGTTGAATCTTTTGATTTAAAGGAAATCACTGAACTTTGTTTTTAATGAATTTTCATAGAAAAATGTGGCAGAATGATAGTTAAATAAAATTTAAACTTAATATTATTCTAGTTATTAAAATGATTTAACATTTAAATATCATTCAAAGTCTATCTTAAATTTAAAGGATTGTGGTAAACAAATAAATGGTCAAATTTAACATTAAAGTTTCCAATCCTTTTTTGGCTTAATGTTTTTTTTTACATGAAATTTCCTCCTTAATAAACACACACACACACACACACACACACACACACACACACAGAGAGGAAAACATGCAGAACTCTCCATTACACTGAGGCTAGAGGTATCATTAAGGATACAGTGCCATTAGCCAAGAACTATAAGTAAGGATAAACAAAGGAATTACATTAAATTAAGAAGCTTTTTGCATCTCAAAGGAAACAAGGACCAGAATAAAGACACACATCACTGGGAGAAATTATTTCCCCAACATTCATCTGATAAAGTGTTAATATCCAAGATATATAAAGCATTGGTAGAACATTACTAGTAAGAAACACTGAACCCAGGGCCAGGCAATAATACAATAAGAAGAGCACTTGCCTTGCATGTGGCTGACCCAGGTTTGATCTCCAGTACCCGTAAATTACCTAAACCCACCATGAGTGATCCCTGAGAGCAGGGCCAGAGGCAGACCTAAGCAGTGAGAACTATTGGATGAGGCAAAAAAAAAAATAAATTCAATCTCATCAAAATATAGGAAGAAGAAATGAATAGAAACTTCCTCAAAGAAGAAGAAATTCAAATGGATAAACAGTATATGAAAAAATGCTCTGTGTCACTAAGCATCAGGGAAATGCAAATCAAACAATGAGATATCACCTCACACCACAGAATATTCACCAGAGAATTATTCTTTTGGATGTACACATCCAAAGGAACACCACCAGCTGGCGTGGTCTGGATACTGGGAAAAAAGGGACCCTCATTAACTGTTGGTGACAACTTCAATTGGTCCAGCTTTCTTCTTTTTTTTCTTTTTTTTTTTGGGGCAGTCTGGTCATTTCTCAAAAAACTAAAAATTGAGTTTCCATTTGACCCAGCAATTTCACTTCTTGGAATATATCCCACAGCACCAGAAACAAAGCTGAAAAGACACTGTCACTCCTTTATTCATCGCAGCATTTTTTCCAATAGCCAAAATTTGGAAACAACCCAAGCTTCCAATAGTAGATGATTGGGTAAAGAAACATATGCAAAAAATGGAATACTACTCGGCATATACAAAAAGTAATACATACACAAAAAGGAATACTACTTGGCAGTAAGTGCAATCAAATTATGCAGTTTGCTGATGGATGGATCTGGAGTGATTCAGAGGAAGGGGGCAGACACAGAATGATCTCTCTAATATGCGGGGCATAAAGAATTATAGCTGGGGAATAACAAATGTCCAAGGAGAATGGGAAGCCCGGTGTTTAGTAGAAACACCCTTGCCACTGGAGGCGGGGACTTCCGGAGTAGGGATAGATCAGGGAAGGGACCTCTTTGACACTGGTGCAGAAAGCACCCTGGTGGATTGGGTGCAGAAAGGAGGGAACGTGCTAGGCCTGCTAGTCTATTAGCATGGCATAAGCCACTGTAATTAAAAGGAAAGATTTTAAAAATAAAAGAAAATTTGCCTGGCAGAGGGGCACGCTGGGCAGTGGGGAATTGGTGGAGGAAAGTAGAAACTGGTATACATATTGGAGATGGAACATTGTATGCCAAAACACCCATTCATGAATAGCCTTGTAAGTTTGCAATTCTTGGCAATTCGATTAAAGAGAAATACAAATATAAAAAAAATGGGCACATGAAAGGTGCTCAATATCACTGAACTCCAGCGAAACACAAAATTAAAACCACAATTACATTTTACCTCTAATTTGTCACAAAGACCTTTTTTTTTTTTTGTTTTTTGGGTCACACCCAAAAATGCTCATGGAATACTACTGCCTCTGCACTCAGGAATTAGGATGGAACCCAGGTTGGCCACATGCAAGGCAAATACCCTACCCGCTGTGCTATCGCTCCGACCCCCATAATGGCTACTGAAAGAAAAGAAACAATTGTTCATGAAGAAGTATAGAGAGGGAGTCTGTATACACAGCTGGTGGGAATGCAAACTGCTCTGCTCACTGCACAAAAGATTATGGAGGTTTCAAAAAAATTTAAACAGCCTCACAATCCAGTAATTCTACTTCTGGATATTTATCTGAAGGAAACACAACTACTATTTGGAAAGAATACATGCAGATTCATGCTCACTATAGAATGATTTCCAATATTTAAGATACAGAAATAAGAGTCCATCCATAAATTTGTGGCTAAAATCTGATGTGCTGTGCATGTATGTATAAATATACATACCACACACACCCAGCCACAGGAACGAATGAAATCATACAATTTACAACAACTTGGAGGGTATTATTCTACACAAAATAAGTCAAGCAAATCAAGACAAGGAATTTAAAAAACAAAAGAAATACAAATTCATAGCTAGAGAATAGACTGGTTGTTCTCAGAAGAATGGAGTTAGGAGACCAACAAAATGGCTGAAAAGGATCAAGAAGTGAAAAATACAGTTATAAAATAAATAAGTTATGAGGATGTCATAAATAGTATGGGGCTCACGGCAGTAAGATTGGACGACAAATTCAAAAAACTGCTAAGAAGAGATGGGAAATACTTACCACAGTGATGATTTCACATTGCAAGCAAATGTCAAAACATTATGTTGTACAACCACAATATGGTATTATAGATACTACTATAGTATATTTATAGAGTATTCATACAATTATACTTCAATTTTCACATGAGAGAGGTTGGGGGAAACTGGGGATGTGGCTCAAAGGGTAAAGCGGCATGTGCTCGCCCCGTGGTACAATCCCTGGCACCGCACATTCCTCAGAGCACCACCTGGAATGGTCCTAGAGGCCATTGGCGCCTCTGCCACAATACCAAGTATAGCCTCCTCCAACAACCAAATAAAAAAGGGGAGAATAAAAATATTTAACAGGGTGGTCATAAAAATACTTTTAAAGTCAGCTCTTCTCAATTAAAAAATTCAATTACCGACATGCCATGTTTAGCTATACCTTCCCACCGTACCATTCACCTAGAAAGTGAAGAGATCCTCTTGCCTACTAAAAAATCAACTGTTGAAACACGTTAAATAAGGGCTTGAATTATTGATGTCTTGCACCAATTTTTTTTTGCTTTTTTTTTTGGGGGTGGGGGGTAACACCCGGCAATGCTCAGGGGTTTCTCCTGGCTCTGCACTCAGAAATTACTCTTGGCGGTGCTCAGGGGACCATATGGGATGCCGGGATCAAACCCAGGTCCGCACAGGGCAGGCCACGTGCAAGGCAAGCACCCTACCCACTGGGCTATCGCTCCAGTCCCACCAATTTTTATTAATTCCAGAGAGTTGAGAACCATTCTCCAAAAAAGCATTTGCTGTTTCATTTATAAATTAAATCAATGTGACTGATTTTGTTTAACCCATCACTAACACAATCTGGTTTATTAAAGTACTGAGTAAATTTTTACCTGAATATTCTAAAAATGTTCCAAGGAAACAGATGTGCACTAGACAAATCTAGGCTGATATCCAACAAGAACTAAAGTGTTCTCTTTCTTAGGAACTTGCCACTTGCTGTTAAAATGTAGTTATCACTAGGAAGAAAGTAAACATTCCAACAGAGAGTAAAGTAACACATAAGAAATGAAATGATTATAATGGCTGAGGTAAAAACATCTTTGGTTCGCACATCTTGTGGTGTTAATATGCCTTATTTTCCACTTTGTGTCAATAAGGCCAATGTTTCACTCAACATATTACAATTACTAATTACCTCAAAATGGGAGACATTTCTAATATATTTCCTTGGAAATAAACTGAAATCTCAAAAACTCTAGAACCATGACTTGTTTTACTGAAAGGAATCACAATCAAGGGAATTTATTAGCACTATACCTTGATTTTAAAGTGAAATCTACGTGCTTTCTCTCTATACAAAGACTTCCAGACCAACAGACTAAGCCCAGAGATAAGCCCTCAGATTTATGGGTACTTAAACTATGAGGAAGACTCTAGGGGAATGAAATGGAGCATGGGATGTTTCCTCAACAACTGGTGATGGAAAAGCTGGATATTTACATGCAAAAATAAAAAAAGAAAGAAAAGAAATTGGATCTATATCTCTCACAATACAGAAAAGTTAATTCAAAATGAATTAAAGACCCTGAGATTAGACCAGAAACAATAAAATACCCTGAGAAAAATATAGGACAATCAGTCCATGGTATTGATCTCAGAGCATTTTTAATTATTTGAATTTGTTGGCAAAGATAACAAAAATAAATAGGACTACATTAGACTCAAAGTTTTTATATGGAAAAAAGCTATTGAGCTAAAATAAAAAACAAAGAAAGGCTACTGAAAAGTGGAAAATGTTTGTATACAATCCATCAGACAAAAGGCTAATGACTAAAATGTATTTCTCACAAAGCTCAGCAACAAATCCTCAAAGGACATGCAAAGAGCCAAAAGGCATTTAAAAAAAGTGTTCATAGTCAATTATTATTAAAGAAATTATAATCAAAAAGCAACAATAAGACATCATCTCACACCAGTGAAAATGGCATATATCAAAAAGAATGGAAACAACCAGCATTGGCAGGAATGTGGTGAAAAGGGAACCCTCATTTACTGTTAGAAATATCATCTGGTTCAGCATCTAGGGAAAACAGCACAGAGATTTAAAAAAAAAAAAAACCCTTAGCATTCCCACATGACTTAGCAATACAACTTCTGCCCTCCCAAACATAAAATCAGCAGTTTGAGGGGCCAACCCAAGTTCGATCTCGAGCATCCCATATGGTGCCCCAAGCACCACCAGGAGTAATTCCTGAGCGGAGTGCCCAGATTAACCCCTGAGCATTGCTGGGTGTGACCCAAAAAAAGCAAAAAATTAAAAAAAAAAAATAGAAAATAGCAATTTGAAGAGATAGATGCATACCCTGTAAAGCTTAGTATATAGCAAGGTATAAAAACAACCCAAACCCATATAATGACAGCTGAATGAGAAAGAAATTAAGATATAGAGGCTGTGAGACAGACAGTGGCTAAGACGCTTGCCTTGCTTTCAGCTGACCCAGGATCGATCCCTAGCTACGCATGTTCCCTGCCCTACGTGAACACTGGGGCAGAAATAAGTCTTGGGAATAGCAATTGTGGCCCCAAAACCAAAAGCAAAAACATTACAGAACTTGTGATACAGATATAGATATAGATACACACAATGGCACACTACAAACCATAAGAGAAGATGAAATTACGGAGGTCACCGCAATTTGGATGGAACTAGAATACCTTCTGTTCATTTCACCCTGGTGAGGAAAATTAGTCATCAGAACCGTTTTTTTGATTATTTGAATTTGTAATAATTCAAGTAATTAAAAATTATTATTTGATTCACTTAAAAAGAAAAAAAAATAAACAAACCAACAGTCAATATTGAACAACAAACCCTTAGACCTGGACTATAAGTTGAGAATACCAAGCAAGGCAGGAAGTGAGTGGATGAGAAGCATGAAGATGGAAACTGGCAGGATCAGGGAGACGCTGGTGAAGCATCCCGGCACGCTGATGGTGAGGCGAAGTTAACGGTGCGCATCAAGATCATGGGCGTGAAACCTACTGTATAAAGTATGCAATCGACATTATCATGAATTTTTACAACAGAGCATTGTGATTCAGTCCCATCAGAGCTCATTCCTTTCTCAGCCTGTAGCTCTGGAGAGATCCAGCCATCCTTCTGAGCCCCATTTCAGTGATGCAGAACAAGGTTCCTATAATCCCACAGACTGCAGCAGAGGGACATGGTACTTTGGCAGTGGGGCGGTGTCAGGTACTCTGTATGTGGCAAAAGAATGTACCTTAAAAACAAAAACACACTATCGTAAACCAATGTCACCTCAACGGTGGTTTAAAATAAATGAGTAATCTAGAGGAAATCACATTACAATATGGGACCGAGTCACCTGTGATATACTAGGTTTACCTGTACTCTGGGGGAAGCTTTTCTGTTACTGGGGAAAATGAAGGCAAGCAAGACATATTAGTGTCATAAGTAAATTAATTTCTATATTGGAAAGTCATGGAAAATTTTTCAGTAAACAAGTGAAAGTGGTTTTAATTAAGAGAAAGATCAGAACTACCATAAATTTATGAAAGTTGAAAGTCCTGATCTAACTGCAAGTAAGTAAAATAAACTAATATCTTCCCAGAAAATATTTCAAAGAACACACAATAACTCACATGTAATTTTGGCAACTATAAAGGAAAATACATCTAAAAGTATTAATAATTTAGGATAATTTAATTCAAGATATTCAAAATACAACTGAAAGCAATTTTGTATTTTCAGAATAGCAAGATTTTTCATTATCTAAGATATATGTCAGGGCAGAACAATTCCAAATATATGAAAAACACCAAATTGGAGGATGCGAAAGACTGCCTAACTTGCATGAAACTGACCCCAGTTCAATACTCAAGCAATGCCAGGAATGATTCCTGAGCACTCCCAGGTGAGTTTCAGAAGAAAATAAGCCCAAACTCCTTAATTTTTCAAGTTTATTATTAGAATATTTCTTTTAAAGCTGATTATAATGAAAATGAACATATCTAGCTATTTTCATATATATTTCAACTGATTTTATATGCAGACATTTTATTGGCAGTTTGCATGTGTACGCATGCATCGGTACATGTGTATTTTCAACATCATTTCTCCAAACAAAACTCAAGATAAAAAGTGAATTACAAACTTAAAAATCAGTTTCATCTGTTCAATTCCTTTATTAGCTGCCTACCTATATGTGAAACAGTAAATTAAATACTATAAGAAGTATGTTTAAACTCTGAATATTGGCTTTTAATAAATCCCTAAGTCTTTTATAATACTTGTGTTTATTATTATATAGTAATTTAAATGATTGTTTCAGCCATACATACATGAATAATTTCTTGATTAAGAGAAGTATGTAGTAATTAATATGTCTACAAGACACCAGTCACTCTCTAAGTACTTTAAATAACTTAATACATTAAATTCTTCCAAACAACTCCCTGAAGTAGGTATGGCTATCCTGTAAAACAGGAAACAGGCTAAAAAACGTTTTTGTAACACAAAATTATGTCAATAGCAAGTATTAGGCATTATGAAATTCCACTGTTTGATTTCCAAAATTCTTTTTACCCTTCACCTCCCTGATGCTTGAAAAAGTCCAAAAAGGGGAAATAGTTTCAAATTAGTTACAAAAAGTATTACCAGATTTAGATATATGTCAATCTAGTCCATATGCTAAACTTCAGTTTTCTCAGTGTATGATCTATATAAACCTAGCTCAAGTAGGAATGACTTTTCTTTTGTTGTTGCTGTACTTTCTTCTGCTTTTTGTTGAGGTGAAACAAATTTCTGATGTATAGTTTTTTATTTATTGAGTCACCATGAGATATACAATTACAAAGCTGTTTCATGATTGGGTTTCAGCAATAGTGTTCCAACACCCATAACTCCACCAGCGCACATTTTCCCAAAGCAAATTTCTGGTAGTATGCCCCAATGTCTTTCTATCTCACGCTCTCTCTCTCTCTCTCTCTCTCTCTCTCTCTCTCTCTCTCTCTCTCTCTCTCTCTCTCTCTCTCTCTCTCTCTCTCTCTCTCTCTCTCTCTCTCTCTCTCTCTCTCTCTCTCTCTCTCTCTCACCTCCCTCCCTTTTTAGCGCATGTGGTTTGCAATATAGACATGTATATCCCTTTACCTACTTTCAATAGTCAGTTCTAGAATCACTCACTATTTCCAATTATTCTTGAGGATGGCTTTTTTACCTGCCATTTAACCATCCTTCCCCCCCTGCACCTCAAGAACTGCTCTATGATCAAAACCAAAAAAAGTTTCAAAACTACATGTTGCCCTCCAGTACATGTGCTAAACATACTCCATTATGTTCAATACATGACTTACCCATGACTTATTTACACACACACACACTACAGTGCTGGAAAAAATAAACTAATCACTGGGTCACTAGAACTGCTCTGAATTTGAACATATTCCAAGAAGAAAAATGTTTGTCACTGGAGAGACCATGAGTACCCAGTAACAATAAGTCCTGCCAAGCAGAACCAAAGTACCAGAAATTATTTACACCCACTGCACTATAATTGGCCCTTTACCCTGCAGCAGGAAAAAGTGCTCAGATTGGCCAGAATGTCTATTCAAAATAAGCTTTCATGCACACAGACCAGAAACACAGAAAAAGGAAAAAAAATAGAGGCAAGCCTAGGCAGGGGGCTAGAGGCTGCTGATGAAAGTGATGGATGGACAGAGAGTAGAAGCTGAGATTGCATGTGGTGGGCAAGACAGCAGATGCCCAAACATTGTGTGTGAAACAGCAACGACTTGGAGAAGAGCAAAGCTTTGCTCAAGGAGGAGAGCGAGACATTTATGCGTGATAACTGAGGCATTCTACATCTAACTGCAGCTTTCTTAAAATACATTCATTGTACTACTTCATTTGAGAGTCACTTCGTGATTGGCAGTTACTACTTTCACTTCCCGACCCAAGTCTGAGAGGGCAGAGTAGCCTAAATACTTGGCTAGAAGAGTGACATTTCCAAGACCACAACTCTGGTCCTTCCTCAGTCCACATTTCCGTCAGAATACTAACCACACTACATAGGGCCATTTTACTTTCTCGTGACTTTGTTTGTGTTTTGGGGCCTGTGGCTTACAAACTGTCCTACTGCAGCATCATATCCTCCACCGAGGTGCCTGCTTGCCTTCACCACTGTCCCCATGTCCCTTCCCCAAAACGTCCCCCTGCCTTCAATTTCCTACTAGACAAGTATTCAGTCTCTATTGCCTTGGATATCTGCTTTTCCCTACAGTTGTGCTTATGTCCTACATATGAGAGAGATCATTTTATGTCTGACCCCTCCTTTTGAGTAAAGTTATTCCGCATAGGATCAGAGCGATAGTCCAGCAGGTAGGGCGTTTGCCTTGCATGCGGCCAACCCTGGTTCGATCCCGGCATCCCATATGGTCCCCGGAGCACCGCCAGGAGTAATTCCTGAGTGGAGAGCCAGGAGTAACCCCTGAGCATTGCCAGGTGTGACCCCAAAAGCAAAAAATAATAATAATAATAATAGTAATAATAAAGTTACTCTGCATGATACCATTCATAACCATCCATGTAGCAACAAACTCCATATTTCATTTTCTTACTGGAATGTATATCTCAGGCCAATAGGAACACAGTTGAGAGTCCAGAGGGATATGGCCAGTTCATCTTTGATAAAGAAGCAAAAAATCTTCAGTGGATAAGAAAAGCATCTTCAACAAATGGTACTGGGAAACATGGTCAGTTACACAGCTTTTAAAAACAGAATAAATTTAACTTACTTCAGAATAAATTATTTCAAAAGATTTCTAATAAATAGAAATTTTAAATTTCAAACATATGGGGCATTCATCTACTCAGAAATTCCCACGAAAGCGTCCAATGATGGCTGGGGACATAGTATTTTAAAAAATTTATTCCACTAAATTGAGAGGGGGAAGGGGGGAGGAGGCGGGGGGGGGCGGAAGAGGGGGGGGGGGGGGGGGCCCGGGGGGGAACCCCGAGGGCGGCGAAAAAAGAACGACAACAAGGGGAAAAAGAAAGGAAGGAAAACAAAGAAAAGGAAACCCGCAAAGACCCGAGTAAAACCAAAAAAAAAAAAAAAAATAAAATAAATTTTTAAAAACCTATGAATTTCTAATTGTTTCATACTATATATAGATACTTTCTTTGTGTAACACCAGCCACATCCAGAATATAATGAATAAATATCTTCCATCCTCCAAACTACCGAAACATCTATATGCCATTGCCTGCACACAAACTCTGCATGTACTTGTGAGTCAAATTTTCTTACAAGGGATTGTTCAACAAAAAGGGCAAACTAAACGACAGAGACTACTGGAACTCAGCCTATCTATTCATTAGCCTAATACAACTGCATTTCAGTTCAGCAACACTGGAATCCAAAGTCTGTCTTCAAAGTAATATTACAAAGAAAATAATATTGATATGCAAAATGGTGACAGCTATTTCAATAGGTATAATCTCCTAGAACTGTAACAGGCTCTCTATCATTTTCTCATATTCACATTTTGAATGTGACACAATACCTCAATCCATATGATAGTATGAAGATGTCACGATAGAACAAATAAGACAGAAAGAATGAAAAATAACTCAAAGTATAATTAGAAGAGAGGAATCTTATCATCAAAGTTTTGAAACCCAGGAATTTAGTCAGTCTCTTCAAACATCTATAAAACACACTGATCTGAAAATTTTCAGTTTAAGAAATACTGGTCTCCAGGATTTAAATGAAACAGATTACTCAAAGTAAACCGCCTCATGGACCAGCAGCATCTGCTTCACCCAGGGATAATAAAAATACAGACCCTTAAGTCTACTCCAAGTAGAATCTGCCCTTTTTAAAACCCTGGGTCATTAACAGGTGCAGTGAAGGCTGCAAAGCAATGATCTAGAAACACACGTAAAATCACCCAAGGAAAGAGCTCCTATTACAGACCCAGCTAAAAGATTATCCTATAGAAAAGGTATAATTGATCCATCCGGTTTAAGGAATTAATAGGTATGTTTAGGCTGAGTGCTGAAAGACTTTTTTAAGGGAAATCCTATGTTCATAGGATAAAGGCTGAGAGGCAAACTGAGAGAACCAGGTTTACGTTCTCTTGATGTCCACAAGCATCCTTAATGTCATTATGTCCTAAAAAGAGCCATTAAAATTTTTCTCAAAAAAATTAGTGTATTATTAATAAAAATATTAATTAAATATTCTCAAATAATTTACTGTTCAATAAATTTGGAAACAATGAACTTTTATCTTTAGATCAACATGCATTACGAGCAGAAAACAAGTTTAATCAAAATACAAAAAAGAACTAGCAACATGGACAATACAAACAAAAACAGTCCCTTTCAATGGCATATTATAAAGAGAAGATATTTGTGGCAAACTACAGGTGGTAATTTCAGGCTGCCCAGTGGTGTCTCCAAAAGAGCTTTACTCATACGCTTTGATTAAATCATCACAAAATCCCATATTCATATTCTTTGGTTAATTCATTACAGAATCCTAAATAAGTGACTTGAAGTATAGAAACTTATTTCTTCATCACAAACACTGCCATAATTCAGCACAATTTTTATTTTAATTTCAAAAGGGTAAAAGGAATAGCCATTCTATTTCAAATGAGCTTTACCAAATTAATTCAGGTTTACCAGTTTTTCAAATCAGTTATAAATTATCTCCCTCTAAAGGGCCTATTTCTGCAAATAAAAATGTCTTTTGCCTGATTAAACTTCATCATCTGAGAACTTTCCTTCTGCAAATGTGTATTTGGAAATTTTGCCGTGAGAGGATTGCTCTGTCAAAAGGAGTTCCTCAACAGCTTTGGGAAGACAGTCTTGGAGTGAGTTACTTGGAGGAGCAGCACATCCTGTTCTAAGAGAGGTACTCTTGACAAAATATTTGGACCAATGAATTTCAACTTAACACATCTAGCACTACTCATGACAGCAAACTGAATATTTATAGTGCCTCCAAAAAACAGCAAAAAAAGGGCAAAAATGGCCAAAAGAAGTATAGTCTATAAAACAATAAGACACGTACCCAGAGAAACAAGGCAGCTGCAAGCCATACCTTATGAGCAACTTCTATCACGGAAACCCTTATGCTTTGTTGGCGGGCATGTAAATTAGTACAGCTGTGTGGAATGCTGACTGAAAAGCCTTCGGAAATAAAGAGATTCCACATGATCCACTTACGACAGTTGGATAAAGATGTCTTATGTATGTAATATAATGAAATACTACAGTTATTAAAATGACACTATGCTTAGTGAGGGACGATCACATAACAAGCCAAACACTCACCAACAACTTCACACATATGTGGCATAGACAGAAACCAAACAAACAAATTCACCAAGTAAAACAAAGAGAACCTTTGGACGAGAAGGCTAAATTAGTGGTTATTAAAAGAGAAAACGGTTTCAGGTGAATTTGGTAAAACGGAGTCAACAGTAAACGACAGATTTGTTTGTACTTTACATTGGTAAACTTAATGCAATGTATATACTTTGATTTTTTTCAATCTTAGACAACTGAAACTCATATAATGCTACAAAGCCATATTACATCAAGAAAAGAATTAAGACCAGTAAAAAAAATAAGAACATTTTCTTTCAAATAGATGCGTAATGGTAAGCTCCATACTAAGAAAAGCTCTCAAATCTGCTAATGAGATTTTGGAGCTATCACCTAAGTTGACACAATTTGCAGGGATATGGTATCACTTCAATATGCACTGATTCTGTAAAAAGTTCAACTTCTGACATATTTTTAATCCAGGGACCTCACTGAAAAAAAAAGAAAGCAGGGAAGATATACTTTCACAGTGGAACAAATTGAAAAATTTGAAAAAGGAAAAAAAATTACTTTTCCCAAACTCTTTTCATGGATCAACCTCTCAAAGACTGCTTTCACAAGCCTGATCTTCGAATCGCTCAATAGCAATTTGCTTCATAACAACCTCCCTGGACACTGATAAGGCAAAGCAAAACAAAACGAGTATGGTTGTCATCCATTGGTCTTTTACAGAATACTTAGAAGCACTTTCTTAAAAATGAAACAGAAGTTAGGGCAGCTGTAAAGATTTCACTTGACTTATTTATCTGAAAAACAAAGTTATTTTATAAGAAGCAAACTTGTGAACTGCATTTAAAATGAATACCTAAAGAATTCCAAGCATGCAGCGTGGTATGGATTGCCATTTCTCCCAGTGGGTTTTTAAACAATGTTGAAACACGGCTGCTTGAAATACTTCTGTGCCATCATTTAACATTGTTCAAAGTGTCAAGAGCCATATTGCGCTCCAGGGGCCACTCTTCAGCAAACTACACATCTTCTGTACTTACAAATACTCCTAAATGATGCCGACTGAGAATTTCTAGTCTAGTATAATCAAACACATCTTTGGACCCGATTACAGAATTTAGATTACCCAACAATGGAGGGAGGGGACGGAAAGAAAGAACAGAAGTGACAAAAAGGAGCAACTATGTAATCAGATTACTTCAATTCTTAAATCAGTAGCATCTAAAAAACTTAAAAGAGGGTATTTTCATCCTCAAGACTGACGTCTAGTTTCAAATGTAAATTAATTCCTTTACCCCAAGGGTGTTTTTATATGCTGTTTCCTAATTAAACCCTAGTACTAGAGTGAACTTCCTTAGTTTTCAAACTTCATGTTCCGGAGAAATAACAAGACGTTTCTATATAAATTCCAGAGTGAAAGGTAATCATCAAAGACAAAGGGCTCTGACAGAAACATTTTAGTTAGCCACAGTACCTGGCACACAGCTGCTCTTCTAAGGGCACTTATGTGTGCTTCATTTGACAGATTGTATAATTTAGTCAGACTCGGCGACTCTAACTACATGCTGTGCCACATTTAATACCCCGTCTCAAACCACAAAATGCCCCAGCAAATAAATCAGGAAACAAAAGTTTACATGAAATTATCAGAAGCAAACAGCATCTCCTTTGCCAAATGTTGAGGTACTTTTAAAGCAGATATACAGGCAATGCCCCCAAACAATGTGGCCTGTGTACAACCTCTGAATAGTAGAAAGACAAAGCATTTCATTGATTTCCACAATAAAATGGAATCTACAACTACAGTTAGAACTTTCTACTAAAGTCTCTTTTATGTATTAATTTTTAGACATGAGGAAATCAAAATCTCTCCAGTTCACAGCTAAAACAACCATTTTTAATAGCTCAAATTAAGAGCATCTGAGGAAAAGTCATTCAATAAATAAACACTCAAAAAAAAGCAACTTGGGGCCTGAGGGATAGCACAGCAGGTAGGGTGTTTGCCTTTCAAGCAGCCGACCTGGGTTCCATCCCCAGCATCCCATGTGGTCCCCCCAGCACAGCCAGGAGTAATTCCTGAGTGCAGAGCCAGGAGTAACCCCTGAGCATTGCGGGTGTGACCCAAAAAAGAAAAAAAAAAAGCAACTTGATGTAGAATCTTGAAAACAAATTATTTTAATATTAGCTTCCACCTTCCTCTAAATTCTGAAGTTTAATGTTTCCCATTTGCTTGTAAAAGGTCACAGCCAAACTCAAATTTTAGTTTCAACAAGTTTCTAGAGGAATAAAATAAATATTTATAGCTTTAATTTCAAGAAAACTTACATAGCAGGAAAAAACTGGGAGAAAATAGAGAAGATGTGACTGAAAAGCTAATCTATCAGACAGGAGATATTCAGAGAAAGAATAATCAATAGAAATTTGATAAAGTTCCATCTTGCTGGAATCACCTGCTTGGGCAATGCAGCCAAAAAAAAAAAAAAAAACCCTCAAAAGTCTACAATCCCTAAGACCACTGGAAAGAAATCTAATTGACTCAAAGAGTTTATGTTGTAAACCTCATCCTCAAAAAAATTAAAACCAACTGACTGGGACAATTAGGAAGGAAACACTTGAGAGAGATAATCCAAACCTTCCACACACATGAATAAAATGCCAGTCAGCACCAGGCCAAGAACAATTTCAGTTTAAATCACTTAACGTGATGGGGCATAAATAATCCCAGGCAAAAAAGGCAAGAGTTTCAATTACAAATTTTAAAATTCAATAGAATTTTAAAATTTACAATAGAAAAAAAATCAACAGAATATTATAAAATATACTGACATTCTGCTTAAAAGAGCAAGCCAGTAGCCTTTGCATGACTTTATCAGACTCCTCGTTTCCAACACCTTACACCTTGGAAAGGACTACAGAGAAGAGGGAGGCTTGTCGCAATTCCCTCTATATTATTCTCCCTGTGCAGAAAAGCCCATGGGTATAGTAATCATAATTAGCAAACCACTGAATGCAGTCACTTAGTCCTAGAAAAGCACACAAGAATCAAATCTTCAAATCAAATCTAGCATTGTGCATAAATTACACCCTGTAGTCACACAAAGTATTACAAAACATTTTCCTCTACAAAAACGCAGGACTATAGTTCCTAATGACATAAATCTGCCCTCACTTTTTATCACGAGGCTCCAAATGAGGACAGCTGTCTGCAGAGGCAAGGACTCCAAGACTTTACATTTAGCTATTCACTGTCCTTTCCCTGGAGGCTACCAGTCATATGGCTTTCACAAAGCCATTCAAGAGAGTCCCTATAGCTGACCTACTAGTTTTCTAGAAGTAAACAAACAGAAAAATTTAAGGATGACTATCACTGTCTCAAAAGCACTTGGGTGAGAATAACAGTTATAAGAAAGTAGGTAATCAGAGATATTTCAGAATACCTTAAGGATAAACTAATACCTTGCAGAGCCTGGCAAGCTACCCGTGTTGTATTTGAAATGCCAAATACCAGTAACAATTATAGACCTCATTCCGGAATGGATTGAGGCTCTTTATGTTCGGAGCAAGCAGATGCCCTTGGGCTCTACTAGCATGAGACAGGACATATGGAGATGTTACTGGGGCCCGCTCGAGCAAATCGATGATGAAAGGGAAGACAGTGATACAGACAGTGATATATATGTATATATATCCGTGTATATATATATATATATATATACATATATACATATATATGCACATATATACATATATATATCTCCCTGATACCATGAAGTTACCTGTTTTAGAGAAAACATGTCCTTTATCAATGATAAAACAACTGCACCATTACAAAAGCATTTTTAAACAAGTGCTTTTAGATCACTGAAAAACAGCAAAGAGATTAAGAAGACAAACTGCTTCTTTCATTGGAAAGAAATAGGTTGTAGCTATTTAAGAAATAATAGCAGCACCCTGAAGATTCACATTATCAGAGGGACACATCAACACTAAAATATTGCACATGATAAGACGTTATAAATAATCAAATATACATACATGTATAACAAAACAACTTGGACAGTTGGCTCGGAAGCAATTTTCCCTATGGCATTTGCACATGTCCACTCAATGCTTGCATTTGGCTAATCTGCTATGATTAGCCCCAATGTGACAGGGGTCAATGAAAGTAAAGCAAAGGGGTCTTTATTGGCTTTACATCATTTTAACTATTAAGAGATGTACTTCTTGCATTTATAATTAAAGGAAAAATTTTCTTACCAGCCTAAAGAGGTAGCTCTGTATGTTTGTCAGCTGGGTATGTTTTACCTTGAGTCAAGTACTCTGAAAGATTTATCAACAAGTCTAATCTCTGAAGAACTGAGTTTGATGGGTTGAGGGCCCTCATTCCATTTCTGTTTCAGGATTTTTGAAAACATCTGGGTTACTGGGTGAGAGAGAGGTTGAATAAGTTCAGCATACTCAAGCAGGGAGCGTGAACCTTTCAGTATACAGAGAACAAGATACTGGTATACTGATAGTGCAGATAATAAATAAGAAGGACCTTGTGGGTACCATCTAGATTACATGAAGCCCATGAAATTAAGATGTATTACTTTATACCAGCCCCCTCTCTCTCTTTTTTCCAGTGTTTTACATAATAGATAATCTCAGAAGAAGGGATTAGTCCTTGGCGTAATCCTTTATTTAGACCTGTAGTAGGGTGTGGTACTACCCTTCTACATTCTTCTACTATCTAGAAGCTGTTTAGGGTTGGCAGGACCCTCCCTGAAGTTAGGATTACTTTCCTTTATATAAGGGGACTGACTTGAGGTACTACTCTCTCTTTGGTAGGACTCCTTTCTGGTAGGACCCTCTTTGGTAGGACTCCTCTCTGGTGGGATCCATTTTGGTGGGACTCTCTCTGGTGAGATCCTCTTTGGTGGGAGAACTTGGGCTCTCGTGTATGGTCTAAGATCTGACCAGAGCTAGAGTTCTTCCACTATATTGGACTGCAGTGCTAGAGCTTTTTGTACTTTTAAAAATCTTTTTGGAACTGTGCCGGATGAGCATTCATTCCTGCAATGGCCTCGGAGGTAGAAGAGAACCTCTGCCCTGATACTGTTGGGGACCCCAGCAGCTCCCCAACAGAATGATACCAGAAACCAGTCAAAAGAAAATAAAAACTCACAAATAAAAAAAAAAAAGAGATGTACTTTCTAACAGCAAAATAAATCTTACTAAAACAACAAAAACTCAGCTAGAAAATAAACTACTTAAAATAATTCAAAACTAAAAAGTATTAACTCCTTTCATTTTTCTTTTCTTATTAGGAGGGTTTGGGGGAAGTGAGAGGTTGTTCGGGAGCCACTCCTGGAAGTTATCGGGCCCATTGAACCTACGTGAGTGCCAGGTAAGTCAGGTGTAAAAATCAATGCCAACTCATTGAACAATCACTCTAGCCTTGCATGTCTGAGTGGAGTATACACTCAGAAAGAAAGAAGAGGGTAAATTAATACTTCTATACACACATGGGCTTCTTCTAGTATACCTGCTAAGATAACTTCTTGATACAGAGAAAACTGCTCCCTTCTTTCTTGTGTGTGTGTGTGTGTGTGTGTGCGGGTGTGTGTGTGTGCATGCATGCACACTTTTTGGGACACAGTCGGTGGTGCTGGGACTCACTTCTGGCTCTTTGCTCAGGGATCACTCCTGGCAGGATCAGAGGCGAACCAGGCCAGCCATGTACAAGGCAAGAGCCCTACCCCACTGGACTATCTCATGAGTTTTTCTATAGCCATTTTTTTTTTTTCATTTTTTCTAATTTTTTTAATACTAGGTAATCTTCAATGGTCGAACTTTTTTTTTTTCCTGCTTTTTTAGGTCACACCCAGCAATGCTCAGCCAGATCTGCACTCAGGAATTACTCCCAGCAGTGCTGGGGAACAGAGAGGATGCCAGAGATCAAACCCGGGTCAACCCGTGCAAGGCAAATGCCCTACCTCTGTACTATGCTGGAGACGCACACTTTCTAAATTTTAAGATAACAATCCCAGATCACTCATGTACAGCAATTAGAATGAATCTTTTAGAGAGACGTTAACAGAATGATTAATCATTTTACATAGGGTTCTTATCATACCAGGTCAAAAGCTCAAACTAACAATAATAGTAAAAGAAGAGCAGAAGGAAAAAATTCCACATCTTTAGTAAAGATAAAAAAAAAAAAATGTTTAAAATAAACTATTAACATGCCTTACATTCTCCGACTCCTTCATTTTAAATCCCATTAATCAAAATCTTTATGATTGACAAAAAGAAAACTCTCAGGAGCACTTCTGTAAAAACTGAGATTTACATTTATATTCAATTGAACTAGCTCCACAATGAGTTACTGAGAGATCGGGGTAGTTTGAGTTCAATCATAAATTTCTGCTGTGAAGTTGTTCAAATTTTACACAATTCAGACAGTCCGAATAGTTAAAAGACCTAAGGTAGAGGCAGAGATCAGTGCTGGATTTAACAAATACAAAATAGATCATAAGGGGGAAAATACCAAAGCAGTCACACACCGAGCTCCTGCTTTCAAAATCCCAAATAGGGGTGCAGAGAGATAGCACGGCAAGTAGAGCTCTTGTGTTGAGTGATCTTTGAGCACAGAGCTCAGGGAGAGGACCCTGAGCACACTCAGGTGTGGCCAAAAAACAAAAATTTAGTTGGTCTTAAGAAGAAAACCAGAGGGAGCCAGAGCGATAGTCCAGTGGGTAGGGCGTTTGCCTTGCACGCCAGCCCATGCCAGCCTGGGTTCGATCCCCGTATCCCCATGGGCACCACCAGGAGTAATTCCTGAGTGCAGAGCCAGGAGTAACCCCCTGCCCCTGAGCATCACCGGGTGTGACCCAAAAGAAAAAAAAAAAAAGAAAAGAAAAGAAAAGAAAAAAGAAAACCAGAGCTGGGATAGCCCAAAGAGTAGAAGCACTCGATTGCTAGCTCCTTTGCAAGCCTAGTCTGTTAAGCACCAGTGGGGTGAGCCCCCACAAAAAAAAAAAAAACCAGAAACTGACCATTTTAATAATATTAAAATAATATAAACATAACAAAGTGCATCATCTTCTCGCTATCATTAAGGACATGCCACTGATTCAATGCTTTGAAATTTGTCATCAAAACAGTTACAGTTTACTTTCATTGCTTTGAACTAAACTCACTGGACCTCTTCATACTATATCCATGAAGTACATAAGAGCATTTAGCAATGATGAAGAAAATTATGTAAAAGTCAACCTCAACTACGTAAGTGAGAGAGCAAAGAACCCATGTTCAGCAGTTTTTTTTCCATTGACCTAAACACCAATTTTTGCAGAAAATGAGAGGGTCTCTGAAATAATCAGATGCAACAGGACTTAAAAATTGGTAAAAACTGTGTATTTGTAATTTCAAATTTACTCTAACCACAATTTAAGATTCAAGGCAGCCATTACTAGATTGAAGGGCAATGGATGAAGCGAAAACCGGATACGCTTTTACACCAGATACTGTGACTTCTAATCTTTGACTGTTTCATCACATCACAGCCATATTCTGATGTTTAACACAGAAACACTTGTAAATTATTAAATTTTACCATGGGGAAATTGATTTTGCTAGAAGAAGGTTTCAGATTACCACATAATCTCAACCAAGCAACATCAAACAGAAAAAGTAATTACATATATATATATATATATATATATATATATATATAAGCATATAAAGTAAACTAGATCACTATATTTAAAAGAAATGAAAACTCTGATGAAGTACCACAGCAATAATGTTTAAGTTAAAGCAATATACAATCCTAAAGAAAATAGCAAATCCTCTCCCCGAATTGTAGACTCTTGATTTTGTCCAGCAAGTCCACAATAAATGCCATCTCCCTCTCCTTGGGCACTGGCCTCTTCACCAGCAGTGCCCCTCCCCAAAACTGTATTGCATTAAAGGTATCAGGAGGCTAGAGAATTTAGTGGTTGCTGGAAGCTTAAAATTTGAATCTTTGGAATCAGACACTGAATGGTGGAAATAAGGTCTTATCCCACAGGTTCCACTTAACTCTCAAACTCTCTTCACTTTTCACATACCAGTGAGTTAAATAAAAAGCCACAGTTTACAGAGTGTCTGGGCACCGAATCACCTGAACGTGATAGTCACACACCCAGTCACTTCTAGGTGTGTGTTTGATTTTGAAGATATGCAAAAAACAAGTTTGACACTTTTAAGACTTCATGCTCTTAAGCTCTGTTTGAGAAAATCAGATTAAAAAGTACTTTTTAATTATAGCAGAGTATAATTAATATTTAGGGCCCTCAATATCATTTAGTATATCATTTAATGTCCTCTACCATGCAATCAGTTAGATGAATGGGTAAATCATTACATTAGATTCATCTACGTAGCAAGGCAGAAATCAGGAATTTGACATTCAATTAGAGTTATATCATTTATAAGAACCTAAAACAATTGCCAACCATCAAAAGCGCAACTAATTTATCACCACAATTTCACCTTCCCTTCACCTTGCCTAACAAAATCTTAACACTTCTAACGATTAAAGAACAAACACCAAGCATTAAATCCATAGCATTCGACTTAGAATACAGGCAATTTTGGTTTCAGCCTCAATCTTTACAGAGTACTTTCTTCTGACATGTTTTCCTTAAAGAACTAGTCAGCGGTGAAGAGTAGCAAACAACAGGAATGCGCGAACATCAATGTCTTGCAGTACTTCTAACATTACTTTAGGTTTTTAACATGTCTAATGGCAGTTAAGCCTAACACTTAGTTTTTATATGTCTGAATATTCTTGGCTTACATATTTCCTATTTAAACTGAACACATAGAGCAAGTTACTGACCATAGTAATCCCTAAATTGCTTTCAGTGAAAGTCACTCATTTTCAGAAGCCAGTTATTATGAAATACGGGAAGAAATAGCAGGTGCACACACTCACAACCCAGCATTAGGATAGGAGCAGCTCACCGAAACTCTCTGAAACTGACCATGTATGTCTCAGAGCATGTATCAGAATCTATCACCACTGCCCAGCTCGTAAGTTGCAGGCAAAAACGTTGATTTTAAGAGCAGCGTCCTATCTAGCTTGTAGACACTACATACATGTAGAGCGTCAGAGTTCCGGATGTCCTGGTGCCTATCGTCAAGTGAACTTCCTAACAAGACGTGTGGCCTGAGTTCCTAATTTAAGGCACACACCCATGATTAGACTTTCATCTGGAAAGTGGCCACACAAGAGAAATGAGCATGGTTCCCACCCAGAGGAAATCACCTCCCCTCACTATCAACCACTTCGCTGAGGTTCATTCCCTGCCTCGCCCTGACCCTGGGGATCCATTCACTCGCCACAGCCCAGAGAGGCTGCTGAAAAGCTGTCAAAGTAAATCTGTGCTCACTTTTGGATGGTTTAATTTCAATGGCGCATGAAACACCCCAGGACGGTTAACAAGTTTAGCCAGGCATGCTGTTCTCCCCAATATATTTTAATTATGCATCTGTTTTAATTGTAATCAGATTAAGTCACCGAAAAGGCACAAATTGGAACGCTCCCTCATAGCTATTGGAGTTTTTCATCAGTTCTAAACACTTAAAAAACTAGGTAAGAAACACGACCACAACTGTGACATTTTCCAGAAATCGATGCAGTTTCTTTGACAACACAGTTCAGGTCTCATTAGCCAACCAAACTAACCTGAATGCAGACGGCAACTTCAGTCTCTAGGGGCGTCTTCTTCCCCAATTAGCACCCAAAAAGCCTCTAATGTAAAACGCGCAAAGGGAAATTAAGCCTGGGCGTTTCCTAAGTGGTACAGTATCGATCCACAAACTAGGGTGGGCGCGGGATGCGGGGCGTGGGGGCCGGCGGCCGCCGCATCTTGTTCAAAGTATATAGCCCGCCCCAGAAAGGAAAGTTGGAGCCAAGTCGCCGCAAACGGTCGCTCTCTCCTCTGTTTTGGCAACTGTCAAGTGTGTGTGCTAACCTCGGGAAATAAAAGTGTCCCATCAATAAAAGGAAATGTTAAGGGAAGATCCATCAAGGGGTGGGGAGGGGCTTCCTTCCAGGCCAGACGTCAAATCGCTTAATGTGTTTTTTGTTGCACCCAGAAAGCCCTAAGACCTCTTTTCTTCTCTTTTAATATGTTCATTAAACAGTTTCCCAAATTGCAGTGATTTCCGCTAAGAAACTTAAACCTCTGCCAAGAACCAAGGAAGCAAAGGAGAGAGACAGGGACAGAGAGAGACAGAGAGACAGGGACAGAGAGAGAGAGAGAGAGAGAGAGAGAGACAGAGAGAGACAGAGAGAGAGAGAGAGAGAGAGAGAGAGAGAGAGAGAGAGAGAGAGAGAGAGAGAGAGAGAGAGAGAGAAACCTGCTGCAAACTGGAAGGCTCAACTCCCCCGCCCGCCCCGCGCACTCCGTCCGGCGCGCCCTTCCAGGTGCTCAGTTTAGGGTCCCAGCACCTCCAGGTGCCCAAGCGGCTCCAGCCAGAAGCTCTTGAACGCCGGCAGCTGCGGGGCCCACCGCCAAGTCCCCTCGCTGCCCCTCACCCCCTTCCTGCCCTCCGCCTTACCTGTCATCGTAGCAGAAATCCGCACTCAGGGTATTGAGGTACAAGGCGAGCCCCAGAGCGCTGCTCACCAACTCTGCAATCATCTCTCCACTGCCTTCCCTCCGGCTCGGCTCCCAGAGCGAGGGCAGCAGCGGCAACAAAACACAGAAGCATCAATCCCCACCTTCCGCCGCCTTCTCCTCCCAGCTTCACTTTTCCCTCGCTTCCCCACCCACCCCCGCGCGCCCCCCTTTCTCCCTCGGGTCCCTGCGCTCGGCCACTCTCCTCTCGCCGCTCCCCGCTCGGCGTCCTCCTGCTCCTCCTGCTCCTCCTGCTCCTCCTGCTCCTCCCCGCCGCTCCCGCGTCCTCCCGGTGCGGGTTCACAGCTGCTCCCCGTGCCGGTGCCCGCGAGCGGCGTCCGGGCTCCGCGCCCCCGGCGGACGCACCGGCTTGGTCCTGGGCGCGCGTCCTTCGCGGACCCCTCCCTAACCCATGGCAATTCGGGGCGATCGAGGGTGAGGGAGGGGGCCTCGGAGGAGGTGGAGGAGTGCGGGATGGGGGCGGAAGGACCTGACCGAGCGGGGCTAAAGGGAGAGAGAGAGGGAGAAAGAGAGGGTGGGAGGGTCGAGGCGAACCGCCTCCCCCGAGCCGCCTCGCGGGCGCACAGCTCCCGAGCCGCTCGGGCTGACTCCCGCCGCTACCACGGCTGCAGCTCATTCACTCTTTATTAGCTCCCTCCCGGGCCCAGCCCCTTCGCCAGTGAAGTGAGAAGCGGTGGCTGGAGACTCCAGCAGCTCCCGCGTGGGGTTATTGGCGAGACCCCCCGCGCCTGCGTGGCCAGGCCTCCAACTCGGCTTGGGCCCGCCCCTTTCTCCGTCCAGCTCCTCCCTAAGGCTCCGCCCACCAACCTGGCTCCTCCCACACCGCCCCTTGCGGCCAGAGGCTCCTCCCACTTCTCCTCCTCCGGCCGCAGGCTCCTCCCACGCCCGCTTGCACTGGGGTAGGCTCCGCCCATCTCCCAGTCCACAGGCTCCTCCCTCCCGGCTCTTGTTTCTTTCACCTTCGATTCCACTTTGGAAAACCCCCGGGAACAATGAGCGACAGCTTTAGACAGGGTTAGCTCTAGTGCGTTCTGGAGGTGGGGGCATGAGGGCTAGAGGAGAAACCAGCCGAGGAGGACGTGATCTCACGTCCCACTTGCTGCCTGGCAGCGCCTGGCACCAGCCGAAGCTCCACTCCCTCTCTGAGTGTGCCAAGCGCTGCCAGGCGTAAGTCCGGTCATCTGGACAGATTTCTGGGGACCGAACAGGAAGAACAGGTTTGGCAAATACCACCGTCTCGGTTGTCACAACACACGCTCAATGGCTCGAGGGCAGGGAGGGGGCTACTCCCAAGGGAGAGATTTCTACCCTAAGCCTGTGATTGTCCCAAATGTGCAGAAAATCCGTGGGAAAGACAAATGCCCCGACAAGTAAGTTAAAAATGACACACCCCAAAAACTAACGGCCCGCGCGCGCACACCGCACAGCTGCCGGGGGCGTCGTGGGGTGGGGGATTTTGGTGATTTCCAGGGGAACGTCAGGCTGACCCCAGGAACAGGAGGAGAAAGGGTATGTCGAGCTATGTTTAAACCCAGCAGGGCGGGCAGCTAATGCCCTTTCCTTTCCTCCCGGATGCAGGACTGGATGGAAGGCATCCAACATGATGAAATATGGACTAGACAAATGGACGGCCTGCTTAGAATGAGTTCTGGGTACTAAAGTTGCAAGACCAAAGAGGGCCGTGGCTGCCTGCCACACCTCCTGGCTTGGTCACTTTCTGGCTGGGAGAGCTTGCTTGGACCACTATGAACACTACTGCAGCGCCCCCTGCTGCATAACAACCACCGTGCATGGAAAGCAAACCTGTGCAACCCGTGGACACTGTGCCCCAAACCTTCCCCAAGGGCAGCACCTCAACAGCGAAGCCTCAGAAGGAACTGCAAAGAAGACGAGCCCCTCCCGCCCCCTGGAGATCGTTTTGGCAGCAGCCTGAATAGTAATTATTTCAGGCCACTGCCAGGCCTCCCAGGGGACGCGATACCAAGGGAGTTCTGTATTAACTGCTGTGTGGCATAGGCGGCTTCAAAGCAAAGCTCCATCCTTTCCTAATGTCGCAAAGGAAATGTATTTGTGCCGTGCCCATTTCATTGTACTCTAGAAAAACAGTAAATGTGCATAAAATTAAATGGGCATGGGGAGGCAAAGGAGATCTGGACTATACCTGTTGGTACAGGAGAGTCTGATCAAATTCTTTCCTTTGAGCTTATCTCCCCCAACACTACAGTTGCACCTTGAAGGCAGGGAAGATCTTTCTCCCCCATGTTCCGTAACTTCTGCCCACTGATGATGAATTATTAAACTCTTGTCAGTTGAGCCTGGCAAGCTACCCATGTCATATTTGATATGCCAAAAACCAGTAACAATTATAGACCTCATTCCCATGACCTGAATGAATGGTTTGAGGTTCGTCGTCTTTCTGGAGCTAGCAGATGCCCTTGGGCTACACTAGCATGCTACAGGATGTATGGAGATGTGACTGGTGCCTGCTAGAGCAAATCGATGAACAACGGGAAGACAAGTGATACAAGTGAAGTGATATCAGTTGAGCAGTTCAGGTCCTCTCGACCTAGACCCTCCACTTATGTGGTGCTTAATAGACACCAGAGAAGAGCAAGGAACTCTAGAAAGGGTGCCTGAGCCTGAGATCCCTGTTACGCTCCACAGACCTTCACCTCTTGGTACCTCAGTTTTTTCCTCTCTGACACTGATGTCAGTAAGAGTACTATTAGGTAGATTTAAGTAGTTTCCATTTGCAAAGCACCCTGCATGGTCCAAAGGGCAATAAAAGTGTAAGCTGTGATGGCATGGTGATGGTGGTTCTGATGTCTCTAGCTTCTGTCGCCCCTTATTAATGAACCCGAGTGAGACATCTCCTATCGTATCCATTCAGCTCCCACAGTCCACGCTTAGCCTCATCTCTTGCTTTGACCAATGCAGGAATCATTTCTCCCTACACACACACCTCCTCCTTCCCACTCATGGCTGCAGGCATTAAACAAAATTATTTTTAAAACCTACAAATTATTTAAAATTTTTCAATGACTTTTTATTGCACATCAAATAAAATTTGAATTCTTACCCAAGGCCAGCCACAAATTTCACAGAGGTAAACTTATTTGTGGCAGCTATTGAAGCTAGAGAAGAATTAACAGCAGAGAAAGGACTTGGGTTTTTAATGCTTAAGGTGCGCCAGTGTTGCAGGAAAGTCCATCAAGGGAAGTAACCCTTAAACAGATCTCTTCAATAATTAACTGGACTCTGGTGCATAAACATTTTACAGAGTTTGGGGTTACGAGTGTTAGTGTTTCATACAGCTCTCCCACTTTTCAAGATTCAAGTTACTTTATAATACATGTTTTCTATACCCACCGACCTCCTTTTCAATCTCTTCTCCTTCCCTCAATTCCTTTGATTTAGCAGTCCTAGAGACTGAGAAGTATTGCAGAGTGGCACATTTTCCACCCTTGATCAATGGAAGGCCTAAAATCCTGCTGTGTTGGAGAAATCCACTTGATTTGAACAAATTTTCCCATTACAATTTAATGTGTGTTTCATTATTCTTGCGGTGCATGAAGACTTGGTCTGTGTCAGACTGTTCTAGGGTGGAGAAGCAGCCAGTGCTGATTTTCTTCCTTCAGGGAACAACTTTGGGTGGGAAATCAGATTAAAAACATCATCATCATCATCATCATCATCATCATCATCATCATCATCATCATCATCATCCAAGATCCTGGCATTTTAGTTTATGAAGGTGTACTTACCCACCATGACATTGCTGCCTTAGTTCTGAATGCATATCTCGTGTGTGTGTGTGTGTGTGTGTGTGTGTGTGTGTGTTGGGGAGGACGGTGTTGTGTATACATATGTTCATGTATTCCACTTAAAGCGCTGGTTGCTCTCCACAGATGAAGGCAATTAGTCTGACTTTAGTTTTCTACCTTAGACACAGGACAGCCCTGAAAATGCTTAGTCCTTATTTCATAGTTGTAGTTTCCACACATCTGCCACCTTACCACTTCCCAATGAATGCTTTTTATAGTTGCCCAACCTACCCTGCATTTGTTCTGCATTCCCGGCCCTTTGTTGTATAATTCATACCTTTGCAGTGCCAGCTCCTCGGGGTAAAGATTTCCTTATTTGCCTGAGACATTTTTAGTTTATTGTGCAATACCATCTTCCCTTTGGGTGTTGTATAAATATTAACTAAAAATCCACATCTGGTCTTGGTCTTCATTTCTATTTGTCCTAATATAACTTCTCTTTGAACAATTCATTTGGAAAGTGTGCCAGGGGTGAAACATGGCACATAAATCCCCCTGCTGCTCAGAATGCTTTTTAAAATGTCCACAGATTTGGTTATTTATGAACAGAAGATTTGCACCTCTTCCTTGCTCTCTCAATTCTAAAACTGTACCAGGACAACGTAATTACAATATCCCATATGTTTTGTGAAAAGGTATCCAAGAATCTCCTAAAATCTTAACAGATTGACTAGGAAGCAGAAAAACACTAGCCCAGCAGGTAGAAGTGCCTGTTGAGGAAGGTCAGAACAGAGCTCTCTGCTGGGAGACGCATAAGCGCTGAGCTTTACTCAGGAAATAACCCTGCAGGAGAAAAAACAGCAAAGCATGGATGAAATGTGGGTCAGGAAGCTGAAAGAGGCACATGGGCTGCTTGGTTAACTAATGACAGTAAATGCATTGGCTACACATGTTACATTTAGATGTTTCTCAGCATACCGTAAACGGCTGCCCTGCAGACGCTACAATATGTAACATTGCTTTTAGCCCGGAACTTGTGATCCATTAGGAGTATAATTAGGGCAATGCAGCCGCGGGAAACAGATCCCGTCACCTCTGTCATAAAGCTGGAGCTGTTAAGAACCAGCTGCTACTAAAATAATGATCACTTTAAGAATCTCTCCATTTCCTAGCTTCCAATTCAGAATATGTTGGGATGGAAGAAAAGGAGGAGTGCAGAAATAACACGTTAATAACCAGATAGGAATAATTGCAGAGATGTTTGAGGCTAATGATAGAAATCAGAAACTCAATCAAGAAAAGCTCAGACAGTCTCTTTCGTAGAATCTCTCTGAATGCATTCATATGCACTGGTATAAACAGTCATCAAAAATGTTCTAACAGCTTGAAAAATTGCACAGAATATTGGGAAACAGATTTTGATAAGCCAAGATTTTTTTTATTAAAGAAAAAAAGACAAAAGAGTACAGTGATTTGTTTGGATGTGGTCATTAGTTTCATTAACCAGTGTTTTATAAATTTTGCCTCAGTGTTAGCCCAACGTGACCTTTAATTTTATATTTTTTTTTTTTTTGGTGGGAGGGGCTCACACCGGGCAATGCTCAGGGGTTACTCTTAGCTCTTTGCTTAGGAATTACCCCGGCCGTGCTCGGGGACCATATGGGATGCCGGGGATGGAAACTGGATGGGCCACATGCAAGGCAAACGCCCTACCCACTGTGCTATGGCTCCGGCCCCTGTGACCTTTTATTGAAACCAACTTTGCCCAATATAGAATCTTCTGCAAAGGCGTTTTTAGAGCTTTGCTGCCGGTATAAACAGCAACATGAGGGCAATTAAGTCTTAAAATGTGACTAGCATGCCCTCGGGAACTGGGTTTCAACTCTCGGTTGATTTCAGTTACATTCAAATAACACTGGATAGTGGATGCTATCTTGAACACAACTTAAGCTCTGGGGTTGCCAGGTTTTCGTCTACACCCTGTACCTTACAGCAGAATTTAAGTAAAGTCCGTTACCTTCTTTCCAATAGTCACAACTTTAGTCTTAAAAGTCTTAGTTGAGTTCACATGTGACCTGCTTAATTTATAAAAATAGTAGCTACCTGCCACTGGACATGTTGTAGGTGTTGGACATTTAACTGAGCTTCTTATATTCAGGACTTTGTTTTATTCTCATACAAGCCATGAAAGGTAGGTAATACACCTCTCTTACTTTTGTAGGTTAGAAATGGAAGCTTAGAGAGCTTGAGTGAATTATAGCTATAGTCTCACATCTTCTAACTGATGGAACAGTCACATTCATATCTTTTACCTCCAAATGTTTACATCTTTGTTCTTGTTCCTTCTCCCTTTTATTTTTTATTTATTTATTTATTTTTTTGCTCACACTCGGCAATGCTCAGAGGTTACTCCTGGCTTTGCACTCAGGAGTTACTCTGCCAGTGCTCAGGGACCGTATGAGATGTCGAAGGCGGAACTCAGGTCAGCTGCATGCAAGGGAAGCACCTACCAACTGTGTTACTGCTCCGACCTTTCTTCACTTGTTGGAAAGGGCATAATCTCATTAGGATCTATGGCATGAAAGGGATCCTGGCTAGAGCCAATATGTTTGGATTAAATTTATTTATTCCCCCCTCAGATAATTTCAGATTCATTATGATAGAAATCATTCTCTCACTAATAATTCTTTGATTACTTTTTTCTCCCAATTCTGGCAGAGTATGGACCTGCAAAGTCCATACTCTATAACAAAATTCTTTGTTATAGAGTATGTTATATGTATACTCATATATAGAAAATGTTATAGAGAGTAAACTCATGCATGTACACACCATGTCTGTGAGACTCACAGACATGGGGCAGAGCTGCTACTGGCTCTCCTTGTGCCCAGCCGCTCATGAGGCACCCAAGAGGGATGGCGGGTTCTAGCACTGGGCCGCCACCCCAGCAGAGCCTCACAACAAGTCAGACGGCCCCCGACTCCATGAGGGCTTCCATTTTCCACATCCGGACTTCCCTCTCGTCAGAACTCCACCCTGCAGACCGGCCTATCAGACGGCCCTAAGCGGCCGCACAGTTCATCAATAAATGCTGGATTTAGAGATGACTACAAGAGTATGCTACCTGCACAGCAGAGCCTGGCGAGCTAGCCATGTTGTATTCGATATGCCAAATACCAGTAACAATTATAGACCTCATTCCCATGACCTGATGGAATGGTTTGAGGCTCTTTAGGTTCCTGGAGCAAGCAGGTGCCCTTGGGCTCCACTAGCATAAGACAGGACATATGGAGATGTTACTGGTGCCCGCTCGAGCAAATCGATGATGAGCGGGAAGACATTGATACAGTGACATATTGATACACACCATTTGCCTTTCTAGGAATAAATATGTCCAAGTCAGTCAGAGAGTATGTAAGGCACTTGCTTTCACTGCGGCCAATCTGTAAGATCCCTAGTGCCACATATGGTCCCCCGGACTCCACCAGAAGTGATCCCTGAGCACAGAGACAGGAGTAAGCTGTGAGTATAACCAGGTGTGGCAAAAAAACAAACAAAAAAAGAAGAAATACATTTAAAGTATGCACGGACATTTTCCTACCACAATCCACACAACATATTAGGAAAATAGTTGTAACAAACACATAAAAATAAACCGCAGTGGTTTAAGACAGTGGGTTGGTTAGAGACGGTGTTGGTGAACTGGTTTGAAACCCACAAATATACACTTATCTTCGATAAAGGGAGCAAAATTTAAGTGGAAAAAGAAACTCTCAAAATGGTGCTGGGAATGGGCGCTACATGTAAAATGAACTAGATCCTTTAAAGGATATGAAGAAATATGGAAGTTATGAAAGGAAGTAAAAAGGGGAAAGGGGAGGGGGGGAGGGGCTCAAATGAGGGGAGGAGAGAGGGGGGGGGGGGGGGGGGGGGGTGTTGTGGTAAAAAACCTAAAAAATAGACCTGCTCCAATAGTTATAAAAGTATTAGCATAAATTACATTGAGAATCCAAATAAAATATTTATAAATAGTGCTTTAATAATACTGTTTAAAAATACACTATTTGTTTGCATATAATAAAGGATATTTACCCATTTACTATCCCTATAAAATGATTAGAAAGTCTATTTGCATTTTGAATTATTCAAGAATAAATTATCAAGAGTTTGAAATACTATTACTTTATTAATTTTTACTAGAAAATAACATTCACAACTTCACATAGAGATCTCTATCATGCTGTATATTCCTTTCTCAATATTCCTTGTTTCACCTTTTTTTGTCAATTTCAACCTATATTTCATTTTTTAATATCTTAATCTATAAAATCATCCTATCTTAAGGTATGCATACAGCAACAAATTCACCTTAGCCCAAGTTCAATCCCTGAGATACGCAAACAGACAAGAAATCAGGTATCTGCAATCCAGGTTTGAGGTTTGACATTTATCTTCTTGGCAGTCAGTTCCAGAGAGTCAGTCCTTGGATTGAAGTGAACAAATGAAGACATTATATGAATCAATTCCAAGACGAGCACCAATGGAAACTTGACCCAGAAGCACCTCATCCCTCAAACTCTCTTCTCTAAAGTTAAGCACATGCCAGTTTAAAGCTAACAGGTTATGATCTGTTGCCTAGGGTAATCTTGTATTGCAAACCTTCTCTAAAGTTAACACTAAGCTATTCCGTTTTTCCTCTCTCAATCTTAAATAACAGGGTATTTGTGCGACATGTGATGAGTAAGCTAACTGCCCTGCTTTCTATCACTACAGAAGAACTGGCTTTTCTAGAGTTTTCTGTAGCTAGAAATAAACTCTGTACTTGGCTTTCTTTAAGTTTTCGTCTGATTTCTTCACTCAGAATAATTATTTTGAAAATCTTTAGTGCTTTATGAATGTAACAGTCAATTTCTTTTATGTTTTGGAGTAATAGTCTATGTGCCTGGCAATATGACAATTTGTTTTCAATGTATCTGTTTATGAACATTCAAATTGCTTCAAGTTTTAGGCTGTTACAGATAAAGCTGAAATGAAGACTTAACATATTTTTTGTAGGAGTAGATTTTCTTCCCTTTTGACTAATGGAATTCTCCATTCAGATTTGTATGAATGACTTATTTACTATTTTATGAAATTGCAAATTATTTTCCAAAGTAGAAAGTATACATATTTTCCATTTTTCACAAGTAGCCTATGACAGTTACATTGTCTTCATATCCTTACTAACATCAGATAGGATAAATCTTAATTTTAGGATTTTTAAGAGTTATATTGTGGTATGTCACTTTAATTTCATTTTACATTCCCCTGCTGCTAATGATCATGAGCTTAATTTCTCTCTCTCTCTGCTCTATGTCTCTGCCTCTGTCTCTCTGTCTGTCTGTCTGTCTGTCTGTCTGTCTCTCTGTCTCTCTCTCTTTCTTGTGCTCTCTGTCTCTGTCTCTGTCTCTCTCTTTCTTGTGCTCTGTCTGTCTCTGTCTCTATCTCTCTCTGTCTCTCTCTGTCTCTCTCTGTCTCTCTGTCTCTCTGTCTTGTCTCTCTCTCTCTCTCTCTCTCTCTCTCTCTCTCTCTCTCTCTCTCCCTCCCCCATTCTCTATCTCTTCCTTTTTTGGGATATAGCCCAGAACCTCATACTACCAAGACATTTATACATTTATTCTACCACTGACCTACATCTATGGCCATATTTTTTTTTGTCTTTTTGGAATGCAAGAAATTCCAACATACAATGTTCTGACACCACAGCCTCTGCTAGAGTGCCCCCTTCAATGTCCGCACTCCTTCTATTCTATAGTAGGCTCAGGTCTGTAGAAACAGTTCTCAGGCTCTGCTGTCTTTGGTGATTTGTTATGTCCCTCCCGTGTTTCTTGATGTTCCATATTCTGTATTTGTCTCTCCCTTATCACTTCACTAGGCCCATTACCCTCCAGATCTATCCACATAGCACCAGATTGCATATTTCACTGTTTGTTATAGCCAAATAGTATTCATTGTGTATATAAACAACATTCTTTACCCAATCATGTGTTCTTAGATAGTTGATGTGTTTCCAGGTTACTGTGGATAGTGTTGCATTGAACATAGGAGTGCAAGTGTCCTTTCAGAACACAAATTTTGTTCCCTTATTATAGATGTCAAGAACTGGAAATGCTGGATCATATGGAAGCTCAAATTTAATTTTTTGAGGAGCATCCATGTGAATTTCCAAAAAAAGAATGAATCAGTAGACCCCCAGCAGAGGATGAGGGTTAATTTTTCCCCATACCCATGGCAACACTTGTTGATTTTGTTCTTTGTGATGTGTCCCATCTCACTGTTGTGACATATCTCATTTTTGTTTTGATTTTAACTTCCTTGATGATGATGGATACAGGGTATTTTTTCATGTATTTATTGGCCATATGTATGTTTTCTCTGAAGAACTTTCTGTTCATCTTTGCTCCCCATTTCAACATCTTTAGTGATACCTATTCCAATCATTTGACCCTCCTAAATGTTGTTTCCTACTGTTGGAAACAAAAATGTTTGGATAGATCCCACACTTGCTCTGTAGTGGCCTATCCTGGTGTGGCAACACTTTGGATAGGTCCCACACTTGCTCTGTAGTGGCACTGTCCTGGTGTGGCATCACTTTGGATAGATCCCACACTTGCTCAGTAGTGGTCCTGTCCTGGTGTGGCATCACTTTGGATAGATCCCACACTTGCTCAGTAGTGGCCTATCCTGGTATTGCTTCACTTTGGATAGATCCCACACTTGCCTAGTGCACATTTCAGTTCACGTCATTTACAAAAAATATTGAAGTGAAAATGTAACAGAAAAAGGAATGCTACACATCTAATTTGTTATTTTTTGGGTGAGAGACTCACAGACATGGGGCAGAGCTGCTACTTGCTCTCCCTGTGCCCAGCTGCTCACAAGGTGCCCAGGAGGGATGGTGGGTTCTAGCCCTGGCCCGCCACCCCAGCAGAGCCTCACAAGCCAGACGACCCCCCCACTCCATGAGGGCCTCCATTTTCCACATCCGGACTTTCGTCTCGTCAGAACTCCACCCAGCAGACCAGCCTATCACAGCCCGGCCACGTGGCTCATCAATAAATTCTGGACTGAGAGATGACTACAAGAGTATGCTACCTGCATGGCAGAGCCTGGCAAGCTACCCGTGTTGTATTTGATATGCCAAATACCAGTAACAAATATAGACCTCTTTCAGGAATGGATTGAGGCTCTTTATGTTCCTGGAGCAAGCAGATGCCCTTGGGCTCTACTAGCATGAGGCAGGACATATGGAGATGTTACTGGGGCCCGCTCGAGCAAATCAATGATGAACGGGAAGACAGTGATACAGTGATTGGGCGGGGTGTGTAACTGGCAGTGTTGAGGGATTATAGCCCCTCGCTGGTGGATTCACTCCTAGTGGGCTCCTGGGACTATATACTATATGGGTTGTTTGGGGTTGAACCCAGACTGTCTTTCCTGCACAGCAAGTCCCTTACGAGCCGTGTTATTTCTCCAACCTCTTGAAATAAGCATTATTACTAGTTATCAATAAAACTGATATTCCAGCTGAAATGCTGGATTTAGAGATGACTACAAGAGTATGCTACCCGCCGGCAGAGCCTGACAAGCTACCCGTGTCATATTTGATATGCCAAATACCAGTAACAATTACAGACCTCGTTCCCATGACCTTATGGAATAGTTTGAGGCTCTTTATGTTCCTGGAGCAAGCAGGTGCCCTTGGACTCTACTTGCATGAGACAGGACATATGGAGATGTTACTGGTGCCTGCTCGAGCAAATCGATGATGAACAGGAAGATAGTGATACAGTGATTGAGGAAACAGAAATGTAAGAGAGCCCGGAGACATTTTAATGGGTCTAGCCCCTGCCTTGCAGATGTGAGACCATGTGGTTGATCCCAGGTGTCACTCACTGTGCCTAGTTCAGTCCCAGCAGCTGAGCAATTTGGTATTGCTTGTGCCACAACTGAGTACGTGACTGCCAGTGTACCATAGCTAGGTGTGTAAAAGCAATGCAGCTAGCACTGCAATGGAAAAGTATTTAAGCACTATGACCAGTAGTATGGCCCCCCAGAAAGCATGTGTGTGAGCTCATGACTAAAGCGTGCAGGCATACAACCAAGCATGTATGCAACCCCCAACACCACCACGAGCACAACGACCAGCACCACCACAAAGGAAGAGGAAGAGGGAGAAGGAAATAATTAACGCTCCTTCCTAGAATTGAGATATACAACATAAATCAGTTGGAGTCTAAGTTCGAGGTCTCACTCAATGGGAATTTGTGCCTTACCTCCCAATCCAGTTGACACCTAAGACTTTGGACATGTGGTTATGATCTGGAAACTGGGAAGGAAAACGCATTTCTAAATTAAACTCATTCAGATGCTGATCTAATTCAGTTATTTGCAATTAAAAGTCTGGTGTCCTCATTTCTTTACCTTTTGATTTTTCAAGATTGCCACTATTCTTTCTCCTAAAATAAACCTGTTTGCATCCCAGCAACTGTGTTTAGAATTCCATGAATGCCTTCAATCTCTGTGACTCCCACTTCACCTCTGCACTGTCAAACAAAGTCAGTTTCTTTTCAATGGTATTTTGGGAGTTATTGTTCAAAAATACAAATTCTTTAGATGCTTAGTTTGCAAACAATCTTTTCAAACTATTGTTTATCTTTTAATTAACAGTGTCTTTCAAAGAATAATTCTTAATTTGCTTCATTCCATTTAGCTTTTTAAAATATTAGCTTATGTTAATGTAGTATCTAAGAAATATTTCTCTAATCCAAGCTAACAATCATTTTCTTTTTCACTATTTTGGTCTAGAAGAACTAGAGTTTTGAATTCTAGAATTAGAATTATGATCCATTTTTACTAAGCTTTTATTTTTTGAATGAGATAACTCAAAGCTTATTTTACTGTTATTGAATATCTAATGTTCGAGCACAATTTGTTGAAAAAGCCTACACTGCTCTTGTATCAGTTGGTGGTGATAAAGAGATTAAGACAGTTAACACAGTTTTGGACATATAAATCTGTTCACTGATCTTTTTATCCTTTTATGGCATTATTGAACTGTCTTGATAACTGAAGCGCTCTTACAGTTTAAAATAGGGTAGTATAATTTTTACAACTTTGTTCTTTCTTTTCAAAGCTTTTTCCTTCCTCCATTTAACTATAAATTTTTTTATTCATTGCATTTGCATTAGCAATGATGAGACTCTGTCATTTCACTCTTGTTTTCATACATCTAGGGATGAAATACCATTTTATCTAATAAATACCATTCTATGTAGATAAATACCATTTTATCTAATGCTGGAGTGACTATAAACATTTTGAATTTTAAATATCAGTAAGCAAAATCAGCATGGTGAGATTAAAGATAAAAAATCACTCCTTCTAGTCAATAAACTTAAAATATTTGTTTAACACCTTCCCCCTTCAAAACAAGATCTTTATAATCTATATTGGAAGGATCATAGCACTTTATTTTAGTTGGGTTTATCACTTATATCCTTTTGTCATTTGGCGGTACTCAACACCAGTATTCACAAGAGATAAGTGATTTAAATGGATGTCGTTAGGAGTTTATCTATTTCCTCTGAGAGAGAGAGAGAGAGAGAGAGAGAGAGAGAGAGAGAGAGAGAGACAGAGAGACAGAGAGACAGAGAGACAGAGAGACAGAGAGGGAGGGAGGGAGTCTGTTCCCTTCCTAACCTCTTCCAAGGAAACGTTTGCCATTTTTCTGTGGTACCTAGCCTATTAATCCATTTTATTTTGGTACAAGACAGCATCTCTGGAAACATCTTACAGTGTTACAGCTTCAGTTGTAAATCACTTGTTCTCAGCAAATAGCATATATCTTGTACTTCAGTCAGTTGTAGCATTTCAGTGGATAGCAACTGCAGGACCCCATTCCCTGGGCTAGTGACCTGGTCAGTTACTGCCACATGCAACTTGCTCGAGGAAGCATGCTATAAAACTCCCAGTGGAGCTAAGTTGGTTTTGACCCGTAGTGAATTGGAAGTGACAATTAACGACAGAAGCATCTTTTATCTTGCCAGTTCAAACCTTGCAGGAGAAAGAGACCAAATGTGTGTTGTATTACTATAGTTTTTATTGGAATTTCCAAAATCTATTGAATAACTACCCCCACTGGCTCCTCTTTTTACTTGGCTCTGGGGACAGGTGTACCAATTGTTTTGTGTAAGTACTATTAGCTACTAAAAGTCAAGCACTGTGGCTGCCCACATGTGGGCCTTCACTTGTCTGGCTGCAACGCTTATATTCTCATCTCTCCAATCTCCATATCCACTGGGAAATTAAATAGGGCTTCTGGCGTAGAGACAGTGAAAGCAAAATGTTTATATTTGTTAGCATTTACCATGTGGTGGTACCATACGAGATATCTAAAATATATGGTGTGATTTAATGCTCACAGTAATTTGGCCAGATGGATATTATTATCTTTTCAAAGATGACAAACTGATGGGCAAAGATATATGTAGCATGCATTAAATGGCACAACTAGTAAATAATGACCTAGGATTCTAAAACATTTAATTTTGTTTCAAATTTTATATGAGGTCCATCTTTTTTTTTTCAGTCACACTTGGCAGGACTTGCTCCTGTTTCTGTGCTCAGGGATTAATTTTGGGGGCTCAGGGCTCCATGCAGAGATCCAGAGACCGAACTGAGTTCAAGGGCCATAGTCCTAACTACTGTTCTGCTTCTCCAGCTTGAAAAGGTTCATCTATTTAACAACAGCCACCAAAAAAAAAAATTTTTTTTTTTGCTTTTTTGCTCATATCCTACTATGCTCAGGGGTCACTCCTGGTTCTGCCCTGAAGAATTACTCCTGGCCAGGCATGGGGGCCATCTGGGGTGCTGGGGATAGGACCAAAGTTAGCCTCATTCAAGGCAATCACCCTACCTACTGCACTATCGCTCCAGCTCCTATTGAAAATCAATTTAAGAAAAAGTTCGCTTTTTATTTTTCCTCTCATTTTGAAAGACCTTTATAGAGTGATGAAAACAGTTTTGAAGAGGAATACAAAGTGCACTCTTGGATGAGATCTTTGCATGAAATGGAATAGAAGATAGACTCAGGGGCCGTACAAGTATAACAATGCTCAGGTTTTGCATAAATAAAATATAGGCAAATTTAATTCACTTAAAATTTTGGCAGGACATGGAGAATTTTGAAAACAAGTACAGAAATATTTGTGGCAGTGAATTTATACTGAACACCAAATGAATACCAAATAGCTAAAATTCAGGCAGGAAGTGGCTTAATTACCACTTTTGGGCATTTTATTTCCCACTCATTTTGAGAGCCAAGACAGGAATGATGCTCTACAAAGATAGTCATTCTTACAACTATTGTATGGATGAAAATAAATTAGCCTTTTACTTGGGTCCTGATACAGAATAATGCAACATATACATTTAGATATGCAAATCATATTTTCTATTTCTACATTTTATTGAAAGTTCCTCTTAAAATATGTTTTGTAACAGAAACACCAGAATATAAAAAAGTCAAAGTTAGCTATCTATCCCTGGAAAGTTTTCAAGATTCTGGAAACAATTATTCAGTAAAGAATCTCAAAATAAAATAGAATTTTTTTTGACTTTTGGGTCACACCCAGAGATGCTCAGGGGTTATTCCTGGCTCTGCAGTCAGGAATTACTTCTGGTGGTGTTCAGGGGACCATATGGAATGCCGGGGATCAAACCTGGGTTAGCCATGTGCAAGGCAAGCACCCTACCCATTCACTATAGTATCGCTCTGGTCCCTAAACAATTACACTCCTTATACTACATGGTCCCCTGAGCACCACAGGGAGCAACCCCTGAGCGTGGAGCAATCCCTGAGTAGCACAATCACCACGAGGTATGGCCACCCCCAACATCCACAATACACAAATACTTAATAGTGTATTTAATTATTTCTGTAGATTTCTAGAATTATATTAAACAAAACATCATTAATTAGAAGTGGTGCTAGAAGTGGTCACTAGGAGCTAGGGGAAGAAGAAATAGATGCCTTCTGTTTAACGAGTATAGCATTTTAGTCATACTGATAAAAACAAATTTAAACTATTGTATAAATGCATATCTGAAATATATATTTAACAATGCAGGGGCCGGGCGATAGCACAGTGGGTAGGGCATTTGCCTTGCACACAACCCACCCAGGTTTGATCCCTGGTATCCAATATGGTCCCCCGAGCATCGCCAGGAGTAATTCCTGAGTGCAGAGCCAGGAGTAACCCCTGAGTGTCGCTGGGTGTGACACAAAAAAGCAAAAAAAAAAAAAAGCAATACTAGGAATTATTAAAGGGTAGGTTTTTATATTATGTTTTTATTATATTTTTATATATCCCTTAACCAGAAGTAAAATGTTGGAAAACATTAATCGATCACTAATAAATACTTGCAGAGTACTCTTTTTAATGCCATTTCAACTTTTCAGGTATCATTAGAATTAAGAACTATTATGTATTTGTGTTTTTTAAGTTACCCTACTAGATTTCTAAAATATACATTAGAGCACATCTCTGCAAACACAGCATCTATTTAAATAATCAGTCAGTAGAATAAATAATCTCATAGTGTAGGAACATATAGTCAAAGATTGATAGTAGTCTTTTTTTTTGAGGAAAGAAACATGAAATAATGATACTACAGTTAAATAAAAGTTTTTACCTGAAGAGCAGCAAAAATCTTCCACTGAAGGATTTCCTTAGAAGTCAAGTCCCTTTGGTGGTGGTAGGGGCACATTGGTGGTAGATCTGGTGTTGAACAATGAATACTTGTGACAACTGTACTATGAGGAAATTTGTCAATCATGGTGTTTTAATATATAATAAATAAATTTATAAATAAATAAAAGAAGTCAAGTCCCTAGCTCAGCTCTATCAGTTGTGCTAAATTAATATTTGAGATGAGACTTTTCTAGGAAAAGTCAATAGCAATTATATTCACTTCATATGATTCATAATGGAGACAAGATTTTTACATTTGATATTAATTTCAGAGTCCCTGGGTTCCAGATGAATCACAGGGAAAAGTAGTTCCAGGAGTCCTAAACTACATAATAAAGATTTCCCAAAATTGAGTATACATTTATATCAATTAAGTAAATAGCTTTTTGCATGATGTTTTAATGTAAAATTTCCTCATAAATATTCAGATCCAAATGTCGTCATAGTTATAAATTAAGTATCATTTACCAATATAGTTATAACCTTGAGATTAAAGCAATAAATAATTTCAAAAAATCCCATATAAAAACCTTAAAAATTATATGCCAATACCATGGTACCATTTTAAAATTATTTAAGCCCATGCCTTCTTAAACCGATTCAACTATAATTATATAATCACTTCTTTAGATTAACCTCAATCAAAACTAGAACCAACAGATCCAGGGCATAGTTCAGTGGTAGAGTACCAGTCTCGTTGGCATGAGGTCATGAGATTGAGTCCTGGTTCTACCCCAAGAGCTGATTGTGATCCCAGTGGCTCTGTAATTTACGATTCTCCATCATCATAACAAAGTCTGTGCTCTGTAGCACACCATAATCAGCTGTTTGTGAGCTCATAACTAAAGTGTGTGACCCAAGCACAGGTGTGTGTGAGGAAATATATGCTGGCACTACAACCATAGTAATCACAACAGAAAAGGAAACTTAAGAGGACGGAAGGGAAGGGAAAGGGAAAGAGTGTGAAGGATAGGAGGAAATAGATTAATAAGGGGGCGGGGGACAAACAAATCTCACCGTGGTAGAAAATTCATCTGCTCCTTCAGCAAGTGGAAGAAACCTGGGTCTAGCCGATCCCTGGTCTCTCCTCAACTTTTGCCTGCTGACTCAGAGCTTTCGCCCTTATCTCAGTTGTGCTGGAACTCTGTATATATCCAGACATCTGCTTTGGCTTTCACTCATCTTTATAAAATCCATATGGATGTAGAGCTTTTGCCTGCACCCAAGCCCACTTGGCGAGGACCCTGACATCCTGACTAGCTTTGACATGCTTGTCAACGGAGGCTAAGCTCTGTGCTTGGGTTCACTAGCTACTCAAGGCTGCTCTGTTGTGTATCACTTAAACCCACAGTTCCATCTTTCTCTCGACTTGAAACCTACAGACTCCTTTGGCTGTATTCCCACTGAAAAGATGGAATCTTCTTGGATACCTGCTGGAATCAGGCGAAAGTTATAAGACCTCTTCAGACTCTTTCACTGGGTAGCAAGAGTGTCGATTCATGATACCACCCAGCAGGAGGGGTCGTTTTTTCTGTAACAGAAACTTTTTTATTCCAACCCCACTGTGATCTGCTGCTTAGGTTCTAATGGGTCTTATTTTTCTACAAGTTCATGATTCTGTTGATCATCACAGAATTCCAGGACCGGGCCAATAGCACAGTGGGTAGGGCATTTGCCTTGCATGTGGCCGACCCAGGTTTGATCCTCGGCATCCCGTATGTTCCCCGAGCACCGCCAGGAGTAATTCCTGAGTTAAGGGCCAGGAGAAGCCCCCTGAAAATTGCCGGGTGTGACCCCCCAAAAATTCCTGTTTTGTTGGGGTTTTTTTTGTGACTGTATGTGGTAGTTGAAGAACTTTACAGCCAGTATTAAGCAAATCATTTCTTTTCAATTTGTAGTCTAATAACAAAATGTCAAGTCTAATAACAAAATGTGATTTTTTTTTACATTTGTGATTACATGCCCATTGATTACATGGTAGAATTATAGATTGGTTTGTTTGTTTGTTTTGCTTTTTTGGGAAACACCCAGCTGTGCTCAGGGCTGACTTCTGGCTCTGCACTCAAAAATCACTCCTGCTGGGCTCGGGAACCATATGGGGTACCTGGGATTGAAGCCAGGCCTGCCATATGCAAGGCAAGTGCCTCTCTCTCTGTACTATCATTACGGCCCTTATAGATTGCTTTTATAAAATTTCTTAATAAGATTTATTTAAATAACTTTGATTAAAAGTATTTGTATTTAATATTTATAATGTATCTTTCTCTTCATAAATGCTGTAGAAATAATTTTATTAAAATCATTTAGATGTTTTTATTTTTTGTAAATTTATATTTTAAGGAAATCATTCAACATTTGTATGCACTTTGAATATAAATATTTAATTCTCTATATTACTTATTGTTATCAAAATCATGTAAAAATTTAGATTTTTTAACAACATAATATTTGCTGACATTTCAGAAAATAAATAGTAATAAAAACAGAATAATGTTCATTTATTTTATTATATATCATTATTTGTTAACCTACCAATTGAACACCCAATGAGCAATAATAATAAAATTCATTTCGCTTTGGAATTTTGCAGATTTAAGGCGTAATAAATATAACTTCAGGGGCTAGAGTGGTAGTATTGCATGTAGGATGCTTGCCTTGCTTGAGGCCTCAACCTGGGTTCAATGCTCAGCATTCCGTGTGGTCACATGAGTCCTGCCAAGAGTTATCTCTTAGCTCAGAGTCAGGAGGAAGTCCTGTGTACCACAGAATATGAATCCCCAAACCAAAATCAAGATACAACACAATGTAACTTCAGGGATGGAGAGAATGTTTAGGAGGTAAGATATTTGCTTTGCATGACCCTGGTTTGAAACCCCAAGGCACTTGTTCCCCACACATCAATGGGCACAGACTTGAAAGTCCCCAGTATAAAACTGTCACCCCTGAGCCCTGATAGGGTAATCCAGACAGTTCCCAGCCACATGTAGACCCTCAGTGTCATACCAACAACCCTCGCTTTGAACCTTGGGTCCACTTTCATGAGAACCCCCCTCCGTGCCCCAAATCCCAAGCACGGCTTGAGAGCCACCAGAAAATGAAACAAAACAACAACTTCATATCACTTTGACGTATTGTCAGATTTTGTTGCTACAAAAGTATCCACTTGTCATAATAGAAGGAACTAATTGCTTGACGTAAAAGGAAGTTATATAGACATTTGCTGGTATTTAGATTTCCACTGAAACACTCACCTAGGTTCCACAAATGTTGGGACTGCCCAAGTTACATTTTATATCACAAGAACTGGAACATGATATAAATTTAAAATAGAGAAATTGAGTTTTCTCTCTACTTTCTCTTAGCATTAGTTGTTATTTTTCTGTTTCTGTTATCAGTAGAAAGTGGGCTTCTATTCCAGACTAATGTTTATGTACGATCCTAGTTACTGACGTTAAAAGAGCTATTTTAATTTTCTTTCTAAAGATTGTCACAGAGATAGTCATTTGCTTTGCTTCTCTGGAATACAACATTTCATGTGAAAAGGGGATTGGTCTTCCTGACTAGGATTTTCCTACTCTTTGAATCAAAGAAACTCAGTGACTTGCCAGAAAGTGAGGCAGGTGGAGGGGTTATGTGTGTGTCATAATCTGTGCAGCCTCATTTCTTGGCAGCTTTGTTGTCTGGTAGAGGAAAAGTTAGGAAACAGCTGAAATCTGTTTCTTATCATTATATTTTCTAAAGAATGGAGCAAGTCCTCTTGTCATGTGTTGGCTCAGTATCCATCTATGCCTTTCACTCTGCAAGATTTCCCTGGAGACAGACATGGTGAAAGACAGCTCCATTCCTTTTGTATACAATCCTTTGCCTAACACCTGCTCCTTGAAAGCACATCACTCAAATGGGATGGCAGGTCATTCAATTCTCAAGTGACCCATTTGAAATTTTTAATTGTAAAATGAAAAAAAAATTAATTCTTTTACCATTCTTCAAGTCAACTATTTCATCTACTGGGTTATTGATCTTTCCCAGTATATTCAGTATAAATCTGGTATTACGAACTTTAAAAACACTTGTATGAAAGACATACATTTCCAGAAGATGGCATTCATATATCACTCCAGGTACTTTTGAAGAATCCTACACCATGGCCTTATGAGGAAAAACAGAGGCCAGAAGGGCACTGTCTAAGAAAGAAGAACTTCAGATGAGCTAAAGGCAAAGGACCTTGTGGAGTATCAATTCTCCCTTTCTCTGAAAAGTATTTTTAACTAGTATTCTGGCCGCACTTGCAGCTGTTCAATGGGATGCTGCCTCTTTTAGGGTCACACCAGCAGTGCTCAGGGGTTACTCCTGGCTCTGCACTCAGGAATCACTCTTGACAGTGATCAGGTGGCCATATGGGATGCGGGGGATTGAACCCGGTCGTCTGGGTGCAAGGCAAACACCCTCCCTGCTGTGCTATTGCCCCAGCCAGATACTGCCTCCTTTACTTCTGCAGCTTCCAATATGCTCACTGCGCTAACCCATTTCAGGTCAGGACTGGTGGTTGCTGTGCCCGTGGAAGCAGCTGCTGCTTCTGTGGCAGGAGAAGTTGTGACCAGAGAAGCACAACAATTCTACACCGCTGATGTAGGGGGGTAGCTATCTGCCAAATAAGAACATTAACTAAATAATTAGTTTCTTTCTTTGAAGTCTGTCCAACTGCTCCTTGTTTTTTAAATATATTCCTTCACTGTACCACAACTTGTATGATAATCTGTAAAATGTCAATCTGGTAATACGTATTTTGAGCTTTTAAGACTTCCCAGACATTCCAATTATAATAGACAGGCTGCCTCCTTCTCTTAGAGATCACAGTAAAGACTAATCTGTCATTTGTAACATATGAGTATGTGGATGTGCGTGCAAGCAGCACTATTAGAGTCACATATGAAACACCTTTTAGTAGCCTGATGATATTTTATTTAAGGTATGACTTAAATAAAAGGTATACTTAGGCATATAAAAATGTTTTTGGCTTTTTGGGTCACACCCAGCAATGCTCAGGAGTTATCCTGGCTCTGTACTCAGGAATCACTCCAGGTGGTGCTCTGGGGACCATATGGGATGCTGAGGATCGAACCCGGTCGGCCGCATGCAAGGCAAACGCCCTACCTGCTGGACTATCACTCTGGGCCTGGAATATCAAAACTTTTGCTTCCAAATACATATGCAGGGTGGGAGATGGGGCCTATCCCAGCAGAGCTTAGAGAACCAGGCAGCAAACCCAGCGCTCCAACATGCAAGATATGCTCTCTACCCCTTTGGCCCACTTCCCAAATATATTTTATCACAAAATGATCATCTCATTTTTCTTTAAAAAACATGAGCTGTTTTCCCATTTCCAGACAGAGAAAAAACGTGTTTTCTCATATTTAAGCTAAGCATGCTGCTGACCTTCTTCTCCACTTCCACATTCATTGATCATACACTATAAAAAATTAAATATCCTGAAAATATGAGTTGATTGAAAAAAATCCAGAAATTCATCCCTCTTAGTATGGTTAGAGACAGATTCCCCCAAATAGTGCTGGGTCCTAGTGGTTACATAGTAAGTACTATTTGTTGGGCTGAATCATTGTGCCCTTCCCTGCTTTTTATCTCTTTAATAGGTTGTTAAGATAAAATATAAATTTAAACTTTGATATTTTACAAGACACTTAGCTTCTGTGATGAAGTCCTACTAATAGCATACGTTAAATCATTAATGATATTAAAAAGTGATGAGTACCAACAGTGGCGAAATATACTGCAATAACTTATTTACACAGAGTTTTCCTACTTACACATATTTTTCAGTGTCTAAAATGGAGCATAGACCAGAGGGCAATGCATTGCTTTGCTCCTCCACCAGATGCACATCACAGAGCTTGCTCACAAGAAGCATGCTTGTTATTTTGTATATGATCTTCAAGAAACAGATGGCGAGTGATTATGGGTCTATGTACTGCTGACTATTTTAAAGCAAATACACATTAATCCAGTTTTGATTAGTAAACAATGATCACAGAGTGATAAAAACACAGCTTTTGAAAGGTAAGATTATAATAGATATCAAATTATTAGCATAGATAATAAATGTCTTTGGGAAGCTAGGACAATTACATTGTTATACATTTCTTTTCTTTTTCTCTCTTTCTTTTTCTTTTTTCTTTTCTTTTTCTTTTTTTCTTTTTTTTTTTTTTTTTTTTTTGCTTTTTGGGTGACACTCGGTGTTGCTCAGGAGTCAGGGGTTACTCCGGACTCTGCACTCAGGAATTAGTCCTGGAGGTGCTCAGGGGACCGTATGGGATGCTGGGGATGGAATCGGGCCGGCTGTGTGCAGGCAAACACCCTACCTATTGTACTATCGCTGTGGCCCCTGTTATACATTTCTTTTTTTTTTTTAAACATTTTATTATACTACCGTGAGATATACAATTACAACGTTGTTCATGTTTGGAGGTTTCGGTCACACAGTGTTCCAGCACCCGCCCTCCACCAGTGCCCATTTCCCACCACCAATGTCCCCAATTCTCCCCCCCATAGCCTGCCTAAATGGCAGGTTCTTTATCTCTTTTCTCTCTCCCTCTAAGGAGAGATGTAAAAAAAAATATTTTATTATACCACCGTGAGATATACAATTACAAAGATGTTCATATTTGGGTTTCGGTCATACACTGTTCCAGCACCCATCGCTCCACCAGTGCCCATTTCCCACCACCAATGTCCCCAATTCCCTCCCCCTCCCCTAGCCTGCCTCTATGGCAGGTTCTTTATCTCTCTTTTTTTTTTTTTAGGACTTCCTGGTGATTCCTGAGCTTTCATTCTTTCAGACGAACTTTAGAATCATTTTTTTTTATACTTTTTAAAAAATTTTTTTATTTTTACAATTACAAAGATATACAATTAAAAAGTTTATATTTGGGTTTTGGTCATACAGTGTTCCAGCACCCATCCCGCCACCAGTGCCCATCTCCCACCACCAACGTCCCTGGTTCCCTCCCCGTCCCCCAGCCCTCCTCCATGGCAGGTTCTCTATTTCTTTCCCTTTCTCCCTCTTTCTCTTTTCCTTCCCCTCCAGACTATGGATTGCAGAACATACATTAAAGGGTTGTCATGCGTATCCTTTTGCCTCTATTTAATGCTCAGTTCTAGGTTGGCATTAGTACCCTCGACAATTATTAGCACACTGTTCCATTTTCTGTCTTACCTAGCCTCTGACTCCCACACGTTTGTGATAATTTCCACCTTTGACAAGACCTCCTGATATATGTTTCACTTGACCTTGGATATTGGTATCATAATATGTTATACATTTCTTAGTGGAAGTTACTGGATCATTGTCTAGCGTGTAGAAAAATAGCTGTTGATGCCCCGGAATTTTTTGTCTTAAGTAGAACTTGTTAGACCGCTTAGAATACCATGTTTCTGAGAACACCATATGTTTAGGGAAGTTTTATTGAGTAATTTCTATTTACAGGATGCTAGTGGTGCAGAAATGAGGAAGCGCAAAGCTCCTCTTATGAAAGAATAAAAAAATGAGGTTCCTATAGTTTTACCACTGATAGTTTACCATGTATGACAGCTAAAGTCATTTCTAAAAACAAAGCAACTTGGGCATTAGCTACCCAATAGGTGGCAGTTATTCACAGTTGTGCACCTGACTGTTCCCTAGTAGGTGAATTGCCCAAGAAGTGCAGAAGTGATGATGACCCTTCTCAGGTGGGTTATGGTCACGTGACTGTCTGTGACTTTCACTTCATGCCGTGTCTCTCTTGGTTCTCTTACTCATTAGGCATTTTGGTGGCATTGTCTCCTTTTGCTGTTTGCATTTCTCTCTCTCTAATGTTCATTTAGCAAAAAATCTCCTGATTTTCCCCATCTATAGCCATTCTACTGCTAGTTGTAAGTCTTGGACCCAAAATAGGCACAAAAGGAATTTATTATTAATTATTATTATTATCATTATAATATTTTGCTTTTTGGGTTACATCCAGCAAGAATTCTGGCTCTTCATTCAGGAATTACTCCGGGCAGTGTTTGGGGACCATATGGGATGCTGGGAATCAAACCCTGGTAGGCGCATGCAAGGCAAATGAGCTAAACCGCTGTGCTATCACTCTGGCCCAAAGTTTTTTAGCAATCTATTGTTTAATTGCTTTAAATTTCAAACACTAACTGGAATCCTATGTCATTTGATTATTTGGAGATTAATACTCAAACATTTGAACTTTTAATAACCAAAGAGAACAACTGCCCCAAGAGGATATTAAAGCTAATACAGCTCAACCTAACACAACTGCTGAATAATTCTCACTGACAAAACTCCTACCAGCCCTTGAAAATCAGTAGTTAGTCCATTAAACTGGGACCCACCCCAAAAAATCTCATTGGTGTCCCAAATCAAAGTTAAGTGTTCAGTCCGCCAGGTCCCACTATTTTTTATTTTATTAATATTATCAATAAATAAATAAATGCTGGACTTAGCGATGACTACAAGAGTATGCTACTTGCACGGCAGAGACTGGCAAGCTACCCATGTTGTATTTGATATGCCAAATACCAGTAACAATTATAGACTCATTCTGGAATGGATTGAGGCTCTTTATGTTCCTGGAGCAAGCAGATGCCCTTGGGCTCTACTAGCATGAGATAGGACATATGGAGATGTTACTGGGGCCCGCTCGAGCAAATCGATGATGAACGGGAAGACAGTGATTATTATTATTATTATTATTATGTTTAGTATTAGTATTAGTAGTATTAGTATTAGTATTATTATCATTTGCTTTTTTGTGTCACACCCGGCAATGCTCAGGGGTTTCTCCTGGCTCTGCACTCAGGAATTACTCCTGGCGGTGCTCAGGGGACCATATGGGATGCCGAGGATCGAACCCGGCCGGCATGGGCCATTTGAATGCAAGGCAAACGCCCTACCGCTGGGCTATTGCTCCGCCCCCCTTTTTTAAAAAAAGATCTCCTCACTTCTTGGTATCACTTCTTGGTACTTTAAGGAGATGGTTAAAAGTGGCTGGCTGAGAGTATCAACTAATGCCAGAGCCTTTTATCTTAATTACCAAACATATTTTAATCTAAGAATTAAGACAGAAATAGGGAACTATTTATATGTTTCAATCTCAGCTATGCCACATAAACAACTCTTCTTGTGGTAAGGGAAACTAAAAACCCTGGGAAATTCATAGATCTAGGAAGAACAGAAAAATTATACAAAATTAAACAAAATATCACAAGGTCATATCTTTCTTTCCTTCTCTCTTTCTTTTTTTCCTCTCAGTGTCCATCTTGTGCTCTGCTTTACTTGTTTCTTTCTTTCACATAATTGAATACTTGCTAGAGGCCCTCCTGAGGGAATTCTTAAGAGGTCAAAATTATTAATCTAAATTGAGAATTGAAGAAACTGGAGGATAGATAATATAAACAAAGCAGAACTGAAATTTGAAATCTGCTTATCAATTTTGAAGTAAAGCAGCTTAAATGCAAAGAGCTGTCCATTATGGGAATAGAATCCCTGTGTTGATGTCCAGCTCTTACTCTGTGGGTGATATTGCAAATCATTTACTCACCTAGATTCCTGGTTTGCATATCCAGGAACTGAGCAACTTGATCACACATTATTTGGATGCTAAATGAATTCAGAGATAATGAACTACTTGGGAAATTGAAAGCGCTAGATAAATTGTATAACATTATGGCTTCATATACAAAATGATCAATGTTTATTGGTGATTAGTAAACTGACTGTGCAATTCCTGGATCATAAGTAGAAGAGAATCTGCTTATAAAATAATAGGGACCCAATTCAAAGTGGGGAGGAGATTAGTGTAACCCAAGAATTAGAAGGATCAACACAGAAAAAAAAGTGTGCTGTAATATAGAAAGCTATGATAATATACTTGGCAAAGTGAGTAGAGAATGAAAAATTATATTCACTGATAGCATGTCAAATAAAAGAGATAGTTCTTAAGCTTGACTGAACATCATTCAAGAAGATTCATCATAAGCAATTGTGCAATCCCTGATCATTGTGACATAAAAAAGGGGAAGGGAGTGGGAAAAAAATCTAGTATGCAAAGTCTAACAGTTCTGATGAAGTAAGATGGAGATTCTAATGGTGAATGGAAGCGGCAGTAATGATTTATGAAACACAAATAAAAGATAAGGCCCCAAACTGAGAATAATCAACATATGTAGGTATCATGCAGGTTATACTTAAAGTTCAGTCTTAGACCATTATTAATGTACCTCTCTTTCATTTTCAATTTGCCCATCAAAGAAGCAAAACACCAAAGTTAGAGAGAATGAACTATGACTTTTTTTTTAGCTAGTAATAGCTGTGAAATCTTACTGGGTATTTCTTTAAGTAAATTTTAAAGAAGTTCAGGGACTATTTAATCTATTAATAATGCTTTACAGCCTTAGGTATGCTGTGCTATTATCTCCACATCACAAATATAACAGAATGAGAGACAGATAGAGGTTATACAGCAAAATGAAATAGGGACAAGTGGAAAAGCAGCACAATACAAAAAATCCGGTTTCAGGGCAAGGTGCATAACAGTAAGCTCTGACACTAGATTGGAGAATTTAGCTTAGCCTTGTAACCACAACATTTCCTTTATATAACAGTGCTACATGTTAATTACTCGACAGAAATTACAGTGATACATGAAAATGTATTACCTACCTCAAACCTCTTTATATAGAGAAATATAAAAAGGCCAATAGTCTGAAAAACTATTGCTTTTTAACATAAATGTCTAGTGCATTCCATTTTGAACCAAGACTTTTAAGAGAAGCACATTCTTTCTGGCCTACCTTTCACAAGGACACAGATAGCTTCAGGGTTTGAAAGTAGCTCAACTACAGATACAAGGATGCTCAACCTCTTTATCATGATACTAAGCAACCAGGAACACCAGCCTTAAGTTGTTTCAAAAAGAGAAACAAAACTTTACTGAAATAGAAGCAACCATTCACAAATTAGGGGTCTGTCTATTATTAGAGCTAAACTTACTCAAAAGAAAATAAAAAAGAGAGAGAAAGGCCATATGTACTCCAAGCTTTAACACATTAGCTCTGCCTAATAGAGAAACAAGGACTAATGGATATCAAACTCTTGCTTTTAACCAATTAAATACGTTCCTTCTCATCTCATTGGGTTGAAATGGTAAGAATGGTGAAAGAAAAATGATCAGAATGGTTAATTTCAATATATCAGAGAAGGCAAAACTTCTATTTTGAGAAAACAATGTGAGAAAAGGAGAAATTTGGGAGAAAAATGTTTGCTCTATCTGTAGGTATTATTGTTCTTATTAGATGAGAAAATTGAGGTACAAAGAGGTTAAGTAACTTGTCTACATTTCCTTCTATTTGTACTTTCATTTGTAGGACATAATTTGATTACATCACATCAAAACAAAAGGTCTACAAAGCAAGAACTGTCAAATGAGAATGTAACTATGGAGATGTGAATATACATTCATTTACTAGGCCAAAACTAGAAAACAATTTTTAACAAGATGTTTTTGAAAATAAAAATTATTAAACATAACAAACTTGCTCAATATACTTTCTTACTTTAAATACCAAATCCCAACTATTTTAAGCTTCTTTTTTTCCACTCCCCCAAAATAAGTAGAGGACAATAAGAAATTATGGCTTGACTACCAGTTTTGAGGAAGAAAGTTGTGTAACAGCCTAATTCATGTTTTTTTGCAAATTCAGAATCTCTCTGTCACTCACTGTCTTCCCGTTCATCATCGATTTGCTTGAGCGGGCCCCAGTAACATCTCCATATGTCCTGTCTCATGCTAGTAGAGCCAAGGCATCTGCTTGAATAGAGCAGTACAAGGAATGTATTCAAGAAAATAGTGTGAGCCAGAAAGATAGTACACAATATTTATGTTCAGAATCTCTATCAAAAAAATTTTTTTTAATCTATAGGCACCTTGATTTATCAATGTTTTCATAGTAGAGTTTGTTTATTGTAGCTTTATGTTCCTGCTTTAGTGTTGGGGAGCTGCTGGGGTCCCCAACAATATCAGGAAATGAGTTCTCTTCTACCACAGAGGACTGTGGGCAATGGATGAAAACTCAGGAGTCCAGCGCAATTCAAAAGACTTTTTACTAAATCAAGCTTCTCCACTACAATCCAAAGATAATGGGATTCCCCAGACATTTAGCTCTTAGACAGAACTCAGGCCTAAATCTCCCACCACTGTGGGTCAATGGACCTCAAATCAGTCCCTTTTTTAAAAAATTTTTTTCTATCTTTTAACTTTATTTTTTTTTAATTTTTTTATTTTTACAATTACAAAGATATACAATTAAAAAGTTCATATTTAGGTTTTGGTCATACAGTGTTCCAGCACCCATCCCACCACCAGTGCCCATCTTCCACCACCAACGTCCCCAGTTTCCTCCCCCTCCCCCCAGCCCTCCTCCATGGCAGGTTCTTTATTTCTTTCCCTTTCTCTCTCTTTCTCTTTTCCTTCCCCTCCAGACTATGGATTACAGAACATGCATTAAAGGGCTGTCATGTATATCTTTTTGCTTCTATTTAATGCTCAGTTCTAGGTTGGTATTAGTACCCTCGACAATTAAATCAGTCCCTTTATAGATCCAAAAGTAATCCCTATCTTCAGGGAGGGTTGTGTCAACAAAGATCAACGAATCAGCTTTTAGGTGTAGATGTAGGGTGGTGCCACACTTGTTTCAGGTCTAAACAAATGATTATGCCAGGGACTAATCCCTTCTTCCACGATTATCTCATGTCAAAATACTGGAGGGAGGGAGGGAGGGAGAGAGAGAGAGAGAGAGAGAGAGAGAGAGAGAGAGAGAGAGAGAGAGAGAGAGAGAGATGGAGGAGGGAGGAGAGGGGAGAGGTGTATGTAACACACCATAATTTCATGGGTTTCATGCGATCTAGATGGTACACACAGGTCTATCTATGTTCTATTTTGCACCAAGGTGATTCTGAGTATCTTGTCCTATATTTCCTAAGATGGTCCTGCTCGCCTGCTTGAGTGCAAACTAGTATTATGACCCTTTCTTTAATCTTAAACCGTAGTCTCACATAGCCAGGGTGGTAATCTAGTAAATTCTAACTTTCCCAAACTGGGACTGGTGGGTATTAAGAGGAATTGTGCCTAATCTAGATAACATTGAAATCTCAGTAGAGATATAATAACATTTCAAAAGTTACTGATTCAGAGTCAAAATGATTCTTGTAACTGCCACACCCTCCACCAGTGTTTACAAAGAGTAAATCTCATAAGCTAGATAGGCCCTGTCAGTAAACACTCCAGTGTTGTTGAGGTTGTGTATGTACATATGCTACACCTCTGCCTCATCCATGTGCCTGAGGTCCCTGATATCTGGCCCTGTTGTCTATCTTCTCTTACTTCCCACTAGATTTCTTTCACTCTCTGTATATCTTATTTCTATAATCTAGGATCTGGGTAACCGAGATTTGATATCTTACATTCCTTTGATTCTTGCAAAGGAATTTTTACCGTACATACCTTGACACCTTACATTTCTTTGCCCTGATTAGAATCTCTACTTGAATACTTTGCACTCAAAGTGCTCCCGGTACTGACAAAGTTTGGTTGTTGTACTCCTCTTATCTGAAATGTGCCTCTCATGGTTAATGTGTATGTTTCACACACACTATGCATAGAGCATAAGGAAAATAAACCTATGCCACACTACAACTTTGTTTAAGAGTCATGCAGCTTGTGTAAAAGAAGAGGGAGAGAGATGGCAGAGAGAGAGAGAGAGAGAGAGAGAGAGAGAGAGAGAGAGAGAGAGAGAGAAAGAGAGGAAAAGGGGCTACCTGCTATTGAGGCAGCCTGGGGGGGTGGGCCGGGAGGGGGGGGGGGTACATCGGTGCTGGAAATGGGGCACTGGTGGAGGGATGGGTGCTGGAATACTGTATTACCAGGAACCAATTATGAACACCTTTGTAATTATATGTCTAACGGTGGTATAATAAAAAAATTAAAGAGTCATGCAGCTAGTAGGATGATTTCAACACCTAGCTATCTCTGGTTGTTCAACATCAAATAATGAACAGTGATTGAATGAAAAGCTCAGCAAAATATATTAATTACAGAGACTCACTAGACATGGGGCAGAGCTGCTACTGGCTCCCCCCTGTGCCCAGTCGCTCACAAGGCACAAGGGAGGGATGGTGGGTTCCAGCCCTGGCCCACCACCCCAGCAGAGCCTCGCAACAAGCCAGACAACTCCCTACTCCATGAGGGCCTCCATTATCCACATCCGGTTTCCCCCTGGTCAGAACTCCACCCAACAGACCAGTCTATTGCAGCCCGCTGAATTTAGAGATGACTACAAGAGTATGCTACCCGCATGGCAGAGCCTGGCAAGCTACCGTGTCATATTTGATATGCCAAATACCAGTAACAATTATAACCTCCTTCCCATGACCTGATGGAATGGTTTGATGCTCTTTATGTTCCTGGAGCAAGTAGGAGCCCTTGGGCTCTACTTGCATGAGACAGGACATACGGAGATGTTACTGGTGCCCATTCGAGCAAATTGACGATGAACAGGAAGACAGTGATACAGTGATACAGGAAATTTAATTGCATGAATAAGCAATTAATATATTAAACAAATATATATTGTCTGTTTAAACAAAATAAAAAACTTCTGTTTAAACAAAATAAAAGACTAAACAGGTTGGTCACTTTTTGTCAATCAGGTTTCTATCTTGCATATTGTTGAACAATTTTTATACTTGTAAAACATAAATAATTTATAATTACATTTTCATTTATATAATTTAGATGATAAAGATCATAAAGCAGCATAAATACCATTAATAATTTTACTGATAATTTTTACTTTTAGATAAATCATATAAACATGGTCAGAAAAAATGAATGAGTTCAAGTATCCAAAAGCTTTGAGAAAGCCTTGAATAAAAAGAGTTCAAATGAGTCTTAATTTCAAGGCTATCAATTCTATCCTCAAGAATCCCTAGAATGGTACATGCTTTTATTATCACCCATTCCCAACTTCTTCATGGTTGGTGTCTCTCTTAACCCTCAAAACTAAGACCAGTACCTTGCATTTGGCTCCAAATAAACTGAACTTTGAATAATAAATATTAATTTGATATGTGGGCAGGTGGACATGGCTACCAAGAGATCCGAGTAGAAGTCATGGGTAATCTTCTCCATTTCCTTTCTGGAAAATGTGATAGATCCATCAGGACTTCGGAGGGTAGTCATCTTGGTCTTATAGTTGGCTAACGACAGGTGGGTGTTGCAAATGTTTTCCCGGCTTCTGCTGCATTGGCCAGTATTGATGCTCTTCTCTCTTTGAGGTCTTCCTTTATCACTTCTCTGCATTGATTTGTGAGCTTGGACCTTAGGGTATAGTTGCCTGAGGTTCACGCCTTGCCACGTTGGCAAATGAGCTCGAGAGTTTTTGAAGATAGCCATATAGGCTCTATAGGAAGGAGAATTTTACTGCATATGGTACTGCTAGGGCTGCAGAAGCTCTGAGCAAGCTCCTGCATGGTTCTGAACAACTGGTTAAGCACATCTGAAACACACAAAGGTTGCATAACAGTCTAATGTCAGTTTGTGAATTATTCATTTAAAAAACAAAACTGTTAACTGTCTCCTTTATATAATCTACATATTCATTTTTCATGCACACCTTTGCATGAGAATCTCCATTGTTATAGAAATATCCTTTGAATTTATTTTGTGAAATGCTAGCACACACACAATGCTAGCATTTGCATTCAAAGTAATCAGGGGATGCAAACTGCTAGGAAGGCAGGAACCAAGGAAAGGGGAGTTAGAATAAATGTTTGCCTTCTACAACTTTCCTCTTATGCGCTCATCTTTTTCTTTTCTATCTTTCTCCTGACTTTATCGTTAGTTTAGATCAGTAAATAGAAGCATGGGACCCATAAATTTACATCTTCAACCTCATTTTTTGAGTTGCAGCTCTTTTTACCTGTTTACCTGATATGTCCTCTCTTGAATGTCCCCAGGTACCCAGAAATAATTATATCTTACAACCAGCTCATGAGAATCCCTCTTAAAATCATCTTTCACTGTTCTGTCTCAGTGAATGGCACTGAATTAATCTGGTTGATATAGAATTCTGGGTTGATATAAAATTCATGAAAATCCTCTCCCCTTTTCTTTTTCTTTTCTTTTTTTTTTTTTTTTTTTTGCTTTTTGGGTCACACTCGGTGATGCTCAGGGGTTACTCCTGGCTCTGCACTCAGGAATTATTCCTGGCGGTGCTCGGGGACCATATGGGGCCCGGGGATCGAACCCATGCCAGCACAGGCCGGCTGCGTGCAAGGCAAACACCCTACCTGCTGGGCTATCGCTCCCGGCCCTCTCCCCTTTTCTTATAATTGATTTTCCAGGTCCTATTGATTCTTCAAAAAAAATCACGAACCTCTACACTTCAATTCATCACTATCAGAAGTGTTCAAGTCACCCTTACTTCTCATCTGGTCAGCTATTACAGCCTCCAGCTGATCTCCATGCTTCCGTTATTTGGTCCATCTTTCATGCATGAACTGTAATAGTTTAAATTGCTGTGTCTTAAAAATTTACATCACAAAAAAATAAAATCTATTATTCTGCATTGTAATGGATATTGGCTAGGTTTACTGTGGTTATCACTTTACAATATCAAATCACTGTGCTATATACTTGAAACTAAGTATAACATTATATGTCAATTATGCTTCAATTTAAAAAGAAGGATTTTCCTAAGTAAGACCAATGTTTATCAATAAAAGTCACCACAGTAAATGTGTGATTTTCATGTTTGTTTTCCCCAAACTGCAAGTTTGAAGAATATTTGCAATATAAATTTCCAACATTTTGGAAATTATGATAACCAACTATTGCTTAGCCAAAGCAAATAAATCCAAGAAAATGTACTCCAAAGATTTTTATCTACACACAAGATAAACATGTATATTCTAGACTCCAGAGAAAGGCAAACGGAAAAAATGGAAAACAGAATCACCATCTGAGCCACCAAGAAAGAATCAGTCTTATAGAGAACTTGGTTTTGAACTTCTAGGCTCTAGAGCAATATGGAAATTAATCACTATGACTTTATTACTCCCTAAGCCTCAAAAAAGAATCTTAGTTAATACAAAGCAAAGTCAGTATCCCATGTTGGAATCTTGCACATGCTCCTCCTGGCTGTGCCATGTGGACCTGGGAGCAAAGTGCTGCTTTGGTGACAGCCTATTCTTTATGCTTGAATCTCTATGTGTTCTCAAAATTCCCCAACATCCACATTTCTGGAATTGCCTTGCAATTCACAACTCACTGCAAAGCAAAACATTTCAAATCTATATTTCCTTTTTGCCACCAGCATTTGCATTAGTACTTGATTTGTCCTGAGGATGAATCTAAATACATTAAAAAGAACAAGACACTTTGGTTTATGTTCCTCTTATATTATTCCAAGAGCTCATATTTGGGGCCACAGAGACAGCAGTGTGGGTAAGGAATTTGCCTTGCATACATGAGACTCACATTCAATCCATGTATGATCTCCTGAGTCCCAGCAGGAATGATCACTGAGTGTAGAGCAAAGAATAAGTTCTGAGTACTGCTGTGTGTAGCCCAGAAACCAAGACAAACAAGCAAATAAAAGATTCATATTTGAAGGAGGACAGAGAGTATGGACTGATTTCATCATCCACATGTTCCTTCATTTAGGCTCTTATATTCAGGGACCAATATTAAAATTGGGCACGTTCTTGCACGTGGTTGAGAGTACCATGTTCAGCATTCTGGGCTCTCTCTGCTGGCTGTGGGTCACCATCAGTCAGGAGCATACAGGGGTCCCCAACAGTGTCGGGACAGAGGTTCTCTTCTACCTCAGAGGATGCTGGGAGAACAGATGAAAACTCACTAGTCCGGTGCAGTTCCAAAAATGGCTTTTAATAGTACAAAAGCTCTTCTGCAGCACTCCAATATAATGAACAAACTTTAGCTCTGGTCCGAACTTAAGACCATACAAAAGAGCCTAAGTTTCTCACCAAAGAGAGAGGATCTCACCCAAGCTGAGTCCTACCCAGAAGAAGGAGCAAAAGGTCAACGAGCAAAAAGCCAAAAAGCAAAAGGCCCAAAAGGTGAAGGTGAAGGTGAAGGGGCCTCAAGTCAGCCCCTTATATAAACCAAAGTAATCCAATCGGAGGGTCATGTCAACAAAGAACTCTAAACAAAGTGTAGTGCCACACCCTATTGCAGGTATAAACAAAGGTTATGCCAAGGTCTAATCCTTTCTACCAAGCTTATCTCTTATGTAAAACACTGGAGAGAGAGAGAGGGGCTGATATAAAGTAATACATATTAACTTCATGAGCTTCATGTAATCTAGATGGTACCCACATGGTTCTTCTTATTATTATCCGCACCAGGGTGATTCTGAGTATCTTGTTCTTGTGTACTGAAAGGGTCACACTCGCCTGCTTAGAGCAAACTAGCATGATCCTTCCTATAGTCTTCCTATAGTCTCAGCGTAGCCAGGGTGGTAGTCTCCTGGTAAATTCTAACTTTCCCACGCTGGGTGCAGTGGGTATAAAGAGGAGCTGTGTCCAATCTAGAAAACATAGAAGTCTTAGTAGATGTATAAGTCAGAAGTTGTTCAATCAAGGTGACTTCTGTAACTGCCACACCCTCTAGCAGTGTTTACATAGAAGAGAGGTCTCATTAGAATGAACCTTGGCTTAAATAAGATTAAGCTGGGAGTGTGCAAAACAACAAAACTCCCAGATTAGCTAAACATGTCCTCCAACAACCATCTACATCACTATTATTGTGAGGTCTCTGCTCCTGGTTCCCACAGGACCTCCCTCCTCGTTGGATACATTGTCTTGTAAATAAAATAATTTTTATTTCTAATCATTTTTATTTTGCAGATCAAGAATCAAGGTTGATATCTCATTTGCCAAGATGATGAAAATCAGATGGGTCAAAACGTAATGTGATTTAGGGATGACCACTGAAATAGAGCTGTTACCAACTGGATTCTACAGGATGTCAAAAGAACGCGTGGCCACCCACCTACGAGATGGTAAGACTTCTTCGTCAAAAACCTGAACTAATGGTTTGAGGCTCTTCATGTTCTTGGGGTGAGCAGATGCCATTGGACTACACTTGCACACTACAAGGACAAATGGAGACGTTACTGGTGCCCACTTGAGCAAATTGACGGAACAATGGGAAGATAAGTGATAAGTGATTTCTAATGCAGGGAATATGTCTTTACAATAATGAGGAATATGTCTTTACAACAATTATCTATCTCACCATGGCACTGCTTCTCAGAGATTACAATTTAATGAGGGAATGGGGAGGAGGTGTGGCTGCTGTAATTCTGAGTTCAATTTCCTATCATCATTAAATCATGCTTTTTATAAAAAAATTGGCACTTTTGTCTTCCATCTGGTGGTGATGGGTAACAGAGAATGAGACAAACATATGAGCAAACAAACACATATGGACTGCTCAAGGGTCACCTGGGCAGCCATCACTGATCATACAGGCCAGTCACTTTCCATCTCATATCAGGCTCCCAACACATGAGTCACTGCTTAAATAGACAGAGACATTAATGAGAGCTAGGAAGTACACCAGCATTTAATATGTACTTGAAGAACAGAGAATGGGGTACTTCATGTAGCCAACCAACAGGCATTGAAAAGATGCTAAACTGTTTATAATATCCTTGGATCATTTTTGTTTACCTTGTTATCTATTCTACTTTGTCCTGGATGAATTATCCTTGGATCATTTTTGCTTACCTTGTTATCTATTCTACTCTGTCCTGGATGCATGTTTCTAAACCACTTGTATTCTAAAACTTAAATTGCCTTATCCAAGGGAATATCCCAACCTGTGGCTTTTCATTAGGGGATGATTTCTCACAATCCCTTGCCTTGATAAGTGAAGGCAATGACTTATTGATAGCTTTCTATAAGCCATGTCTAGGTCAGGGCAATGGAATTTTCCTTTACTCTGGATCTTGGGACTAGTGGCTTGAAAGAACCTCACACTAAATAAAGCAGTTTTGACTACATGTACACTAAAAACAAATCTCTTATATCCACAGTAATGTTGCAGCTTGAGAGCCAACATGCATTCAATGTATTGCTATAAAACGAGTTGCCAAAAATAAAATCCCACAATAAAAACTTGGGACTTTGTATAATCTCAGCAAGGGACTGTCAGAAGGAAGAATTTTACTAATAGAAAATTCAAAGAAAAGCAAAGACATTAATTTTGCATGTCTTCTATTACTGTGTTTACAATCTGTTATGTTTTAGATAAAGGTCTAGAAAAGATTTCTCATACTTTGCATGCAGCTTAATTTCACTGTACTCCTCCAGGGGGAAAGAACAAGAAAAAATTAAATAAATATGTTTGTACATAAGGAAAAACTAACTTGGTTGCCAAAGGGAAATTTTATCAGTTACTCTCTCAAGGGTTGGCGATAGTTCAAAGGGACGGTGTGCATGCCTTGTATAAGCAGGGCTCTGAGTATCATCTCTGGCACTGCACGACCCTTCTCCCAGACAGCTTGTGACGCCCTGGCAGCCTCCAGCACTGCTAGACCTAACACTGGGTCATTTGATCCAGTTGGCTGTATATCCTGGGAGTGACCCTGGATGCCCTGACCATTGCTTACCCCAACCAGAGGGAAAATCACTTGCTCACACAGTTTTTTAAAATTTTTTAATTTTTACAATTACAAGATATACAATTAAAAAGTTCATATTTGGGTTTTGGTCATACAGTGTTCCAGCACCATCCGCCACCAGTCCATTCCCACCACATGTCCGGTTTCCCCCCCCCCAGCCCTCCCCATAGGTTCTTTATTTTTTCCGTTTCCTCTTTTCTTTCCCTCCAGACTATGGTTCGAACATCTTAAAGCGTTGTCTTTTTTTTTGCCTCTATTTAATGCTCAGTTCTAGGTTGCTCACATTTTGAGAAATCAAGCTTTACTTTTTTTTGTTTCTTTCAAAATTACTTTAATCTCCCATTTTATTACTTGTCAAAAGCTCAATGTACATATTAATTACACAAAAATTGAAAAATATAATCATTAAAAGCAGTGAGTTATTCCATAGGAAAAACCATTGGATTTGAAATCCTTAAAATATAAGTATTAAAGAAAAAAACAAGAAAAAACCCAATGAATTTAAATAATTAAAATATAGTAAAAGTATTATAATAGGCTATCATAACATTTAAGATAAAAATAGCAAGATAAACTTCCTGTGTTCTTTAGAGCAGGAGGATTTGATATGCCATCTCTAGGGATTCTAGAGATAGATGTTAGACTTCAGGGGTCCTTGAATTTGACTTTAAAATGTTGTTGTTGATATATCACTCTCTTCAAAGATAAGAGTCTACTATTATATCAGACTTCAATGGTCTGTAACATTCCAAAATTAAGAATTTCTGCAAAGGAACTCCATTTCAATGTTTTTCAACACTTGGAGCTTTATAATTAAAGTAATGGTTAAATAAAAAAGCAATGGAAATATTTATTACATTTAGAATATGAAGGAAAAGTTAAGATTTAAGTATTTTTTTACATGATACAGAACAAAAAGAAGTAAAATATTTATTTTTAGAAAAGGGTAATATAGCTCTGACTTAGATAAAGGAATGAGGAGTAGAGAATGAAAGCAGCTAAAAAATTAGTCAAATGTTACTCAAAAAATTTCATTTGCTATTTCCTGAATTAATACATTTTACTCTATATTTTAAACTTCTTTAAAATACTCTATATTTTAAACTTCGAAGAGTCTTGAAACAACTTGTTGCCTAAACAATAGATGAGTGGATATGTGACTTTGGTATAGTTATTCATAAAAGAATACTGCTTAGCTACAAGAAAAATTAATTATTGCCTTTCCCATTAACTGGATAGAATGAGGTCTCATGTTTAGTGAAGTGAGTCAGCAGAGAAGGAAGAACACAGAATGATTTCATTTGTATATGAGATTCATATATGGATATGCAGAGAATAAAGATATAAAGCAAGGAAACAGGCCACTGATGTGTGTGCAGTGGAGCGAGGTAGAGGGGTTTGGTGGTTGTAGAACCAGATGACAAGGAACCTAGGGAGAGTGAAGAGAGTGAAGGAGTGATATTGTTTTCTGGTGGGGTGCGATACAGTAAAAGCAGTGTCAAAAACATTAACATTAATGCTATTGTAAATCATAATGCCTCAGTAATAACAAACTTTTTTACTTTTTTATTTAATTTTTTATTTTTACAATTACAAAGATATACAATTAAAAAGTTCATATTTGGGTTTTGGTCATACAGTGTTCCAGCACCCATCCCGCCACCGGTGCCCATCTCCCACCACCAACGTCCCGGTTCCCTCCCCCTCCCCCAGCCCTGCTCCATGGCAGGTTCTTTATTTCTTTCCCTTTCTCTCTCTTTCTCTTTTCCTTTCCCTCCAGACTATGGATTACAGAACATACATTAAAGCGTTGTCATGTGTATCTTTTTGCCTCTATTTAATGCTCAGTTCTAGGTTGGCATTAGTACCCTCGACAATTGTTAGCACACTGCTCCATTTTCTGTCTTACCTAGCCTCTGACTCCCACACAGTAATAACAAAATTTTAAGCTTCTGAAAAGTCATCTATTCACATCCAATTCTCTCTCTTCTTTACACTAGATGTTTGCCACTACCCGTTCTCCAAGGATTCTCACATTACAGCTCTCCAGGTAATTCCCCTGAGAGCAAGAAAGTTGCCACATATTTGTGACTCATTACTTGGGTAGTTCAACGTTATATTTCTCCTTTGCCCAGGGATGTCATGTATTCCAAATACCATCTGTTAAAAGACTATCCTCTTTCCATTTTGTGTTCTGGATACTTCTTTCAGAAGTTCAGTTGATTGTATACTCATGAGTTTATTTCTGGGTTTTTCTATTTGTTTTCAGTGATACAAATATATGTATGTGTCATCTAAATGCATGACCATATTATATTACTTTTTTCAATACTGTGGCTTTGTAATATATATGAATCCAGGAAGTGAGACACTTGGGACTTTTTGCTTCTTTCTGAGGATTGCTTTGACTCTTTGTGGCCTCCAGTGGATACATAAGTTCTTTGTCTGTTTGATCAGACTTTGGACCATACCTGGGGATTTTCAGACTTACTGCTGGCTCTGTGCTATCACTCCTGGTGGTGCATAGGGGCCAGAGGAGTGCCGTGGTCCAAACTTGGGTTGGTCACATGTAAGATAGCACTTAATGCTCTACTCTCCTCTAGCCCAGCTCCTTATATATCTTAATTTTTCATTTACAATATTGCTAACCATACTTTAATGTGTACATAAAATTTTCTCAAAAGGGTAGATATTTTACTTAAATATTTCTTCTCAATTAAAAAATAAATAGAAATAAATTCATTTCAAAGCAACATGTCCTTAACCAAACTTAAGCTATACTCTCCTTTAAACCTGGGTATCCTCTGATGTTTCTTTTCTCAAAATAAATCAAATATATATTATATAAATATATATGAAGAAATGAAAAGAAATTAGCCAGTAGTGTTCTTCTATACACACAAATACTCTCTTTATATATCTATCTATATCTATCTATCTATCTATCTATCTATCTATCTATCTATCTATCTATCTTAAGAGGTATATAAAATACTCTTTCTATATAGAGAGTATATAAAATACTCTTTCTATATATATCTATGTATAGAGAGAGAAGTATTTTTGTGTGCATAGAACACTACTGACTAATTTCTTTCATTTCTTCATGACCATTTTTTATATAAATATATAAGTAGAACTGTTTGCTCTACTGAGAGTGAGATCTGATTATTTCATCATTAACAAAAGATACGCAGCTCTTTTTGTTAAACATTTGCTGGTGGATATTCTTTCTGTTCCAGTAGAAAATAGAATTCATTTTTAATGAAGAGACTCATTGAAAAACTTCTTAGAGATGTATGAGCAAATGAAGGGAATAAATAAGCTATAAAGCTCCAGAGACTAATACCAAGAGGAAGCTAATGCTATCCTTAACACAAAGAGGAAAGATGTCCTATTGGCTTAACCAATTTAGAAGCCAGAGGTAGCAAGACTAGGACCTGTAGTCCACAGGGATCGGTCTCTTATGCAAACAAGGCATGATAGGAAAAAGCTCAGAGAGATGCAGCAGAATATGGACTGAACACACATGTTCTATTTCTGTTTTTAATAGGAAAAGTCTACATTATAATAGAACACTTTATTTTATTTTAGAAAGTACGATAAAAGAGTACTTTAGGGCCAGCAATATTGCTCAATAGTTTGAATGCATGCCTTGCATGCAAGAGACATAAGTTATATTTCTGAAACCATATGATTTCCTGAGCACAGAATTTGAAGCCAACTCCACACACTGCTGGATGTGGCTCCACAATCAAGAAAGAAAGATAGAGTAGAGGCAGAAAGGGGGTCTGCCTTTCAGCCTTACAGGGATGCTATGTAAGCACTTTAAAACTACTCTATCCCTTGAAAACAAAGGAAAAGAATAATCCTTTGAAAAGAAAAGGAAAAGAATGATGAGTAGAGATTGTGGATGTTACTAGAATTGAGAAAAGAAAATAAAACAAATTATTTTTTAGAACCTCTAGAAACTTTTTTAGGTTGATGGGCCCCTTGATTTGGCTCACCGGTACTCATGTTAGTCCTCAAAACTAGAGTCATAAATCTCTGTTGTTGCAAGTCACTAAACATTTTGCATTTTTGATAGCACAGACACACAATCAAGTCTTATGAAATGGATGCTACACATTTAAAATAGAGTTGGGGCCGGAGCGATAGCCCAGCGTGTAAGGCGTTTGCCTTGCATGCGGCCCGCCCATGCCAGTCAGGGTTCGATCTCCGGCATTTCATATGGTTTCCCAAGCATCGCCAGGAGCAAATCCTGAGTGCAGAGCCAGGAGAAACCCCTGAGCATTGCCGGGTGTGACCCAAAAAGCAAAAATAGGCTAGTCCGAAAGTAGTGAGTGGTCGCAAAGTCAACCTAAAGTCAACCTGCAGCAAACTATAGAAAAAGCAAAAATAAATAAATAAATAAATAAATAGATAAATAAATAAATAAAAAATAAATAAAATAGAGTTGACTGAGATATGACTGAGTTAAATGACTGCACTCTCCCACAAACCAAATATCTTAAGTCTAAAACTGAGCTCTCTGAAACAGTAAACTCAGAGCTAACCTGTTGAAATTTAACCAGATAAATTGGTTTAAAACATTTACATCAAAAAGGTATTTGCACATCATACATATGACAAGGGCATATGCTTAAAATAAAAAGAGAACTTACAAATATAAAACACTTGACCAATGTGCAAAGCAAGTGCCCTATCCACTGTACAACCACCTATCTCCCTAGCCCCAGCCATTGCCCATTTTATGAGTTATCAAGATTGTATTGTTGATAAAACATCAGCAATAGGTGAGATAGGTGGTTGTACAGTGGATAGGGCACTTGCTTTGCATATGGCCAACCTGGGTTCAATCCGTATGGTTCCGTGAAGCATGCCAGGAGTGATACCTGACTTTAGAGGCAGGAGTAAGCCCTGAGCATCAAGTGGTGTTCTAAAAACAAGAACAAAGCGGAGGATCTGAATAAAACCTCCCAAGAAGACATGCAGATGCTAAGGAGCACATCAAAAGATATTCATCATCTCTTATGATTAAGAAAATGCAAGCCCAAACAGCAAATCAAATACCAGTTCACTATCTGTGCCGAAAAGGAAGAAACAAGTGTTGAAGGAAAGAATGTATGGAGAAAGAAACACTTTTATTCTTTGGAGCATATGTAAATCACTGTAGCCATTATGGGAAGCAGTATGGAAATTACCCTAAAAAATTAAAAGTGAAATATCTTACTCTCCAGTTTTCCCACTTCTCCAGATTTCCATGAAAATACATAAACACATTTAACACAGGGTGATATATATTCTCATGTTTACTGCAGCTTTTTACAATAGCTAAGAAGTGCCCTTTGTGACCCGAGAGATAGTATAGTGTGTAAAACAGAGAAACAGTACAGAGAAATAGTACATTTGCCTTGTATGTGGTACCCTTGTTGGATCCCTGGTGTCACATATGGTTCCCCTGAGCTCACCAGGAGGGATTCCTAAGTGCAAAGCCAGGAGTAACCCCTAGGCACTGCTGTGTGCATCCTCAAAATAAACAAACAAAATAATGATAATAAAAAATACTCTTCTACTGACAAATGGACAAAGAAGGTACAGTTCATGTGTGTATATAATTAAATAATAGTCAACTATATAAAAACAGATTAAATTCATCCATTTGCACTAATTTAGGTGAATTTAGAGCGCATTATGGTTAGTGAAATAACCTAGAAGGATAAAGACAAACAGCATGCTTTCACTCATACTGGTAGATAAAGAAACAGAATAAATGAATAAGCTGAAACAAACTTCTGGAATATAAGAAAATTAGTGAGGTCTAAGGAGATATCTCAAAGAGCTGATGCAGGGAAAGAAAAGACCTCTGCAGTCTCGTAAAGATAAGCTAGTGGATAATGAAAATGACAAGAAGTGGGAAAGAGAACACTTAGAGGGTGCCCAGGTCAGGCGACTTCCTCTTGGAGTCAACATTGGCACGGGGGAAGAGAGTACCTGGGAAGACACCAGGAAAACCAGCACACGGGCTGAGAACAAAGGAAAGCCAAAGGAACACAGAACAGCAAGTACCGTCAAGGCAAGGTGAAGCAAGACACCATTTTTTTTCTTTTATCAAAGGATTTTGATATACAAAATCAGAGAGACAGACTGGCCTGAACATAGACATCAGGAACCCCAAACTAACTTCTTCACTGTCTGTATCACTGTCTTCCCGTTCATCATCGATTTGCTCGAGCGGGCACCAGTAACATCTCCATATGTCCTGTCTCATGCTAGTAGAGCCCAAGGGCACCTGCTTGTTCCAGGAACATAAAGAGCCTCAAACCATTCCTTCAGGTCATGGGAATGAGGTCTATAATTGTTACTGGTATTTGGCATATCAAATACGACACAGGTAGCTTGCCAGGCTCTGCTGTGCAGGTAGCATACTCTTGCAGTCATCTCTAAATCCAGCATTTATTGATGAACCGCGCGGCCGCTTAGGGCCGCGTGAGCTGGGCTGTGATAGGCTGGTCTGCTGGGTTGAGTTCTGACGAGGGGGAAAGTTTCATGATGAAACTACAATGAAATGAGATAACTTATTTATCTAACTTCTTATAGCTGTTAAATAAATTCCTGGAACTTTATAAAGATCTGGAGATTCGTATGCTAATATTTGCATACAAAATTCAAGGTTCCACACTCAAGAGTTTTCCAATTCAGGGTAACAACTTGAGTGCTTGCTTTGCATGCTGGAGGTCTGGGTTGGATTTCTAGTGCTGTAAGTTCTCGTACTGTCCTGGGAATGTCCACTGAGATAGGCACAGCCTGTGATCACTGCTGGGTGTGTCCCCAAGCAAAAAAAAAAAAAAAAACAAAACAACAATACCAATTAGTGGATAGCAAACAATACCAATTAGTGGATAGAAGAAGGGAGAGTGGTGGATAGACTAGGGAACAATTGTATATTAATAGCTCAATCAGTGCTAAACTTACCGCATATATACTCATGTTAATTTTTCAACGATTCATGCCTGAAATATGTCATGTTATCATGCAATATGATTTTAATAAAAAATGATGATTCCCATTGTGGAATGCTATGACTCGAAATTAATCAACAAGCTAAATAAGATCCTACCTTTTAATTCATTATTCATTGATTGTTGGCAATAACAATAATAATTAGATGCTTATAAATTTGATTTTAAATGATAAAGTGACTCTTTAATGTGTTATATTCCTGAGAGTCAGGCATACTACAGAAACATATAGATTTTGAAATCTCCTATTACAGCTGCTCAAGTGGTCAGAGTAACTCTCTTCTGTACTCTAATCCTCTGTGCCTTCTCCTTTGCCTTCTTACACTGCATCCAGCAGGTGAGAGAGGATCTTGGAGCAGCACACATGCTAGGTTTGAAAGCAAGTTCTGAAAGGAATACACACGTCACATCCAGAAGTACTACTCCATCACTCCAGCTTGCCTTACAGCTTGGCTGCATGTGACTCTAAACTTCTAAGCAACGCAGTATAGCAGCTTATCTTAAAGATGCTGATAAAAGGTTTGGAAGCAATATTAAAAAATCTTCTCTTTTTAAAGTTCAAAAAAGTTATTTAATATATTAATACAATTGGCTTTAAATTTCAGTAGTGATTAATTATACAGGTTACAGTTTTCTCAGTAGACTTTCCTGGCAACATAAAAAATCTTTCAACACACAAGAACATCTACTCTGAAAATGGGGAAATGCAAAATAACTAAATAAGTGGATCTACAGAGAAGAGAATTACTTACAAAGAAAGGAACCATAAAATTGAAAATGGCCTCCGGGCACTGCTAAATTGCCTATTGCTTATCAGTAGTGGGATAGCTCTTGATTCTCCATGCTAATGACGCAGAGGCATTGCACAGAAAAAACCTGTTCTTGGCAATGCTTTCCTTTGTAACTTGCACAGTTCCAAATATGCAGCAGAATTGATTTTTCTCCCATTACCCACCAGATCTCTGAAAGCATCAATCAATTATGGAAATGACAAAAGATAAAAAGCAAAAAAGAATTTATTTATTTATTTATTTATTCATTTTAGAAATGGATAATCTTCAGTTTGGAACCTCCATCCCAGAAAACAAAGAGATGACTGCTTATGGATGGGGAAGAATTACCTAGGACTCATGAGATCTGTAGAGAAAATATAAGAAAACAAAACAGAAGTTTAGGCTAAGCTTTCAGCTTTCAGATACAACCAGGAGTGGAAATGAAAAGTTTTTTTTTTTCAAACCTCTTAGGGTCTCTGGCAGGCTCTGAAAATTATACTGATAAATGAGCAAGAGAGAAGCGCAAAGACTTATATAGATTTTATCCGATAAAAAGCCTTCAAAGGAAATAAAAAAGAAAAGAAAGATGGAGCATTTTTATGCTGGTTGAAGGCCAGAGGGTAGTCGCGGAGAAGTGATTAGTTGAAGAGAATGAGCTATGGGCCAGAGAGATGCTCAAAGGCGCAACGCATGCCTGTGAGAGCCAGGCTTTGATTCGGGCGCCATAGGCTACCCCAGCACCTCCAGGAGTAACTCCTGATCACAGAGCCAGGAGAAGCCCCCTGAGCACTGCTGGGCTCAGAAAACAATAAATAAATAAATGACCAATAAAGCTTCTCCTCTCTCTGTAAGTATGCAAGGATTAGGAAAGCTGACACCTTCATTGTCATCTATTTGAATGTAGATCTGCGTGTCCACAACAGAATTATACAGATGACTCTAGCAGGCAGCCCGTGAGCTCGGGGCTTAATTGACTGTTTGGTCAGGCGATTCATATCAAATTAGGTGCATCTGTTCACCTACATTTTCTCCTTTGATATTAAATCATGTAAATGATAATGAATCATCCACTCAGCTGTTAAATGCTTCTGAAAAAATATTCTCATGTTTTGGGTTTAAACTGTTTCAAGGGAAAGGAGCAACTGCTATTTACAGCAAATTATAAAACTTCCAAGATACATTGTATGTATTAAATTCCAAATTAAATGGTGAAAGGAATTAAGGTTCTGTTTAAACTGTGAATGGAGGTTGGGGGGAAAAAGAAAAGGTTTTACATTTTTGTCTTCAAAATTTTCGACACTTGTATTTACCACGGAGGTAGACCACCCATCTATTGGGTGGGAGGGCGGAAATGGAACAAAACACCACAATGAGAGTTTTAGTGATGAAATTGTAATACTAGATACCTCACATTACCCTGAAGAAAGACAGGGAAATCACTTGAATGCAGATGTTTCACGTTTAAGGAGTCATTTGTTCTGTTTGGAAATGTAAACTGATTACCTTTTAGCAGAACCTGGTCTCTGTGGATTTGGTTGTCTTTGAGAGAAATGTTAATTTTTAAAAACTTCCCAGTGCTATAGTTTATGGCTTATTCCCAGAGTGGTGGGTGTTCTCCTTCAGGCAACTGTTTACAGAAATTCTGTAACTGAGTTCACAGGAAGTGCTGGAATCAGCAGCAGCTAAAAGTTCACCCAAACTGGAAATCTCAGTGCAGCATTCATGACTTCTCTGAGACTGAAGAACTGCATGAAGCAAGAGGGACTAGATTATCAAGCTGACTCATAGACCACACCCCTGTGGGAGGGGTTTCCTTAATTAATGTTCCCATTTTCTCATACCTCAGGGAAAGGTTAGGCTGAGGACAGGAAATGAGGCAAGTCCTGTGTGAAATACTGTCTGAGAAAAGTATTTTTTTTTTCTGGGACCTATTGGCAGTTGGGCCTAGATTCCAGTAGTGTGGAAATAAGTCTTAAGGGCTATTATTTAGAAATAAGTGCTATTTCTAAATAAGAGTTATTATTTAGAAATAAGAGTTCACAACAGAATTCCAGAGGTAAAATGATATTGATCTGCCAGACAGACACCTTTTGCTGAAGAGTGCTGGTCAAATAGAAGGGCCGGTATCCAAGACGATGAGCTCAGTTTCTGTCCTTTAAAGGGCAAAGCTCCAAATAGGTTCAGAACTTAATGTTGGAAGTTGGCCCCACGCTTTCTCTCCCTGAAAATATAGAGGGACTCTCTACACTTACAAATGCTAAAACAGGGCCGGAGCGATAGCCCAGCGGGTAGGGCGTTGCCTTGCATGTGGCAGGCCCATGCCGGCCCGGTTCGATCCCCGGCATCCCATATGGTCCCCAGAGCACCGCCAGGAGTGATTCCTAAGTGCAGAGCCAGGAATAACCCCTGAGCATTGCCGGGTGTGACCCAAAAAGAAAAATAAATGCTAAAACAGAGTGAATGGGGTCTGTAGTTTGACTCCATCAGCATCTGATTTTCTCAGAATCTTAAGAACATTCCTGGTTTATTAAGGACCCCGGTCCCCTGGCTGCACAGGACCAGAGAAGAGTCTGCAGTGTAGAACCTTTCTCCACCTTCAGCCATCTTGTGCTTCATGACCATTCTAAAAATCACACCCATATGACATTTCTGCATCACTTTCTGCTCATGCTATGCATGCTTATTGTATGCTCCTCATTTGCACATGCTAACCATTTTCCCTCCTAATGAGTTTCCTGGAAAACTGCTAGAATAGTATGAGCTATTTCATCATTGTCTTTGCAAGGCAAATCTGCACTTGTACTCCCTCTCTTTGAAGCTGTTCTCTAACCCTTGCTGTTGGACATCCTTCCCAACTGAAGCTGTTTCAGTGTCAATAAGGCCCTCTATTCTATCAGTCATTCCTGTGCTTTTCCTGGGCTAACCCCTTCCCAAGGGTCACCATTCTGGTATATGGGTGTCCAGGAGAAACTCTGCCCACATCTCAGAAATGCTTTTGCTTCCTTCACTACCTAAGCTATGAAATTGAGGGAGGGAGAATTAGTGGTTTGTTTGCTTGTCTTCCAGAAATAAAACTACTAGCATAGAACTTTATATGGCAGGGGAAATATGTAGTGATAGAGAATCTGGCTTTGTAAGATTTTTAATGGGTTACCATTGCTGGTCTGCTCTTATTCTAAACATTAAAACAAAAATTACTGACCAAGCTGGACTCTGAAATTTGGTTCTTTTCCCCCAGCCAAGGTGGGTATGTGGTTTGAAAGTGGAGAAACCCACAGATCTTATAAGGTGAGTAGGAGATACGGCTGTAACTCTGAAAGGGCTTATTTCATATGACTTCATATGTCGTATATAAAGAAGCATAGTAAGAAAACAACAGATAGCAAAGGCAGAGAAACAGAAGTGGTCTTTAGTAGGAAGCATATTGCTGTAGGGAGGGTGGGGAAGGGAGCTGGCACTGAAACAATGGTGGAGGGAAGCTGGCACTTTGTTGGAGGGTGTGGTATTGGAATGTTTTATGCAGGAAACTCTGCCAGTATCAATATTATAAATCACAATGCCTAAAACAATATTAAAATAATGAAATTTAAGGAATTTAGCCTTGCCTTTAGGCAGGGGCAGTAGTAAGAAGGGAAGAAAAAACAAAGTATCTTCAGTATAAGGAGTTCCTTGACATGAACCATTGATAAATGATGAGAGATAATAAAGTATGCTGAGAAGTTTAGCATAAATAATTTAATAAGGTGATAATAACATTAACAATGAGTCGACTTCCAAGCCATTCATCCCATTTCTCTACTCAGAATATATCTCTATTGCTCTTAATGACTTTGTAATCTCTCTCCTTCCTTCCTTCCTTCCTTCCTTCCTTCCTTCCTTCCTTCCTTCCTTCCTTCCTTCCTCCCTCCCTCCCTCCCTTCCTCCCTCCTCTCCCTCCTTCCCTTCCTTCCTTCCTTCCTTCCTTCCTTCCTTCCTCCCTCCCTCCCTCCTTCCTTCCTTCCTTCCTTCCTTCCTTCCTTCCTTCCTTCCTTCCCTCTCCTCCCTCCCTCCCTCCCTCCCTCCCTCCCCCCTCCCTCCCTCCCTCCTTCCTTCCTCCCTTCCTTCCTTCCTTCCTTCCTTCCTTCCTTCCTTCCTTCCTCCCTCTCTTCCTTCCTCCCTCCCTCCCTCCCTTCCTTCCTTCCTTCCTTCATCAGCCACATGCAAAGGAAGTGACCTACTTGCTATACTATTGCTCTGGTCTGGAATCCTTATTTTTACATGAATTTCTTGTATATAAGTGTGGGATTTTAAAGGCACAGTACCTCCCAAGTTCTGTTAAGACAGTTGAGGCCAGGGATCTGAAACTGGCTGAGACTATAAATAGGGCCCTAGGAGAGCACGGAGAGTGTGTGTGGGGTGTGGGGGCGTGGGGGGTGGGGTTCTAGACTGAGAGAGCAGTTGTCTATGGTGCCTGGCCAGCACCTAGGCCATGGGGCACCTGGCGCCTGAGCCGGATGGCCAGCACCAGGGAGGAGAAGCTGCTCCTGAGGCCTAGGCCCAAGGGCCAGCAGAGCCACCAGGCCTGGTGCCTGAGCCCGAGGGCTGGCATCAAAGCTATAGGGCTTTAGGGCTTTCAAAGCTTTAGGGCTTCTGAGTATTAGGACACCAGTGGTAGGGCAAAACGGAGGAACTCAAAGAATTAGATAGGGATTCAGAGAAACAAGACATAGCAGCAAAAGATGAAATAAGGCAACTAGGGAAATAGATAGGGATATAGTCAGGAGTCCAGAGAAAAGAAACCCTGAAGAGAAAAGCCCTGAGCTGAAAGGCCCTAAGGAAAGGTCCTGAAAGGAGACACCCTGGGAGAGGACCAGAAGGTGAAGCCTTGAACAGAGGCGTCTGGAAGTGAGAGACCCTGATAAGAAGAGGCAACTCTGACCCCCCAAAGAGAGAGTAGCCTATAGGAGAACCTGAAGAGAGGATCTTATAAAGAACCCGCCAAAGAGAGAGCAGCCTGCGGGAGAAACTGCAGAAAGAGAGACAGAGGTCAGGAGAGGTTCCTGCAGAGAGCAAGCAAGGCATGAAACAAAGTAACATTAATGAGTAACCTTCAGGAACCTCTAGCTCATTATTCCGTGGACAGGTCAGGGGAGCAGTATTGGTACACACAGGCCCGCGGCCCTAATGGACAGTGGGTACTGCTGGAGACCCGGCTTCTGCTGGGTCACTGCCTGGGTCACTGCTGGGTCACCCCTGGCCCCCACGTGTTGGATGACAGGCCTAGCTAGCTTGGGAGCTTTGCTGTTTTATCCACTCACAGCTTAATCTATTTAGATGGTTTATTTATTTATTTATTTATTTTTTGTATTTAACATTTTATTATACCACCGTGAGATATACAATTACAACGTTGTTCACGCTTGGGGGTTTTGGTCACATAGTGTTCCAGCACCCCGCCCTCCACCAGTGCCCCTCAGCCACCACCCATGTCCCCAATTCCCTCCCCCTCCCACATCCTGCCTAAATGGCAGGTTCTTTATCTCCTCTCCTCTCCCCTCTCTCTCTCCTCCTTCTCCCACACATTGTGGGTTGCACTACGCATACACTTAGAAGCCATCACTTGCATTTTTTTTGTCTGTATTTAATGCTCAGTTCTATGTTAGTATCAGAACTTTAGACATTTATTCACTCATGTTCCTTTCTCTATCTAAACCAACCTCTGACTCCCACATGCTTGCGGTAATTTCCACTTTTTGGTAAGATCACCTAGTATATTTATGTCATGCAAATAAATGCAGTCATTCTATGTCTCTCTCTTTCCTTCTGACTAATTTCACTCAACATGATTCTTTCCATAGCCATCCATTTATAGCAAAATTTCATAACTTCATTTTTTCTGACAGCTGCATAGTATTCCATTGTGTAGATGTACCACAGTTTCTTTATCCAGTCCTCAGTTCTCGGGCATACTGGTTGTTTCCAGGTTTTGGCTATTGTGAACAGTGCTGCTATGAAAATAAAAGTGCGGATTGTGTTTCCGCTGTGCGTTTTGGCTTTCCAGGGTATATTCCCAGGAGGCGGTATGGCTGGGTCAAAGGGGAGCTCAATTTCTAGTCTTTGGAGGAATGTCCATATTGCTTTCCAGAAAGGTTGTACAAGTCGACATTCCCACTAACAGTGTATGAGAGTCCCCTTTTCCCCACATCCACGCCAGCACTTGTTGCTTTTACCCTTTTGGATATGGGCCATTCTCTGTGGTGTGAGGTGATATCTCATTGTTGTTTTGATTTGCATATTTAAGCCAGGCTTCATACTAATGAGATCTCTCTTCTATGTAAACACTGATAGTTTCATGGCAATATCATGTTGGGTCAAGAAGACTTCTCCCATGCTGATTTGCTTTTTTGGGTCACACCTGGGGTTACTCCTGGCTCTGTACTCAGGAATTACTCCTGGCAGTGCTCGGGGGACCATATGGGATGCCGGGGATCAAACCCGGGCCAGCAACGGCCAGCCGCGTGCAAAGGCAAATGCCCTACCCACTGGGCTATTGTTCCAGCCCCAGTGGAGACTCTTCACTCAGTGGAGACTCTTTCACTGCAAAGGTTCTCCGCTAGGTGCTCGCTTCACTGGCTGACATGTTCGCAGTTTGCAACCCCGGAAGAGATCCAGACCCATCCACTTCAGACCCACAGCTGCGCTGCTCGGCCGGCCACATGTGGAAGCAACCCATGGAGCTGACCTCCCGGTAAGGGGCTCGGCCATCCCCTGGCCGAGTCCAACATTGCTCCAAGTGTTTGCACTCATGAGCGGGGAGAGACCATGCTGGCCGGACTGGGAGTGGAGTTTTGGGCCCTGCCCTTTCTTCCGCCTCCATGCCAGTTGCCCTGGAAGAGAGACCCACCCACGCCAGAGCCACATGTCCCTTGGCGCGGCCGCAAAGCAGCCACGTGATATTTTTATAGGATACTAATTTTGCATAAGGTTCTTCCCAATTTCTTTCACATTTATACATATTAAACAGTTATAGACCTGTTTTTACTGATACCAGTACGCCTGGCAAGGAGCCAGAGCAAACCACACATTATGCAGTTAGTCATTCTCAACATCCAGACTCCATAGTTCCTCAGAGCTCCATCCAAGAGAAAATCTGATCTTCTCCCCTTTAAGTTTCATCAGTAAATGCTCGGGTTGAGAGCCTTCTACTGAGACTATACCACCTACACGGTAAAGCCTGGCAAGCTACCGTGTTTTATTTACTTTTTTATGCCAAAGACTAGTAACTATTATGGACCTCAGTTCCATAACCTGAAGAATGGTTTCGGGCTCCTGCTGTCCCTGTAGCAAGTAGATGCCCTTGGGTTTGCACTTGCTTGTGACAGGACTAATGGAGATGTTACTAGTGCCCACTCGAGCAAATCGATGAACAATGGGAAGACAGTGACAAACAGTGATGTAAACACTGATGGAGGATGCGGCAGTTATGGAAGTCACCTTGACTCTGAATGAGTAACTTCTGACTTATTATACACCTACTAAGACTTCAATGTTGTCTAGATTGGGCACAGCTCCTCTTTATACCTACTGCCCCCAGCGTGAGACAGTTAAAATTTACCAGGAGACTACCACGCTGGCTACGTTGAGACTATTGTTTAAGATTATAGGAAGGATAATATTAGTTTGCCCTCAAGCAGGCGAGTGTGACCCTTTCTGTGTACAGAGAACAAGATACTGAGAATCACCCTGGTGCAGGCAATAAATTAGGACTTTGTGAGTACCATCTAAATTACATGAAGTCCATGAAATTAAGATGTATTACTTTATACCAACCCCCTCTCTCCAGTGTTTTACATAAGAGATAATCTCAGAAGAAAGGATTAGTCCTTGGCATAATCCTTTGTTTATACCTGTAATAGGGTGTGGTATCACCATTCTACACTCTACTATCTAGAAACTGTTTAGGGTTCCTTGTTGACAAGACCCTCCCTGAGATTACTTTGGTGTATATAAGGGGACTGACTTGAGGTACTCTCCTCTTTTATGGTAGGGCTCTCTCTCTGGTGAGATCCTCTCTCTTGGTGGGACTCCTTTCTGGTAGGACCATCTTTGGTAGGGCTCTCTCTCTGGTGGGATCCTCTCTGGTGGGTGCTTGTGCCCTTGTGTATGGTCTAAGTTCTGACCAGAGCTAAGGTCTTCCATTATATTCGATTGCGGTAGTAGAGCTTTGTATTATTAAAAGCCTTTTTGGAACTGTGGTTTTTCATCTGTTCCTCGGCAGCCTCGGAGGTAGAAGAGAACTTTTGACCTGGTACTGTTGGGGACTCCAGTGGCTCCCTGACACCCAAGTAATGTTAAGGCTATGGACCCACATTTGGATTCTATAGTCTTGGAATCTCCCTGAGGGGGAGCCACAATCCCTCTCCAATATAGTTATTTTAAGCCTTAACACATATATGTATATAATAAATTTAAAAAATCACTGTATCACTGTCTTCCCATTCATCATCGATTTGCTAGAGCGGGCACCAGTAACATCTCCATATGACCTGTCTCATGCAAGTAGAGCCCAAGGGCACCTGCTTGCTCTAGGAACATAAAGAGCCTCAAACCATTCCATCAGGTCATGGGAATGAGGTCTATAATTGTTACTAGTATCTGGCATATCAAATATGACACGGGTAGCTTGTCAGGCTCTGCTGTGCGGGTAGCATACTCATGTAGTCATCTCAAAATCCAGCACTTATTGATGAACCACGCAGTTGCTTGCGGTTCATCTTTCAAGCCGGGCTGTGATAGGCTGGTCTGCTGGGTGGAGTTCTGACGAGGGGGAAGTCAGGATGTGGAAAAAGGAGGTCCTCACTTTGTAATATTTATTTGATTACTTGACCAGTCCCAAAAGAACTCCAATGTGTAGGAGGAAATTTTCTCTGCTCATCACTCAGTTGAAAATACAGAACTATAAACAATTCAATCTGCGGAAGAACAATAAAGTAATTATATATGTATATATATATATATATATATATATATATATACACACACACACACACACACATTATTCACTTTCATAGTAAGTAAACAAAATTACTTTTCTTACTTTATGTTTTTAGTTATTTATTTCTATTAAAACATAAAACTTGTGGTCAATGACAGACTGGAAGTAAAATAAATGATCTTTATGACAGAAAGCTTGAGAGTACTTGCATAATCCTTTTTTTACTGAGTTTTTCTTATCTGGAAAATGGCACCATTTATTGGTGATAAGAAATGATAGAAAGCTTCTAAGTGCCTGATGCCTGACTCTCAATAGTCTTGTCACAGAGAGGAGGTCTCTTTAACATAGACAGTTTATTAGTATTTAAATAGAACATTATAGAATAAGAAGGAATTCAAGGCAAACGCCCTACCCGCTGGGCTATCGCTCCGCCCCAAGAAGGAATTCAAAACATGGAGAAGTAAGGCAAGCTTAGTGAGTGGGACAGAGACATACAATATAAAAACTCATAAAAGGACAGGTGAACCCAGTCTGGAATTTGAATGTGTGGGACAATGGGCTGGAAAAAAAATTTGTCTGAACATTAATGACCTGGTTTCTAATGAATAATCTTCATCAATAATCAGATTATTTTTTCAAGTTTATATTATATTACATTAGAGACTGTGTTACTATCCTTATATGTAATACTATTATATTTATCCTCATTTTAGTTCTGGAAATATGACTGTGTAAAATAGTGATGTTCTTTTATACTCATAGCATTAAGCTTCAAAATTTTGCAATTTGGGCATTGGAAATTATTATATGGTACTAAACGTGTCCAAAAGAGAATCCAGGGTTGTTAAAATATCATAAAGGAAACACATGCATTTAGAAGAACATTTTTGTAAGCACTCACTGATGTCTTTCATGATCTTAATGCTCATCTAAAGCTGATTAGATTCAAATGTTTGACCTCCATTCAATGGGGGCAGCCATGTAGTAGATGAGACAAACACATTTGGAAACAAACACACAGGGACTGCCCGAGCTTTAGGGTCACCTGGGAAGCCCTCAATGGGCTCACCTACTGTCCAGTCAGTACAATATCACTTGTCCACCTGGGCTCCAAAATGTGAGTCATTATTTAAGTTGACAGAAACTCAAGGGCATTAGCATGTAAGCACATCAAAATTTAATGGGTACATTAAAAGCACAGACTGAAAGCTTCACATAGCCAATCATCAGGCATCCTTAAAGAAAATTTATGACAGTTTCCTGTTATCTTTTGTTCTACATCATCCTCTACATCTAGAAGACCATGTGCTGTTGTATTCTATTTCTGCTTGTCTAGTCATCTATTCTATTTTTGCTGGGTGTCTGTGTTATATTCTAAAAGTCCTGACCTGTTTTGCCCAGAGGACCATGTCAACATTGTTAGGGGAGACATTTCCTATGTGAGCTACAGACATTCTTACATTAGAACACCTTGTATAACCTTGACTTAGATTTTGTTATTCATTACATTTCATGTGACTTATGTGAGGTGAGTAAAATGGAGCCATGGCAGAAGGGAGTTGGCTGCTTCCCTCCCTACCAACTTGATCACCAGGAAGTGCCCATGGAAATCTTGGACTGATAAGTCAGCTGAGTCTCAGCACTGCTCAGTACCGACATCACATATCCGCAGCTCCACAAGGCAGCCATCAAGCTTCACCTGAAGTCCACTTGTTATGCATTGTGTGGGAAGCAATCCCTACATCCAAATTTTGGGGAGCCATGGGCTTGGGCTTGGGCTGGAACAAGGAATTACTCTTTCCAGGAAAGAAAAGACAGTTCTAGATCTTACCAGATTTTACCAAGTCTTTTCCAGTATATCACCTTGGCCTCACACAAAAGTATCATGAGGAGGCAAATAGTGAAGTAAAACAGCTTTGTTTAGAAATTATGAGGAAGGTTCAGTGGGTAATAAAGAGAGAGAGAGAAAGAGAAAGAGAAAAGAGAAAGTTAAGAGAGAGGCTAAGAGAGCATAGGGTACACATCAGAGATGGAGATGTGGATCACCCTCTAGAAGAAGAATGTGTGCTGTTGCCTTTGAAAGTTGGTTTTATAGGTTTTCTCCCAAGCTACCTGCACAAGGGACTTTCTATCTCATTAATAGTTTGCTATGACATTGTCAACAACCTGAAACTTTTGGTGGTCACCATCTTGTCCTTATCGCAACCCTTTGTTCCTATAGGAACATCTGGGAGTGAAGTTTTCAGCCTTTTCAAGGTCTGTGTTGGAACTTTTTCAGACCTCAGTTCCTGCATCCACAATGTGTCCAGCAGTAATGATTTTAGGTGCCTCAGTGTAATTGACAGAGTAACTTCTTCAAATTCCATCTTGGTTTTATTATGTCCCAAGAATACATTGCCAGTCTTCCTGGCCTCAAACTACCAGTCTACTTCAACTATAAGAAAAAAATGTGCTTTCTGAAATAATGTCTCTGTCCTTATTATTTTTTTTTCAATCAGGCCCAGGTATGCTGATCCAGAGACTTACAGACATGGGGCAGAGCTGCTACTTGCTCTCCCTGTGTCCAGCCACTCATGAGGCGCCCGGGAGGCACGGCGGGTTCTAGCCCTGGCCTGCAACCCCAGCAGAGCTGCACAACAATCCAGATGACCCCCCTCTCCATCGGGCCACCATTTTCCAATTCCAGAATTCCCTCTTGTCACCAGCGACAGCCTACACAGCCTGTCTTGTGCTGCTGCTTGCGGCTGCGCCGGTTCATCTATAAATGCTATTTTAGAGGTGACTACAAGGGTATGCCACCTGCATGGCAAGCCTGGCAAGCTGCCTTGTTTTATTTGATATGCCAAATACCAGTAACAATTATATTAGTTCATTCCATGACTTAATTAATGGTTTGAGGCTCTTTACGTTCCTGGAGCGAGCAGATCCTCTTGGGCTCTACTAGCATGAGACAGGACATATGGAGATATTACTGGTGCCACTCTAGCAAATAGATGATCAATGGGAGGATAGTGATAGTGATAGTCCTTATTAATATCTCATAATTATTTACCGTTAACTAAATCATTCAGAACTATCAATATATGAATGCAAATGTTCATGTTTTAAGAAGCTTAACATTTCTGTGAGTCACAACAGGTCTACCATGCATTTATCTACTATCAAATGAGAGTAGATAATAACAAGTAAAGAGTAGAAAATATTAAAACTTTGATATTTGTTGTAGTATTAGCATTTTTGATTCCTCGTTCTATGTTGTTGTGCTACTGCTGCCTGCTGAGACAGCATGCCTAAAATTTTTAAAGACATGTTTCAGTTGTTATTTGCATTCCCTTCCTCTAATTTGAACATTTATTCCTTTGAAACACATTCTCATCTCATTTTTAACTAAAAACAATTGAGTCCTTCATTGCTAATGAGTTTTGGTCTCTGATTTTAATGTTCAAAAGTGATCTTTCTTAAGAAAAATTCAAACAGCAGCACAAAGAATCTATTAGCAATTGTTGGGGGTCTGGTCTCTCTTCCATGACTGTCACGGTCATGTTGTTTGACGCTGTGGAATTGGCATTGTTTTCAGGACAAAATGCATGCTTCAGATGGGAGCAGCCAAGTCTTGCTGAAATGGGCAATTGTAAGATGAACTGAGTCCTGAATAGCCCTCGGCCTATGAAGTGGGCAAATTTTATTGGGGGCAAAAAAAATAAAAAAAAAAGATTGTTATTTGGGATATGAATGACTTGAATGAGAAAAAAGAAGCTTCTTCTCATCTGTAGGCTATGCCTGTCAAGAAGATTTTTGCTGGTCACAAAATTGCAAATTGCCTGCTGAATTAGAGTATGGAAATGAAAGTGGCCAATTAAATGCAAATCATCATTGCACTGAGACCAGGTACTGACTGACCTAGTGGGTAAGCCATGTCTTGATAATTACAGCAGTCAGTTCCTTTTTAATTTAAAGCTGGATGCAGACAGATATCATAAACAATAATTTGGGTGATGGACCAGCCAACTCCTGTTGACTCTTCTATTCCCTGGATACCTGCAAGGAGTGAGCTTTGTGACTGTGTACAGTCAGCTCCTTTTAGACATTCTAGTTTCTGCCAAAAAACTCCTTCTCTGTTTCTGCACTCAGGAGTTATTCCTGCAATACTTGGGGGACCATATGAAATTCTGGGGATCGAACCCGAATCAGCTGCATGCAAGGCAAACACCCTACCTGCTGTGCTATCAATCCAGCTCAATTTTCTGTCTCCTCTAGGTAGAACATACACAATTTTTCTTTCTTTTTTAAATTTATTTTATTATAATACCATTAGATAGGCATTTATAAAGCTGTTAATGATTGGGTTTCAATCATACAATATTGTAGCAAAAGGTGTAACTGTATTCTTAGAATAAAAGTTGTATGTAAGAGCCTATCTGTTGAGATCAAGCTGTCTGATAGAAAGCCACCATCTGAGATTATATTCCTGAATGACCGAACCAAATAAGAAGGTGGAAAACAAGAGGAGTAACTAAAGTGAAGAAAACTTTCCTTATTTATAACTGCCAAAAAGTCACAAACATGTAATCTGCTTGCCAACAAGCATAGTATAAAGCTAGCCTGGTAACTTCAATAAAATCAGACCTCCTCCACATCTCTCTCGGTGTGTGTGTTTCTCACTCTTGACTGACTCCTCTCCCTACCATCTCGACAATCCCCGACTCCTGCGAGGGCTGGACGCTGGCACAGGTTGTATCTAGATTCTGGCTATTGTGAATAGTGCTGCGATGAATATAGAAGTGCAGATGGTGGTTCTGCTGTGTGTTTTGGGGTCTCCAGGATATATTACCAGGAGTGGTATGGCTGGGTCAAATTGGAGCTAAATATTTAGTTTTTGGAGGAATGTCCATATTGTTTTCCAAAAAGGGCTATACCAGTTGACAGTCCCATCAACAATGGATGAGAGTCCCTTTCTCCCACATCCTCGCCAGCACTGGTTGTCTTGCTTTATTGGCTGTGTGCCAATCTCTGGTGTGAGTTGATACCTCGTTGTTTTGATTTGCATTCCCTGATGATTAAAGATGAAAAGCATTTTTTTCATATGCCTTTTGGCCATTTGGATTTATTCTTTGAGGAAATTTGTATTCTTTTTCTTCTCCCTATTTCTTAATGGGGTTGGAAATTATTTTCTTGAAAAGTTCTACCAGTGCCTTATATATCTTTGATATTAACCCTTTATCAGATGTGTACTGGGTAAGTATTCTTTCTTATTCTGTGGGCTGACTTTGTATCTTGTTCACCATTTCTTTTGAGAAAAGATTTTCAGCTTTATATAATCCTATATGTTTATCTTTACTTTCATTTTCTTTGTCAATGGTGTTTTGTCTTTGAAGATGCCTTTAACTCCAAATGTCATGGAGGCTTTTGCCTATGTGTTCTTCAATGTACCTTATAGACTCAGGTCTTGAGTTATTTAGTCCATTTTGATCTGACTTTTGTGCATGGCATTAGAAAGAGGTCTAAGTTCATAGTTTTACATGTAGCTGCACAGTTTTCCCAGCACCACTTGTTGAAGAGGCTTTCTTTGCTCACTTAATATTTTTTTGCTCTTCAGGTGTTGCAGGACTCCTTTAAGGGCCGGTTGTTGCAGGACTCTTAAGGGGCGCTTTGGCTCAAAACATTAGCATACTAAGGGGCCTAGGTGGGGTGCAGGGAGGGGATTACCTAAGGAATTTGACCCTCCCTGCTTTCCATAACAGTGGGAGGAAGGTCTGAGTTGCAGGGGTATAAACTAGCCGGTTTTCACTCTGCGCTTCTTTGGGGGCTCTTGCTCGCTGTGAGCGGTCGCCCTGCTTGGAAGTCTTCTTCTCCTTTCAAAAGCCTTTACACGTGGTGGTCGCCATCTTGGCCTACACGTGGCTGGGGTTCTAGCCTGGAATCCTAAGCCGGGCTTTTGCTGATTTGTTGCCTGAACCTGTGATGTAAAGCCTTTAAAACCACATCGGATTCCTGAGTTTTCATCTTCCCGGGCCGGGGTAGGGGACTCGCTCCGGCACTGCACGACCCGGAGTGCCCGACTTCAGGGAGGGGTCTGAATGATAGCACAGCAGGTGGGGCATTTGCTTTGCATGCAGCTGACCAGGTTTGATCCCCAGCATCCCATATATGGTCCCTGAGCACTGCCAGGAGTAATTCCTGAGTGAAGAGTCAGGAGTAACCCCTGTGCATTGCCAGGTGTGACCCAAAGACCAAAAAAAAGTTTTCTCTTTTACCAAAGACTAAGTAATTGTATATTTGCAAGTGTGTGTCTAGATAGTCAGTTGGTAGAACATATATTCATGAGAGCAGGGACCCCATTTTGTTTTCATTGTCTCCAAATCCTGGCTCAGCAAGTGCTCAGGAAATTTATTTGTAAATTAAGCGAATAATTTAATTAACAGAAATTTATTAACAAATAACAGTGAATTATAGTAAACAAGTGACTCAATATTTAAAATGTCATTTGTGTGATATTTCCTTAATAATAAAAATAACAAAAACAAACTTCCTCTTGTTATCTTTAACTAGGTATTAAAAAATCCAGACGGAAGTGGTTAGCCAAAAAGAGAAATGCTTGCTAATTAAAGTGCTTGTTTTGTATGTGACCAACTGTGGTTCGATTTCTGGCACCATCTATGCTACCCGTAATACAACAAGGAGTGATTCCTGAACACCGATCCAGGAGTAAGGTCAGCAATGCCTGATTTGGCCCAGAAACCAAAGAATAAGAAAAATAAAAAAGAGTTAAAAAACTAGGGATTATCTTTTGAAGCTATTTATAGAATCAGGAATTTTGTGGCTATATACTCTTTGTCTCTTAGTGTAAGGTTTAAAGTAAATTCATTTGCCATAATGAATATCCTTGTACTTGTTTTCATCTGCTATTCTATCCAGCTGGAAATATAAGCATATAGTAGGATCATCAATACTAAGATTTGGGCAGATATGGGGATACTGTCATATTAAATAACTCTCTATATGTAATTCTTTTTTTCCATCAAATGATTTTTATCCTAAATCAAATCCCACCATTCCATCTATTTAGAACATACTTAATCTTTATTGATTATTTTTTTCATAAAAAATAGAAAACCAATTTTGTATTATGTAAATACATAGAGGAACATTGTGGTGGAAATAGTGTATAAGGCAATTGATAACTATTTGCTGAGATCTTCGATTTAATTTATTAAATGAAAATTATGAATAAGATACTCATTCATCTCCTAATATCTATTACTATTTTCTATTACTATTTTACCGAACATCCAAACTCATGTGGATTCAAATGTAAAAATAAGGTACTTAATTTAGAGTGAAAGTCAAATCTCTTAAAATTATAATTAAGTTTCTTATTTAATGTATCTGCAGGACTGGGGACATGATTCGGCAGTAATGTGCATGCCTTGCATGCAAGAGAAATGGATTTGATCCTAAGCATCACACACACACACACTCACACACACACACAAAGTTATCAGTGATGTTTAAAAAAATAAAAGCATTGACACCAAAAGATATTTAGCTAGCACAAAGAAGCTGGCATTAAATCAAGGCTAACTTCCTTTCCCGCCATTAAACTACAGCACTCCCAACTCAGCGGTCTTTAAGATTCTCTGATATGCTTTTGACTTTTTCAGAAGCTTAAGCTTATATAATCTTACCTTTCAAGGATTTATATTGTTCATTTCTCCTAAATTCTGGAGAATGACATAATACCAAAAAAAAAAAAAAAAAACCCGAATCCTTTATATCATCTTGCCTTTCTTTAACTAGACTTTCCTTTTCTAATCTTGAAAAACTGTCAGGGAAACTAGGCAGAGGCTATTTGCATGCATTTGCTTTATGCACCTGTTAAACATCCATTATGAGCAGATTACTGTAATAGTCACTTGAATAGAAAGTTATGAAAAACAGATCACTACTTTCAGAACATAATGTCTAAGGGAATGGTAACATATCTGCGAACTCTTTGATGACATATTAGGAACGATTAGGGAAGGCCCTAAGGCTTTTCTCATAGGAGAACAACTATGAGAATGTGGAGTTTTTTTGTATGAAAGTGATCTTCACTGGCATATAAGTGTCTGGCAGGATTAAGTAAGTAGAATGGGGCAGGAGAGTGCACAGGGGAGCCATTTTAAAGCAACAGTGAACTTTGTTCATAACGATAGCCTGTCTAGTATTAAAACGCAGGCAGTGCTCCTTTTCTTCCTTTCTGCTGGTGCCTCTTCGCCTCTCTCTCTCTGCGGGGCCTTAATACGTGGTGGCAGCCATCTTGGCCTACACGTGGTCGCAACCCAGCCAGGAACCCTAAGTGCTAAGTTCGGAGTTTTTGCTATTGCTGATTTCTATGCCAGAACTTGTGTTAAGTAAAGCATTTTGAAACTTAAAAAATAAATATTAAATTAAATGAAATAAAATAAAACGTAGGCAGCATTAAACACCATTACATCAAAAATGTGGTTTACAACTTACCCAGGCTAGAGTGAGTGTTGTCTTCATCCTCTGCTGTTAAATAAGATATACTGAGCCCTCTTGATTAACTTTACCCAAGAAATCTGGGTGGAAATAAAGGTAAAGAAAGCTAGTAAAGTTTGTATACTATGCAGTAAGTTATGATCATTTTAACCCCATCATGAAGCTTATACAAGGGATTGACCTGGTAATTTCCAATCTCTACTGCATCTTACTGCCAAATGCAGACTATAAACAGTTAGCATGTTTGTTTTCTGCTAAATGATAAGGCTGTTATCTGAAATCAAACCCTAAACTATACTAACAATACTTCCCTACTTTGGTCATAAACTGGAAATGCCTGGAAAGCTGATTAAACATCAAAAACATCTGAACTCCATTCCAAAAATTTTGAATTAATTTAATTGCAGGATATTCGCCAGAGTCAACCTCCCCAGGAGATTCAGATATCTAGGTTAGTTAATGATAGTCATGAGAATGATCCTCCCAAGTAAAGGAGTTGGGACACTTGTCCTTTTACAAATTCTCTCAAGCTACCATTTCGTGATTTTTTCCTCCATTCTTGATGTTTATTTAATTCTGATAAGTGGGCTCAGGGGTTTCAGAGTAGAAGCAGAAGTGTGTAAGGGTAGCATTTGTAGTGACTGAGTCATACCCTAGTGTTATGTACACTTTTGACTGAAACTGAAGTGCCCAACCTGGAACAAATTATAGCATTATTATTATTCTGCTTTTTGTTTGGGGCCATACCCATAGTACTCAGGGCTTACTCCTGCCACTGTACTTAGGGATCACTCCTGGCAGGCTAGAGAGACCAGATGGCATGTCAGGGATTGTGTGTAAGACAACCACCCAATCCACTGTACTATCACTCCAGTCCCAATTAGGGCATTATTTTATACTGGAAGGTAATAAAGAACAGGAAACAAATTATATTCCAGGGATAGCAACATTTTATTTCTTGTGAAATAAATTAATAACTAGAAAAAAAACTTGATGTGTATTTTTTTGTTAGCCCTGTCAGAGAAAAATAATGTCTTTATTATCAAACAGGTGTTAAGTGTCTTAGAGTCTGTGGGACCTGTGGCTGTTAGATGTCTTCTGTGAAATCACAAATGAGAAACACATTGTAACAGAGTCTGGACATTGCAAACACATGTGTCTGTAATCTTGACCAAATTCCTGGAAAGAAAAAAAATCTGTGAGTAGATTTTCAAAATTCCTGGATTTGGGTGTCTGGAAATTATTAGTAGAGGACAATGAACACAAGCAGTTGTATGTTTTATTGTGCAACGGTCTGAACTAACTATGAATCCCCACACACATACGGCAACCCTATGATTGCATGTTGAACTGTCTCTTTTATTCTTTACTTGTTGGGAGATCAATCAGGGGAGATTCTAAATTGAGCATTATCAGTAAATTTCTATCCACAGTCGTTCTCTCTCTGACTTGCTGTAGTATTGAAGATCCCCAGAATCATAAAATAGGATTGGTTAAAAGTCAAGGTCTGGAAACAAGATTTGCTTCTACCAACTCAGAAGATTGGGCAAGTTTTAAAACTCTGTTAGTTTCCTCAATCATTATGGTAACAATATTAAATACTCCTTTCATCACTTCCTAGTTTATCAAAAGAACAGATATATTTTGTTTGGGGAGACATTGAGTTGTAAAATATGGTGAGATAGATTATAACAACATTAAGACATCAAATTACCTTTTTGAGTACCTAAATCACTCTGAACTGAATGTTGCATAACAAATTATCCCATAACATTATTATGCTTATAAAAAAAAATCTCAGGATTAGGTATTGGGGTATAGGTAGCCAAACGCTTTTTATTTATATCTCATGATTGTAGTCTGTCTGTCTGTCTGTCTCTTTCTTTCTTTCTTTCTTTCTTTCTTTCTTTCTTTCTTTCTTTCTTTCTTTCTTTCTTTCTTTCTTTCTTTCTTTCTTTCTTTCTTTCTTTCTTTCTTTCTTTCTTTCTTTCTTTCTTTCTTTCTGTCTGTCTGTCTGTCTGTCTGTCTGTCTTTCTTTTTCTTTCTTTTCTTCTTTTTCTTCTTTCTTTCTTTTGTTTTTTCTTTCTTCCTCTCTTTTTCATTCCTTATTTCTTCTTTTCTTACAGGTTATTATTATTCCACTATATATATACAATATATATACATATATACACATATATATGGTACTATTTCTTTATCCACTCATCCACAGTTGTGCATTTGAGTTGTTTCTAGAACCTGGCTATTTGAAATAATGTTGTAATGAACATAGGTGTGCCTGTATCTGTTCAAGTCAGTGTTTTTGTGTCCTTTGAATAGATATCTAGGATTGGAATTGCTTAATCATGTAGTGTTTCTCTTTTTAGTTTCCTGAGTTGTCTCCATACTGCTTTATAAGGAGACTGAAAGAGCATATGTTTCTAAGAATTGTGAATGACAGCTCCTTTTTCATCAATCCCTTTCAGCATTGATTACATTTGAACTTTATTCTCACATTTGCTTTGATTGCACCTGCCTGACAATTAGTGTTGATCAGCACTTCCTCATATTCCTGTTGGATATCTGAAGGCAGTCTACCTAGGTCTTTCCATTTTTTGGATGAGTTTCTTTGGTTGTTATTTTCTGACTACTTTATGCATCTTGGATATTCGCCCTTTATTAGAAGTAGAGTATACAAATATTTTGTCATATTCAGTAATGTCTTTTTAATTTCAGCCATAGTTTCTTTGATAGTTCAGGAAATATTTGGTTTTGTATTGTCGCCCCCCCACTATCACCCACATCTACCCACCAACCCACTCAAACACACTTTTACACATATGCACACACTTTTACACACACACTTTTCCAGGCACATACAATTCAGTTTTTTGCATGTTATTAAACAGTTTTCACGATACTCATTGAAAAGGCTTTCCTTCAAAAATAAAATGTCTCAGCACCTTTGTGATAAATTAATTGTGCATACAGCTCTGTCATAAATCAACTGTGCATGCATCTTAAAGTTTACTTCTGGGCTCCCATCTATTCCATGTTCTGAGAGTTTGCCTTTGCTTCATTACCACATGGTTTTGATTATTATAGTTCTATGGAACAATTTAAAATCAGGAACTAAAATGACTCCCAACAATTTCCCCTCAGAATTGCATTGACTAAATGTACAGTTCCATAATATTTTAGTAGCATTGATTGTATGCCTTTGCAGAATGATGTGAGAATTTAAATATATCACTTGTATCACTTGTATCACTTTTATTCCCATTGATCATGGATTTGTTTGAGCGGGCATCAGTAACATCTCCATATGATGCTAGTGTAGCCCAAGGGCATCTGCTCGCTCTAGGAACATAAAAGCCTCAAACCATTCCATCAGGTAATGGGAATGAGGACTATAATTGTTACTGGTATTTGGCATATCAAATACGACATGGGTAGCTTGCCAGGCTCTGCTGTGCGGGTGGAATACTCTTGTAATCACCTATAATCTTGAGCATTTATTTATTTACAGGTTAAACTGTAAATTATATCTTTGGTGTTCTGGCAGCAACCTATGCAAGAAGAAAAAACTTTTTGCTAGTTTGATATAAGGGGAGAGAGGTAAAGGATCTCTACCTGAAGTTTGTTCTGGAATTCTTTACTAGTGAGTTTTTTTTCTCCTGTCCCTTTCATAGACATTTCCAAGGGAGCATATAAGTAAAAATTAAGTTTTGAATTTTCCTGAAAATTTTTTGTGGATCTTCCCAAAAGTTTTCTAACTGCTGTTTACATCATGGAGGTCACTTATTGAGAAAGGCACCTCTCATCCTCCTAACCAGAAAAGGTCCTCAGCAGCAGCTTGTTTGGCACTAAGAGGTTCAACTGGAGGGAGAGGCTGTGATAATCCAGGCGGTCTCTCCCCTGTCCTTTCTACCCTTTCCTATGTGTCCCAGGAGAAGAGGTCTCCAGCGCAGACCCAGGGGGCTTCCTTCCTTTAAAAAAGAATGAGGCCAAAAAGGCATATGAAAAGTGCTCTTCATCTTTAATCATCAGGGAGATGCAAATCAAAACAACAATGAGATACCATCTCACCCCACAGAGACTGGCACACATCCAAAACAGCAAGAACAACCGGTGCTGGCGTGGATGTGGGGAAAAAGGAACTCTCATCCACTGCTGGTGGGAGTGCCGACTGGTTCAGCCCTTTTGGAAAACAATATGGGCATTCCTCCGAAAGCTAGATATTGAGCTCCCATTTGATCCAGCAATAGCACTCCTGGGAATATACCTGAGAGACAGAAAAACACATAGCAGAAACACTATCTTTACTTCTTTATTCATCTCTGCGCTATTCACTATAGCTAGAATCTGGAAACAACCTAAATGCCCGAGAACAGAGGACTGGCTAAAGAAACTGTGGTTCATCTACACTATGGAATACTATGCGGCTGTCAGAAAAGATGAAATTATGAAATTTACCTGCAAATGGATGGACATGGAGTCTATCATGCTGAGTGAAATTAGTCAGAAGGAAAAGGACAGATATAGAATGACTGCATTCATTAATAGGATATAAATAGATACCAGTGTTTTACTAAATATGGGAAATGGTAATGGCAGATTAAAACTCACCACTGAATATACACAAAGAGACTTAAGTGATAAACTCTAAATATCTGCAGGGCTAGCCACAATGTGTAAAATAAGAGGGAGAGAGATGCAGAGACAGAGAGAGAGATAGAGAGAGAAAGAGAGGAAACTGGGGTACCTGCTATTAAGGCGGCCTGGGGGGCAGGAGGGGAGGGGTCCATTGGTGGTGGAAATGGGGCACTGGTGGAGGGATGGGTGCTGGAATACTGTATTACCAAGAACCAATTATGAACACCTTTGTAATTGTATGTTTCCACGGTGGTATAATAAAAAATTTAAAAAAAAGATTGAGGCCACAGCTCTTTAAGAGATACTTGAGGGCCTTTAAGGCCGGGTGGCTGACCTGAGCTGAATCGCCCATCATAGGAGCAGACCAATGGGATAACTGGTTCCTTAGTAGAAGAAAGAGGGAGAGGAAAGAAAGTGGACCAGAGGCCCTTCTGGTCTGAGCTTAGATGATTGAAACGACAGTCAAGAAAGCAAAGAAAGGGAAAGGAGAAAAAGAAAGAGAGAGGAGGGAGGGCAGCTTTCAGATGCTTGCCTGACAGGACCCTCGCAGGATCTACAGAAGTCCTTGGCATTGGGCCACACATATAAACCTCATGCCTGGTTGCCTCTGGCTGGGAGCTTAAGCCCTCAGAGGCAAGTGCCCTTAAGCCATTAAGGACTTTACGGAACCGCAGGACAGAACCGAAGTGGACCTGGTAGCTGAAGCCGTGAGGCCTTATTCACTCACTCGCACATTCACTCTCTTGTTCAGAAGACAGAATCAAGTGAAAGAATGAAACAGACATAAGGATGCCTATGCCGTGCCAGACATAGGAGACAGAACCTGGGACCTACTTACATTCCCAAGTTCAGAAATTGCTAACTACACATCCCCAATTCAAAGGAAGATTGGGTCCGGGGCAAGTATCAAGGCCTTACCTAGTTCAGTGTTAGGAAAAAGCTGCCCCATGTTGGGCACCAGATGTCAGAGGCCCTGGCCAGCAACCCGGCACAAATAAGGAAGACCTAGATCATGCTGAAATTCATTCCTGCAGAAAAAGGAGATGGATGGACTTGGGAGAAACTTGCCGTTGCTGCTGAGAAAGTAAAAAAGAATGACACCGATGCAGCGGGGGAGTTCTGGATGGCTGTACTCCATCCAGAACTCCCCACTGCTATATATATATATATATATATATATATATATATATATATATATAATACATAATATATCATATATCCTATATTATTACATATCATATATTATATATCATATATAATATATTATATATTTAAATATATGGATTAAATCTGTGTAATATTGCTTGTTCTTTTGACTATAAATATTATACATGTGGTTCATGCTTAAAAAGTCTTATGAGATTGTATTTCTAATTTAATATAAGTGTAATTTAAATTATTTCATATCATTTGAATATAATCTATGCATTTTATTTTTTAGAAATAAGATTGTGCTGGTGATTTAAAATGACTTGTCCCAGACCCATTATCTACATTCTCTTGCTTTCTCTTTATTGTAAGTAACTGAACTTTGCCACCTATATTTCTTAAGCTCTTGATTTCTTCTGGCTACTTTGCATTGGCTGGAACTTGGAATATGGGTCAAAGAAACATAAATATTAAAGAAATCAGGTCCCAAACAAAAAAACCCTACTGATTGGAAGGAAATATTCACAAACCATACCTTGGAAAAATAGCTCATATCCAAGATCACAAAATAATCACAGAACTATAACAGAAAAACAATCCACTTAAAAATGGAGAGAGAAGGCTGAGTCAACACCTCTTTAAAGAAGGCATAACCAAAGGAAAGAGAAACAGAGAGAATGAGAGGGATAAGGAGGAAAAGTCCTTGCCATAAAAGCCAGCCTTGGGAATGCGTTTCATGGAGGAAAACTGGGTGCATTGATGGTGGGAAATATACATTGCTGAAGGGACAGGTGTTGGAACGTTATATAACTGAAACGCACTCACGAACAACTTTGTTCATGATGCTGATTTAGTTTTAAAAAAATTAAATGAAGAAGGCATAAAGATAACCAATGGGCACATGAAAAAGTATTAACATTATTACCAGGGAAATGTATATAAAATGACAACTATTATCTCACACTAGTGAGTATGGTCTGTATTAAACAGTTGTTAAGATATGGTGAAGAAAACTCTCACTCTCTATTGGCTGGATTCTTGTCTAGTTCAACCTTAATGGATAAAAACTTGGAAGATTCCTCAAACAATTAAGAACATAAACTTCCATATAAGACAAAGGTTCCACTCCAGGACTTCTATCCCGAGAATACAAAAGCGTTAATTTGCAAGTATATACACACTTTTACATCCATTATATAATTTTTTCCAATGCCAAGATCTGGAAACAACCCAACTGCCCAACATCAGAAGAATGAAGGAAGAAATTCTGGTATATACATATAATAGAATACAACTCAGCTATGAGAAAAAAAAAATGAAGCAATGCAATTTTCAGCAACTGGAGGATGTCCTGATAAGTGAAGAGATTTAGAAGAAAAAAAATACAGAACATATTGCTTGTTTATGGAGTATAAAGAAGTCAAACAGGGACTATGTAATTTTCCCCATGGAACCAAACCCTGAGATATTGTCAGTGGAACTGTGTGCTGAGAATGCAAAAGGGGAGAAGCAAGAGGAAGAAATGGGATATTCTGGTGGTGGGGGTGGTGTCATGGCAATGCAAATAACAGTAATAATATTAATACTATTGCGAACCTTGATAAAAATAATAATCATTACAAATGCTACATTTACATCTTTTATAAAAATATATAAGCAAAACAGGATAAAAAAGATGAGAGTATTTTTCTTTTATTTTTTATTATACCACTATGAGATATACAGCTACAAAAGTGTTCATATTTGGGTTTCATACAGTGTTCCAGCACCCATCCCTCCACCATGCCAATTTTCCTCCACCAATGTCCCATGATTTCCTCCCCCTCCAGCCTGCGTCTATACAGGCAATTTTCACTTCTCTCTCTCTGAGACAGTATTTTATTTTTAAATATTTTATTATACCACTGTGATATATGCAATTACAAGATGTTCATGTTTGAGTTTCTGTCATACAGTGTTCCAGCACCCATCCCTCCACCAGTGCCCATTTCCCACCACTAATATCCCCGATTTCCTCCCCCAACCGCCATCCTGCCTCCATGGCAAGTTGTTTATCTCATTTCTCTCTCTCTCTCTATTTCTCGTTTCTCTCTCTCTATTTCTCTCTCTCTCTCTCTCTCTCTCTCTCCTCGCTTCCCTTTCTTATATATTGTGGATTGTAATGCATACATTTAGAGGTTATCATGTCTATCTTTTTTGCCTATATTCAAAGTTCAGTTCTTGGATGATATCATCATTTTCAACGATTACCAGCACACTGTTCCCTACTCTGTCTTACCTAGCCTATGACTCCCACATGTTTGTGGTATATGAGATTTTGAGATAAAGCCCATGTGTCATGGGTATCAGGTCGTGTCCAGCTGTGGAATCGGACCAGAGCATGGCTGGAGTTGTGCTGCGTGAGGATTTCTGACTTCAGGGAGCCTGGCAGAGGACGGGCCAAAGAGCAAAAACCTGCCCCCACTCCAAGACGCCCCATCAATCTAGTACAGGGCGGACAGGTAGAGACGCCGTCCTGCACCTGAATACCTGGTGTCCAGCTGAGAGCCCCAGTAGCAGTTCTGGGTGGGGCCGCCAGGCGTTTGTGGAGGGAGACAAGGTGGGGGTGGTGGCCCCAGTCCAGGCGACTATGGTTGGCATAGTCGCCAAGTCCTGCATACCTGGGCTTGAACTCGGCTTCTCTCTTGGGCCGGGCTGTGTCCAGCTGTGGAGTGAAGATCAGAGGATGACTGTGGTTGAGTTGTGCGAGGTTTTCTGACTTCTGGGAACCTGGCAGAGGACAGGACAAGGAGCAAAAACCTTCCCCCAGGCCTTTTTCTATGTCAGGCTATCAACCATCCTAGGGACCACAGGACAGAGCCCTGTGTGTAGACATGCCTGTCTCCTCTCTGCCACCTGCCCGACACAGTGAGAGTATTTTTGATTGTTTGTTTCCTCTCTATGTCATACATACAGCAATGACTGCTTCTTCATTTATTTACAAGTCCAACACAGTCGCTCCTCTCTCTGGGGGTTTTCATTTCCCCTAGAGAATCTTTGCCATGGTGTGTTCTGAAGAGGAAACATTGGCTATTGGGCTCAGTTAACCTGATCTCCTCTTTGGGGCTTCATACTGTTGCTTTCTTTATAGATTGCCTCACAGTTTTATGTAGAACATTTAGGATTTACAATACTCCCTAATAAGTTAACAAATGATGTAGGTTTCCCTTACAGATTCTGACTGATAATGATAAATAATGGTTACAAACAATGCCAAATACATTAAAAACACAAAACATCATCTAATTAAGATTATGTAGCATACGATTCCAAACTGATGTGTAAAGATTATTATAGCTACCACTATTCGGTCATTTCCTTGGGTGGATTATGATTTGAGTCACTTGGTGGTGCTCAGGGTTTACTCCTGGCACTGCACCATCGGATCACTTATGGTGGGTTTATGGGGAGCCATTGATTGGACAAGGATCAGCTGCCTGCAAGGCAAGTGCCCTGTCCACTGCATTGCACTATTGTCCACTGGCCCCCTATTTAATCTCAATGGTTAGTAACATATGGAATTTGTTAGATATTCAGGGGAGATATATTCTGGATGGAGAGAAGAGTAGGCATGCATATAAATGAATATAATTTACCTAGAATGGGGAAAAAAAGACACTAGAAGGGCTCAGAGGAAGAATATGCTTTTAGCCTTAGACATTTGGGTGGTGGGCATAAAGCAGGAAGTTTTGAATAGAACTTTGATAGAAAAATCAATATTGAACATTTAAAGGTGTGAACAACAATGTTCCAGAAGCAACAAGGGATAGGCATAAAACTCAGTAGTACAAAGAGACGAGAAATTAACTTTTGCATATCAAAATGTCTCATTTAACAGGAATATTAGAAGAAAGCCATGGAAGAACATGCTTGATCCAAAGAATCAGATCATTTAAGTGTTATCTTATAAATCCTGGAATCTGGGCCAGAGAGATAATGTAATAGATTGGAGTGTGTGTTTTGTTTATTTTTTGTTTATTATTATTATTTTTTTGCTTTTTTGTGTCACACCCAGGGATGCTCAGGGGTTACTCCTGGCTCTGCTTTCAGGATTTACTTCTGGTAGTGCTCGGGGGACCATATGGGATGCCACAGATTGAACCTGGATCAGCTGCATGCAGGGCAAACACCCTACCTGCTATATCTGGCCCCTGGAGTGTGTGCTTTAATTGCAGGAGTCCCAGGTTAACCTAAGACACCAAGTGATCCCCTGAGCACATCTTGATGGTGATCCGTCATAAGCACAGTGCTTGAGTGTCCTTGAGCACTGCTGGGTATGCCCGCTCCAATCAAACATCCTCCCACAAAAGTAGCAGTTTCTATTTTTCACGCCCTTGCCTTATGGGTAGAAATGGAAATTTTGGTTTATATGCAATAGAATGATAGAAATAACTTTATTCTATTTCCTGCACAATCTAAATCATAGTAACAATGAAATTGCAAAAATAGGTGCTCAATAAATATTTGTTGAATGAAATAATAAAGTACAGTTTTGTATCATAGTTCACAGGAACTATAAAGCTATTAATCCATTCATATAAAAATGGGTCTCAAACTAAGTAAATGCCGTTATTTCAATGTATACTCACTAAACATTTCACAAAACCAAGTGAACCACTAAAAGACTATTTTCATCATATTATCACGATAACTGCCAACACCTCTCAAAATGTACAAAGCACATAATTCTGTGAGGCCTCAATAATTACCGGTACAAGTCTTTTTCAGTATAACATAATCTGGGCTTGGGTTCAAAAGGAGTCAACATTTATTTATATTTTAAAAATGTTAATACCAAAATGTGGTCCTGAGGAGGGATTAATGGATCTTCAAACTGGAATGTCTTTCCAAACTTACACAGCTGCTTTGAGTAAAATCACCAGACACCCAGATGCCAGGCTTGTGGGACAGAGCTCTGGCACCATCTGAGTTTGCTATTCATTATTCTATTGTCTCAAAACACACCCAGAAAGCAAAACCCATATATGGTCGATAATTTTCCTGGCTCATGAGAGAGCAAGGGCCCAAAGGGAAGTCTTGGATGAAATCCACCTGCGGGTATGAACTTCTAATTGAAATCTCAAGTATACTTTAGTGCTCTGGAATGCCACTTCTTGGAACTATTACTAGTCGTCTCCCACTGGGCATCTCTTGACTCTGACTTTCCTAACATTGGGAAGGCGTTCTGTATACATTGTAGTCTGGAAAATGTGTCTGCATTGAGACATTAGCAATTCTTGTCTTTGAGAAAACTCTCTGACCATGGATGCTTGCTCTGAGTCCATTCATTTCAATTAGGGAAATTAAGTGCTGTCCTCTTTAGCTTCTAAACTCGGTCTCCTTTGTAAAGAGTAGCCCCCAAATCCCATAACAATGAATATGAAGGAAGTCTGTATTCTTTGTAGTTGGAATGTCTATCCATCACATGGTGTTATAAACAATTATGTGTGTGTGTTAACAGAAGCTTTCATTGTAAGGAAACTTGATCTTTGATTGTGTGTGTTTGAGAGGTGGGAAGAGGAGACACACACACAGAGAGAGAGAGAGAGAGAGAGAGAGAGAGAGAGAGAGAGAGAGAGAGGAGAGATCTCATGTTAATTGGGTAATTGTGTTTGTGAAGAAAGAAATGTTTGTATGTTGGTTCTTACTTGCCATTTCCAGAGAGATTCTACATTTGAAAAACAAAGTGGTTTTGTTTATTGTTTTCAATGAATGGGTGGTTACTACAAAAGAAAACTATAACACTTCAGGGAAAGAAAAGAGGATCTCTTTTCACTTCCTAATTTTGTATAAGTAAGGGTTTCATTTGCTAATGGCAGTGTTTAGTTGAGCCATGAAGAAAGCATTGAAGATGTTACATGAGAGTTGGTCCTGAGAGGATGGATTCAACAGTAGTGTTTTAAGACGTTGGAAACTCAAGGCACAAGAATATTGTGTAAACCAGCAATTCTCAGTCAGGATCATATGAGTCCCAGGATATTCCAACAGAGCCAAAGGTGAAAATTTCATAAGCGAGTTTGGGAAATAGAATCAGAGGGAATGGTACTTGCCTTGTGCTCAGTCAGTGTGCGTTCAATCTCTGACACCACATATAGTCCCTGAGCCCCACCAGGAGAAAACCCTGAGCAAAACCAGGTGTTACCCTGAAATAAAAATTATAAAGAGGGGACACTATTTTTGTATTCCCCAAGCGTGAGACTGGGGAGACACCAGCAGAACAGAAAAGCCTCAGCTAAGAAAAAAGATTTGGAAGCAGAGTGTAGCAGAAAAAAAAATGGTCAAGTAACTTTGGTATAATCATCAGCATAGCAATGACATCTCCCTTGTGATTAACACATGTGGTGCTAGTTAATCAGTAACCCTCTGAGACCTGTCAATGGGAGACATTTCTATTATAATTTCCCTGTACCTATTTCTGTTCAACTTCTTTTCATAAAACATGGGGTTAAGTAGCACCTCAATAATTATTGCCTTTTTCAAACTAATAGACACTTCCAGGAATGATGGGTAGAATGCCTAGTTACAAACATGAGTCCTTGAAAAGCATGGACAAGATTTGATTTATAAATAGAACGAATATGTGCCTTGCCGAGCTTTACATGTTGAAATCCACAGCAACACTCTACATGATTATCTTATACTTTGTGAAATTATCTCAGTGAAAGCACCTCCAGTATTAAATTCTACAAGGAAACTAAATGAGAAATATTTAGAATTGTTTATAGTTATTATCAAAAACTTTCAGTTGTAGTTATAGTCAGAAATCTACCTAACTCAGATTTAAAATCTACTGTTGATTCCCTCTTTATATATTCATTTATTACCTCCTGTGTTATTAATACTATATTTATTATTCTTCTCTCATAGTGACTTCATTTTTTGGGCAAAATTTATGTTTGTTCATCTTTTTTGAAAAATTGAAGCAATACAGGCAAGTACAAACAATTTTTTAATTCCTCTGCCTAGAAATAACCATTATTAATGTTGAAGTGCACATTAATCCCCTCATCGTTCTTATGTGGCAGGAACCATAACTTTGTAAATTTTATGATCTAATTAAATTATGAGTTTCCAAAACTGGGTTCCCTGGGAATGGATGCAAGGGTTATGTTAGAAAGAAGAATTTCCTAAGCAGATCAGTGAAGGGGAAGGATAGGACACAAGGAGCAGCCAAATGACACAGGCCTAGACAAATCTCTGGAAACCATCAGGGTCACAGAGAGCCTATTGAGAGTCGTGAAGAGAAGCCACATGGTCACTTGGTCATGGATTCAGAGTTCTCAGAAAGTGGGTCTCAAACAGTGTCTAAGAGAAACCCACATTGACCACTTGGTCCTGGAATTCAGAGATCTCAGAAGTGTGTCTTAAACAAAGTGTCTGTCTCCCTGGAACTGTGTCTCTCCTGGAAGCAGAGGAGAGTTTCATACTGTTTGCTGAGCTCATTGCTCTGAGCAGGACACTTAGTTGTTCCTGGGAGTGTTGCAGAAGCAGTTCATCTGTATACCCACAAAGGCAGGAGTCTATATTGATCTTTACTTGCAGAAATACTGGCAAGAAACTGGTTCTTCTAAGCAATCTTAAAGAAGCAGCTTATATAACACCCAGCAAAAATTAGTGGACACTTGCTCTGACATCTTTTCTCTATTCAAACAACTATTTTAATCACATGATTGCCTTGAAGGTTATTTCTTTTCATGATGGCGTGTTGAAGATTTTATATTGACCACCTGCTAATTCCTATTTGTAAGTAATACTTATGTTACACATAAAGCAGAGAATCAAAGTTGGGGAAGATCTGAGAGCTCATCTTTTCAATTCCTGCTTTTTGAAAAGAGAAAGAGAGAGAAACGGAAAGAAATAAAGAACCTGCCATGGAGCAGGGCTGGGGGAGGGGGGAGGGAACCGGGGATGTTAGTGGTGGGAGGAATGGGCACCGGTGGCGGGATGGGTGCTGGAACACTGTATGACCAAAACCCAAACATGAACTTTTTTAATTGTAAATCTTTGTAATTGTAAAAATAAAAAATTAAAAAAAAATAAAAAGCAGAGTCCAGAGACCTGTAAAAAAAAAATCCTGCTTTTTATATCTGAAAACTAGTGATCTAAATAGTTGAGGGTGACTAACAGAATTTGAAACTTAGCATTAAGCAGATTTCAAATCTAATTCTTTTCCTATCCTTTTACATTAACATGGCTATTTTTTCTTGAGTGACATAGAAAAGCCAGGAGTTGGTATACTTCAGATAATCTTAGGAGGTTGTATCAGTGCAGTGCTCTTCACAAGACTCTCGGTGCTGTGTTAGATTTGTCTCTTATCCAGTTCAAATTTTATATGTAAATATTTCAAAATCCTCCTTTAGCATCTGTTTATTTCAGTCTCCATGACAATTAAGAGTACTTTCAGAGAAATCAACTGGTCACTAATACCATTTCAGCACACTCTGAGACACCAGATTTCAGAAACACCATCCTCATGAGTTTCTGGAATCTTGTGACACTAACACTAACCTTAAGCATTGACATCTTGGTGCTAATAACAGTAAATATTTTGATCTCGAAGCAAAAAATAAAATCTAAACTAAACTAGTTTAAAGCAAACAAATGGAATTCGTTTAGACCCATAATTGGAAAGTCTCAGCCATGACTTCCTGAGGCAATGTGAGGTCCAAATTCAAAGACGTCTTCATTAGGTCACTACTGTTTCTTTATGTCTCATTCTGCTTTCCTCTATAAGTAATAAGTAATATCCTACAAGTACCACCTTGTCCCCACATATCTACTGGGTAATTTAGACTTACAGTAGGCAATCCCAGAGAATGTAGTGATTCTTTCCCTGAGATCCCAAGACAATATATAATTCGTTTCATCTAATTCACTTGTATCACTTGTCTTCCCATTCATCATCGATTTGCTTGAGCGGGCCCCAGTAACATCTCCATATGTCCTGTCTCATGCTAGTAGATCCCAAGGGAATCTGCTGCTTCAGGAACATAAAGAGCCTCAAACCATTCCATCAGGTCATGGGAATGAGGTCTATAATTGTTACTGGTATTTGGCATATCAAATATGACACGGGTAGCTTGCCAGGCTCTGCCGTGTGGGTGGCATACTCTTTTGTCACCTCTGATCTCCAGCATTTATTAATGAACCGCCCGGGTGCAAGCAGCCGCCTGAACCCGGCTGTGATCAGCTCTTCTGTTGGGTGGTGTAAGTAGTAATTACATTACTACTATAATACTGATTACAATTTAATGCTATAATGCATTTTGGTAGAAGGTGAGAGTTATACAATCTGAAGAATCTGAAGAGAACCCAGAGTATTATAATACATTAAATAAGGCATTTACCAGTGCACGTCAATCCTATGCCTATTATCTGATAAACGGAGCTATATTTTGACTTCAACCATTTACTAACAGCATACACCAGACATAAACTTTACGACTATTCAAAAACACTGGTATGTAACATGAAACTTTTAGACTTCTCTGGATTGGCCTATCATAGAAACATGCACAGATGGAAAGTAAAATTTTCCTCTAAAGCGTTTTGCTATCTTGGTTTTAGATGTCTGGCTTAGTTACACAACATTAATAATAACATATTTATGACAGATATCTAGTTAGCAAATGTATACAACCAATTTGTACTGAGAATTCAAAATCAAATAAATATACCATCATTTGAAATTATATTATGGATTAACATAAAAAGTTACACAGAAATTTGTAGCTAGATCGCAAAAAGAATAGGATCAGAGTCATACTGTGTGGGTATCAGGAAGTAGTAATATGAACATGATTTCCACCCTCTTTGCAAGTTTTGTATCAAAACACCCTTTCAGGGCTGATGAAAGTATTTTACAATTAAATTGTGATGATGGCCACAAAACTGTGCCAAACACCATTGAATTATACAACTTAATTGGGAGTGGGCACAGAACATCTCTGCAGTGCTCAGGGACCATGCACGGCCCACTAGAGATGGAACCTCAGCGCCCCACAAGCAAAAAGATATGCTCCACCCTTTGCTCAGGTCCTGAATTGTTTAATTTATCATGTTCCTCAAATATGGTAGTTTGAGGCAACTATGAAAGTTGTCGTATATTCAATGCCACTTAAAGTAGGCTAAAAATAAATGAAAATTATTCCAAAGGGAAACTTTGACTTTAGAAAATGTTTATTAAAAACAGTAGGTAGGGCATTTGCCTTGTGCGTGGCAGACTCAGGTTCGATCCCTGGCATCCCATATGTCCCCGAGCACCACCAGGAGTAATTCTAAGTGTAGAACCAGGAGTAACCCCCTGATCATTGCTGGGTGTGACCAAAAAAGAAAAAATATATATATACACTTTAGACTCTCTTATATATAGCATGGCACCAGAACAAAAAAATAAGAAAATTTTATGTCAGTCAGAGGTATAAAAGATCTTTCTAATCCAAAAGAATTCAGGTTGAATCCAGAGAAATAAGAATCTCCCACCTCCAATGACTCAGTGGGCGTGACTATGAGCTGTGCAGATGCCATTTACGACCAACCAAGCACTGTTGCAGTACACTGCTGCCCAGAGCTTCTGCATCTTGCCTGGAATTACCTCTTGCAGGCAACTTGTAGATAGGGGCAAGAAAAGAATTTGGATCTGTGACTCTATGTGGCAGTATATCTTACCATGTATTCTATGTTAACTAACATAAATATTTTCTCTTATGCTACCCCAATCATAGTGGGACTAGATAGATCTTACCAGTGTTTTACCTGGCTATGTTTTATCTCTAAGTATAATATAGTTATAATTAGATCAGAGTGAAATGATGTTTGCCTCTAAGCAAGTAAGTGTGGCTCTCTAATAAGTCTAAAGGCTAATATCCAAAACAACCATGAAGTAAAGACAAGGATCATGTGCAGGCTTGAAGAAATATATACCTGACTAGAATATCCATCATACAGATACATGCCCTTCCCCACCCACTCTGCATAGGGCCTGCAGGGAAACTTTAAGAGCAGATCTTGGCTGGGGCAATGTTAATATTTCAATGGGTCTAGGTGAGGTCCTGGGAGAGACACCTGAGGGGAATGACCTTAACTGCTATCTGTTGATGTGGACTGGTCAGGGCTGAAAAGATATAAAAGCAGTAGCCTGATATTTCTCTCTCTCTCTCTCTCTCTCTCTCTCTCTCTCTCTCTCTCTGTCTGTCTCCTCTCTTTTCCCTCTACCTCCTATTTCCTTCTCTCCATTCTCTGCACTGTTGGGCCTTAGCACATGGTAATGGCCCTCTTGGCCTAGGATTCTAAAACTACATGTGGTTCGGGGCCCAGCCAGGAACCTAAAGTCTGAGAGTTTCCTATTATTGAATTGTATACCAGAACAAGTGTGATTAAACCCTTTTTAAAACTTTGCTGGATTAGTGAGTCTTTCTCTGCCCACTGGCCACCGATTCCCTGGGGCAAAAAGGTATTCCTAACCCTGCTCCCGGATTTTGTCAGGGAACCTAGCATTCTCCGTCAATGCACTAGGACTGATCAGTAACTCCAAAGAGAATGACCAGACGCACAGCTACTGCCGCTCCTTCCTGTGGAGAGCTGCCCAAGAAGCAACAAAAGGGGGAAACTGGCTCTGTCCCTGGCCAGTTCATTTCCAATTCTAGAGCCAACAGATATGTGGGTTTCTGTGGGTGCAACGGCTAGGCTTAGAGTGGGGATTGAGGCCCTTCCTCTCATTCCCCCACCTCCAATGACACAGTGGGCATGGCTATGAGCTCCGCCAGATGACATTTACAATTGACCATGCATCAGGACTGAAAAGTAACTGGAGAGAATGACCAGATGCATAACTGCTACGGCTCCTTCCTGCTGCATGTGGCCACTTTGTGACCACATGCAGGGTTCTAACAACCCAGATTAGGGTCAGGTCTTTGCCAGCACCTTTCCCACATACATGTTGCAATGATCAATGTGGTTGCACCCTGATGGGGGAGCTGGCGTGGGGATGGGGAGTGAATGGGTGGCGGTTGCCTTTTGTGACAGTAGGGGCACAATGATCGTGGGACTGGTGTTGAACAATAAATGCTGTAACAACTGTACTGTGAGGAAATTTGTAAATCAGTGTTTTGATAAATGAAAAAGAGAATAAGAAGTATTGTGCACTCTGAGTCAAACTAAACCATAAAGTTATAATAATGAAACAGTGTGATATTGAAATAAAATCAGGCACTCAAAGCAATGGATAAAATGGAGAAAGAAATGTCTTTTTTAATAAGTGGTACTGGGAAAATTGGATTGCCACATGCCAAAAACAAACAAAACATAAATGCTCTCTAATATCATGCATTAAATTAAACTCAGAATAGTTTAAAGACCTAGATATTAGACCTGAAACTATAAAATACACTCAAAAAAACATAGCCAAAATTCTCTACTATTGACTTACTTGGAGTATTTAAGAATTCTATTCCAAAGCAAGGGGAAATGAAAACAAAAGTTAACAAATGGAATTAGGTCAAAGTAAAATTTTTTTTGCACTGAAAAGAAACTGTAATGAAGATAAAAAGTCATCCACTAAATAGAAAATATACAAACACCATACAAAAGAAAATGGACAAGCCAAGATATAGAAAGAATTTATAAAACTCAATAGCATTAAAAAAAATTAAACAGGGAGGGAAGCTAAACAAATGTCACTGAAGATGACATAAAGATGGCTAAGAGGCATATCAAAGATGCTAGTTATCACTTATTATAAAGGAAAGTTATGTCAAAGCAATAAGGAGACTATCACCTCACACCAGTGAGAACAGCCTATATACATTAAAGGGCAAGAAACAAGTGTTGGACTCCTCTTTCATTGCTGATGGAATTTAGATGGGCAAACCCTTTGTGAAAACAATATGAAGATTTTTCCCCAAAATGTTAAAATATAACTACCCCAAGATCCAGTAATTTTTATTCTACTAGTATTTATCTAACGAACATAGATGGTCAGAGAGATAACACAGCAGCCAAGGCACTGCCTTATGTGGGCATCTCAGTTTGATATGGACATCATATATGATTCCCAACCACAGCCAAGATTGGTCTCTGATCACAGAGACCTATACTCAGGCCTGTAATAAGACTGAGTATAGCCAGGTGTGACTCCAACCCTTCTCCCAAGAATGCTTATTTTGTGTGTCTGTGTGGAAATTCATTGATTTGGATGAAGCTCTCTTTTAAATGTATGCTTTGAAGTAACATCGATATGTATCAATGTTTTGTTTCAGAAGTACTGAGTTACCACATCCTAGACTCACTGCTAAAGTGCTAATATTCTCCGCCACAGTCCTGTGACCCATTTCAGCAATCCCCCTCAGTTCTGTGGTCAAAGTCTATGAGTTTCTTTTCACTGGAAATGGTCTCTCTTCCCCTGTTTTGTTTCTTTATATTCTGCATACAAGTGAGATTATATAATATTTGAGGGCAAAGACTTTTTAAAAGTCAAGAAGGGTATAACAACAACCTCTAGGACCCCAGAGAGAAAAAAGAAGGTTTTTCCACCATTAATATTTGAACTCTTTAATCCTATAACTTCTCTGACTAAATTTATTTCCAACCCTGATCTTTCCATGGTCATACAGGAAATTAAACTTAAGACCTTATACATGGAGGGCATAAACTCTACCCTGAGCATTTCCCACACCCTTTTTACGTATTTTTTGTTTGGTCATAAAGTCAGTTATTAAATTTGATCCCTTTCCCGGTAACTCAAGTTCTCTTCTGGATCCAGGATTCATCCTTTTATTTAGTACCTGATCATCCACACACACTCCCACCTCTAGTCCTCTACATTGATTTCAACCCCCCCACCCCACACTCATTTCCAAGATTTTCTTCAGATTCTTGCCTAGAAGCAACAGGAATAATTTTTTCCTGGAAGCCATATATTACTATCTATTTAAAGTCAGTAAAGTCTCTAAAGTTATATGCTTAGAGCACAGTTACCATTAGTAATGAAAGAAGACACTTCTGTTTTCATATATATATATATATATATATATATATATATATATATATATATAAGCTTTACAATAATAGGCACCAGCTGAGTGGAGGGTCTGGAGAGATAGTACAGTGGGCTTGCCTTTCATGCTGTGATCTGTATTTGATCCCTGTCCCACATATGATCCCCCAACCTGTACCCAGAGTGTCCCTGAGCACAGAGCCAGGAGTAAGCCCTTAGCACTGCCAGGTCTGGACACAGAATAAAGAAAGCAGGCTGTGGTGCAAAGGAGGGACATTTGGAAGTGCTCATGTGATGGTTCAGCTTCTGCCTTCAGAGATAGAAATGACAGAAGCTCTAAAAGAGCAAAACTCAGCTGTGGAGAACTGGTTGGGTAATTCTTTAGATGACTAAAAATGAGCAGTTGTGAGATTCCAGGTCTGGTGATACAGCATGAAAGTATGTTGAAGATGAAAATATATTTCATTTTTCTTCTCTTGGTATTTGAAGATATTTTAAATTTTGTAAATCGTGCATAGATTTTTACTAATAGATAAATTACAAAATTATTTTCCTTCTACATTGGTAAAATTAACAGAGAGTTGATAAGAAATTAAGTCTAGATACACATTTGTTATCTCGAAATCTTGGTAAAGAAAATTATGTAGAAAAGCTAGAGATATTTAACATAGTTAAAACATTTTTAGCACTTGTGAGTTTATAACCATTTATCAATGACTCACAATCTTTGTGCTTATAAGAGAAACTCTGATATGGTAGTTCAGTAGCCCAGATCTCAAATGTACATTATTGAATATATTCTAATTCTGTGATAGCCAGTTTATTGATAAACCTTCAGAACGCTGGTCTTAAAAGAGGGACAGCAAGGTATCTGTGATCTGTATAATTTATGTGCTAGAATTAGCCTATCAAGTTGTCTTTCCCACCAATTTTATTCTGACTCTGAAGGGTTAGATTTATCCTTCTATTTCAGTGAAATACTGTATACTTTGTTAGCTTGCAAGAATAGAATACAGTTTCAATAATTAGCCAAGCAGTTCTAATGGCAAACTGTATTTACAAAGGAATCATAAGATGATAATGAGCAAAGCTAAAAGCCTCAGGCAGACACATTTTAATGCTTGGATGACAGTGGCCACAGCTGATTGCAATATGTAACCTCAGTCTAATAAGAAATTCATCTTGAAGGGATTGCCGAAATTCCTATACATGAATTTCCTAGAAGAGATAAAGTAATAGATATAATGTTACATTGTACTGAGGAGTTTATTCAAAATACATTATACTTATATGAAGCGAGGGTCTCCAAGACATAATTGAACACTTTAAGAACAATCTGAGAAGGAGGAAAGCTGCAACAATGAAACGTGTGTGATGAACGAAGAATTATATGTTGCATATCTTCAGCTGAAAGAAATGTAGCTTGAACAAGTGGAACCTTCGAGGATCTTAGTTCTGCGACCATAGAGTAGCCAGTGAAACAAGCCTATGCAGTGAGAATATAATGGAATTTTGAGTTCAGGTAGACAGAAAGAGAAGGTACTAAACCCAGTTCATTATTTTTAAGGGGATGGGCATTATTCATTCTCTTTCATCATTTATGAGCTTGTGCACTGCTCTTGATTGTTTTGCTTTGACACACACATACACACACGCACACACACACAATCCAAAGTGAAGATGGAAGGCATAGATGAGAACAGAAAAGGAATGTAGTTGTGATTGGACAGAGGTAAGAATGGGATGGAATGAAAGGAAAATAACAGATGTATAATGGTACACTGACTTCTCACATTCTAGTTCAAATAATTAAAAACCCACAGGAATGTCATGCTACCATTCATCAGTAATCTATTTTACACTCTTTGGTGAACTTTTATGATGTGCAAAAGTTTGTTAGGATCTTGTCTAGGGGAAATATATTTCCTTTTTCATTTTCTAAGTACAGGATCTAAAACTAGCACAAAACAAAAACACAAAATTCTATTTCTTTCTCCCAGTAAGAAGAAAGGAAGAGAAAGAGGAGGTGAGTGAGAGGGAGAAATAGTGAGAATCATTTCAATGTGAAACATATGACTTAACTTTATAGAATCATGGAGTATTATAGACATCAGCTCTACTCTATATTAAAAAACCAGGCAAATATAATAAAATTAACTACTAAATTCATAAATAATATAAATGCTTACAAAATTATCACTTGTCACTTGTCTTCCCGTTGTTTTTCGATTTGCTCGAGCGGCACCAGTAACATCTCCATACGTCCTGTCACATGCTAGTGTAGCCCAAGGGTAACTGCTCACTCCAGGAACATGAAAAGTCTCAAACCATTCAGGTTATGGATTGAGGTCTATAATTGTAGAAAACAATAAAAAACAAGTTGCATTATAAAGTAAAAATATTCATCAAAATCCTGTCCATAAAGCTGAAGGAAACTAATTAAAATGGTAATTGGCTGTGTTTGGAATCCAAACACAGCCAGTTACCGAAAAAAGCCTGTTTTTTCAATTTGTTATGTATGGTACTATTCTTTGCTATGAAAATTAAATAGTACATATAAGAAAATGCATAATCTACTAGAGAGAGCCACATTTTAAGTATATATCACTACATATTCCATTTGAATATTTTATTAATATTTACATATGTGCTCTACTTTTGAATTCAGGTACTTACAATGTATGAATCCGTTTGTTGTTTGTACACATCTTTGTTAATGACTTATCATGAAATAATTGATACCTATTGGAAGAGGACGCCACATCAATAGAGGTTATGAGACTGTGGTGTAGTCAACTGGCTTTCTCTATTTTATTTTGAAATCCTAGTTTTAATCACCTGATCACTTGAATCCATTATTCATCAATTTGCTCGAGCGGGTGCCAGTAACATTTCCATTGGACCCTATCACGTGCCAATGTAGCCCAATGGCATCTGGTTGATTCAGGAATATGAATAGCCTCAAACCATTCCTTCAGGGTCTTTAGTTTTAATATAGTTATGAAAATGTATGCCATTATTTCCTTAATGTTCTTGTAATTCTTTTAGATGGAGTGGGATGCCAAGCTCCCCAGTAGAGTTCCTGGTGGTGCTTGGCTTGACAGTGTTGGACTAACAGTCTGGTGCTAAGATGTGGCTATGCAGTACTAATCAGATCCAATTATGCAGACACTTTCAGGAACACTTGGGAAAACATGAGGAGCTAAAGATCAAACTTGAAATCTCAAGCTTGCAGGGAATATGCTCTAGCTTTTGTAGGCTATCTCAGTGGATCCTGGTACCCTAGAATTAACCATTGTCCATGTATGTTAGTGATTAGATTTTATGCCAATAAAAGCACTAGTGAAATATGCCTTCCAGTAAACATATCAGAAAAATGAGAACAAAAAATTGAAGATAACTAAATCTGACTCAAGTACCATTGATTGTAAGTTCTTTTGCTATCCTGTGGCACTAATTCTAATATGATTACAAAAACTCATTTACTTCCAAGTTGGAAATTTGTGGACATTAAGATGGTAACTTGAGCTGCCTATCAATAAAAATATTTGGTAAAAAGATTTTTTAAATAAACTGAATATAATAAAACATTTCAAATGCTTGGAAAATAGCCATTCACATAAACTAAGACACTGGGATTCCCCATCTCTCTTCCCTTTTTTTTTTGTAGTGATGAGTGGGACCCATGTACTCTCGGTTGCCTTGCACTAGAGATTACACACTTTATTGTAATGTTTGGTATTCCATATAGCAGTGCTGCCTGGTTTGCATGGAGTAAACTGTTCTGGGGGTCTAACTCTCAACCTTATGCCTGTAAGGTACTGAGCTATTCCCAGCCCTTCAAGAATTCCACTTCTATCTCAGTCAATCAGGGCTGGACTTAGTAACTTCTTTTGGAGTAGGTTTAAAGTAAGAAAAAAAATTAAATCTTAGTTTAGTTAAAATCAACAGGGGCATCTAAAATAAACAGGACAGAGCCTGGGAGGTGGATCAGAGAAATAAGTGCATGCTTTGCAGAGTTCAATCCCCTGGTCAGTCATGGGCCTCTGAACACTGCTAGGAGTGACCCCTGAGAATTGCACTTGGTGTATAAACACTACCCACCTGTTGGAGGACAGATTTAGCTAATCTGGGAGCTTTGTTGTTTTGCCCACACCCAGCTTAATCTTATTTAAGTCAAGGTTTATTCTAATGAGACTTCTCTTCTATAAACACTGCTAGAGGGTGTGGCAGTTACAGAAGTCACCTTGATTGAATAACTTCTGACTTATACATCTACTAAGACTTCTATGTTTTCTAGATTGGGCACAGCTCCTCTTTATACCCACTGCACCCAGCGTGGAACAGTTAGAATTTACCAGGAGACTACCACCCTGGCTACGCTGAGACTATAGGAAGACTATAGGAAGGATCATACTAGTTTGCTCTAAGCGGGGCGAGTGTGACCCTTTCAGTACACGAGAACAAGATACTCAGAATCACCCTGGTGCAGATAATAATAAGAAGGACCTTGTGGGTACCATCTAGATTACATGAAGCTCATGAAGTTAAGATGTATTACTTTATATCAGCCCCCTCTCTCTCTCCAGTGTTTAACATAAGAGATAATCTCCTTAGTCCTTGGCATAACCTTTTTGTTTATACCTGCAATAGGGTGTGGCACTATACTCTGTTTAGGGTTCTTTGTTGACATGACCCTCCCTGTCACAAATCGGATTACTTTGGTGTATATAAGGGGTTGACTTGAGGCCCTTCATGCTTCACTTTTACCTTTTGGCTTTGGGTCTCTTCACCTTTTGCCTTTTGGCTCCTGCAGCTTTTGGCTTTTGGCTTTTGGCCTTTTGCTCTTTGGCATTTTGCTCCTTCTTCTGGGTAGGACTCAGCTGGGTGAGATCCTCTCTCTTTGGTGGGAGACTTAGGGCTCTTTTGTATGGTCTTAAGTTCGGACCAGAGCTAAAGTTTGTTCATTATATTGGAGTGCTGTGGAAGAGCTTTTTGTACTATTAAAAGTCTTATGGAACGGCACCAGACTCGTGAGTTTTCATCTGTTCTCCTGGCATCCTCGGAGGTAGAAGAGAATCTCTGTCCTGACACTGTTGGGGACCCCAGTGGCCGTTCCCGACACCCACCCAAACCTCACTGTAGGGATGGATCCCTAAACCAAAATTACTCAGTAAGATACATAAATCTAATGTAAAGGTGTTTATACTATTGTATAAGGTTGAGTGTGTGTCTGTTGCAGGACTCCTCTAAGAGCCTCTGCATCTGTCCTGTATTGCCTCCTGCAGGTCACTTCATAGATAGGGGGTAGTCTGAATGGGGCAGTTTATCTGACCATTTATTATGTACTGACTGGTATAAATATTCTCTCATGCTCCCACAATCATCCTGGGACTAGCTGGATCTTACCAGCATATTTGCCTGGCCACATTGGATCTCTAAGTAATTAGACCAGAGAGAAATGCTGTTTGCCTCCAAGCAAGCAAGCTCCCTGATAACTCAAAGACAACTAAAATACAAAACTACCATTGTCAGGGGCGCTCCGCGGGTCCCCGACAGTGCCGGGAAGCGAGTTCCCTTCTACCTCCAAAGCCGGTGAGGAATGGATGAACACTCAGGAATCTGATGCGGTCTTAAAAGGCTTTACTTATCACAGGTTCAGGCATACAAATCGGCAAAAGGAAAAACCCGATGCTTAGGATTCCAGGCTAGAACCCCAGCCACGTGTAGGCCAAGATGGCGACCACCACGTGGTAAAAACTTCCAAGGGGAATAAACGCTCACGAGGCGAGATCCCACAGGGAAGAAGGCCAAAAGCCAAAAGCCACAGGAGCCAAAAGCTGAAGGCTGAGGGAACCAAAAGGCAAAGCGTGAAAAGGGGCCCTCAAGTCAGCCCCTTATATACACCAAAGTAACTCAATCGGGAGGTTGTCATGCCAACAAAGAACCCTAAACAGAGTGTGAGTGCCACACCCTATTGTAGGTATAAACAAAGGTTACACCAAGGACTAATCCCGAGATTATCTCTTATGTAAAACACTAGAGAGAGGGGGGGGGGGGCTGATATAAAGTAATACATCTTAACTTCATGAGCTTCATGTAATCTAGATGGTACCCACATGGTCCTTATTATCTGCACCAGTATGATTCTGAGTATCTTGTTCCCTGACTGAAAGGGTCATACTCACCTGCTTAGAGCAAACTAGTATGATCCTTCCTATAGTCTTCCTCTAGTCTCAGCGTAGCCAGGGTGGTAGTCTCCTGGTAAATTCTAACTGTCCCACGTTGGGTGCAGTGGGTATAAAAGAGGAGCTGTGCCCAATCTAGAAAACATAGAAGTCTTAGTAGATGTATAAGTCAGAAGTTATTCAATCAAGGTGACTTCCTGTAACTGCCACACCTCTAGCAGTGTTTACATAGAAGAGAGATCTCATTAGAATGAACCTTGGCTTAAATAAGATTAAGCTGGGAGTGAGCAAAACAACAAAACTCCCAGATTAGCTAAACATGTCCCTCCAACATACCCATGAAGTAGACGAGACTCTTGGGAAGGCTTGGAGAAATATTTAACTGGCATTAGTATTAGTCTTTGGTACAGAGACATGCCATCTCAGAAACCCCCTTCTCTACCCTATAAAGGCATTTCCAGGCAGATCTTGGCTCAAAACACTAGCATATAATAGGGCCTAGTTGAGGTGCTGGGAGAAATTACCCAAGGGCATTTGACCTTTCCTGTTTCCCTTAATAGTGGGAGGTCTGAGTTGCAGGGGTATAAAACCAGTCCCCTCTCTCTCTCTCTCTCTCTCTCTCTCTCTCTCTCCTCTCTCCTCTCTCTTTCTCTCTCTCCTCTCTTTGGGCTCTCTTTTGGGGCTTGTGCTCTTCTTGGGAGTCTTTGTCTCCTCTTTACAGGGCCTTTACACGTGGTGGCCGCCATCTTGACCTACATGTGCCTGGGTTTCTAGCCGGGAATCCTAAGTACAGGGTTTTTCCTATTGCTGATTTGTATGCTTGAACATGTGATAAGTAAAGCTTTTTAAAACTGCATTGGATTCCTGAGTATTCATCCATTCCCCGCCAACTTTTGGAGGTAGAAGGGAACTCACTTCCCGGCACTTTTGGGGGACCCCGCGGCATCCCCGACATGTGTCTATGTGAGTGTGATTGCATGATGAAACTATGTTGCATAACTTTCCCTGATAGAGAACAAAACTCTGCTGGTACCAAGAGCAGCTCAAGAGAATTTTAATGTTTCTCTTCCCATTAGAGCATTTTTCTATATTTCTTATATCGTAGCAGATATTTTATTAGTCTTATAAGAAATGCTCCTGACAGTGTAGCCTCCTAATTCATCTCATCTTAATGCTCCAACTAAGATTGGAGAAATATCATGTAAAAAATTCTGGGACCTTCAAAATTTATAAAAGTTTTTTGGGGGATTCAGAGACTTCTCTCTATTTGAAGTTTTATTGTATCATCATGAGCTAGACAATCACAAAACTGTTCATGATTGGGTTTCAGTCATACAGTGGTCCACCGCCATCCCTCCACCAGTGCACAGTTCCTACCACCAGTCTCCAGTTTCATTCACCCAATCTGCCTCCAGGGCAGGCACTTCTCTCTCTGTGTCTGTCTGTCTGTCTGTCTGTCTCTCTCTCCCTTTTTGCACATTGTGGTTTGCTAAACATACACTGAGGGGTTATCATGTGTGTCCCTTTACCTACTTTTCAATACTCAGTTCTGGTGTAGTGTTACCATTTCCAACTGTTATTGGCAAACTGGCTCCTTCTCTATCTTACTTCAACTTCAGTCACCAACACACTTGTGCTAGATTCCAACCATTGACCCCTGGCCCCTGTTTTGCCTGGCCTTGAATATTAGCTGAGACTCTTGCAGTGAATCCTTGTTTCTTTTCTTTCTTCTGACACTAATCAGACTTTGGTATCTGTGAAATACATTTCTATAGGAGTATTTTTTTCTTTTATAAATTTTATTATACCACTGTGAGATAAACCGTTACAAAGCTGTTCATGATCTGACTTCAGTCATACAGTGTTCCAGCACCCATCCCTCCTCCAGTGCCCCTTTCCCAACACTAATGAAAGAGGAAGCCTCAGTCTCCCCTTGCCAACCTGAGAGAAGCTCACAGTTTCCCTAGCCAGCAGTTCCATTTGTCCCCATTGACCTACCCCACCTCATCCTAAGGCCCTATCTTTAACATTCCTGGTTTCCCCAGGACCATACAATTCTGTCTGGAACTGGGAGTCACAAGACTAAGATAATAATCAATACCTGAGGCAGATAGCTGGAAAGACCCAAACCAGCCAGACCACCCCTGAAATTTCTGGCATTCTCTATAATACTTGGTTGATAACAATGCAGAAGGCCTTTAAAGAGCCTACACAAAATCTCTTACTTTTAACTTAGTCCTATATTAAGTTCCTCCCTGCAAGGGGATTTTCTTTCCTTTTCTCCTCTACTTTCCAATAAACTTTTCTACTTTCCAATTCTGAGTCTGAGCATCTTTATTATTCAATATTTTCATTCTTGAAAATATTGAAGAAACTGAGGAATTGTGATGGAGCACAGAGATCAGCCGCTGCCACCGCTTCTGCCTCACCTGCATCATTTGGGGGCTCGTCCAGGATCACACCCACAGCAGAAGAGCCTTAAGTGGCCAGACTCGAGACCTGTTACCTGTCTCTTTGTTTTCGGATACCTAGTCCTGTAGCCCTACCTGGAAAACGGGTATCCACCCACCAGTTAGAAGGTGACTAGCACCGCGTGGCCGTTCTTAAGGTGGATGATAGGTCTGTCCGGCTTCCCTTCTCTATGATCCCCACTTTCTCCTGGAGAGTGGAATGTCGCAGTTTAGGGAATCGGGTTCCTTTTCTGGCAACCCCAAAAAGTCTTCCTCTGCCTTCTGTCCCAGTGGCCCAAGAGGAGCACGTGCCCTAACAGCAGCATAAGTGGCCTGCCAATGCCTCACCTGGGCTTAGGAGGCTCGCAACTAGCCCCCCCAGCATGCGCCCTGAGATATCCTCTTCTTAGTCTCTATCCTCTGGTCTCACCAGAACTCAGAACCCCTAGACTCTCTTCTTGGTGGGACCTATTTTCATTGGAACTGACCCTGAGAAAGTTTGCTTCCCTGGGAGAGATCTTTGTGCTTTCTAAAAGAGCAGTGTTCTGCCCTCACTAGGGAAAAAGGGGAACGTTTTTACTCCTTCAGGGCCTAATCATTTCAGAGTAATGTTCCTTAACCTAATTGATCTTGGTCTTTTGTCTTGTAGATGATGAAAGCTTCAAAAACTCAACTTTCATTCATTGCCTGGGCCCCATTAAAACTAAGGTAGTAAGGAGATTTTACCTCTTCTAGCCAGAGTCTACAAGCCCCTTTTTCAGCATGAAGCAATTACAGAAGACAGACCTTAAAGATTTAGGGTGGTGGAAATCTCTAAGGGTGATTGATGTAGACAGGCAGACAGGGGGGTCTCTAAGGCAACAAAGTTTCACCCTAAGGCTGTCCAGATTCACCTGTTTGGAAACTGGAACCAAGACTTGATAAGACCCTCAGAAGACCCTAAAGAATCTGGATCAACCTGTCTCAGTCCGTAATCTGGTTACATTCCAGGACAGAAGACCCAGAAGGAACAGAGATCTAGAAAAGGAGATTTTCAAAGAAGACCACTCCCAAAAGTCAAATCCCTTGGCAACGGCCCTAGCAACCGAGGTTGAAGTCCCATATGGGAGTAGCTTGGGAAGAAATCTATAAAAGCCGCCCTGACCAAAAAGACGGTGCACACATGCTGCCTGGGCACACATGCTGCCTGAGCCATGTGGCCGAAAGCATATGTGGTGGCCGAGCACGTGGGCCGCCCCTTTGAGACATACACTCTCACTCTCACTTTCCCTCCCTCCTTCCCTTTCCTAAAATCTCCTTAATAAAATCTGTTTTACTTCACTGCTCGTGACTCCTGAAAATTATTTTTCTGTGAGGAAGACAAGAACCTTGGGGGAAACCCTGGGTAAGGCCTAGGACTGACTTTCCTTTCCTACAAAGAGCAATTCCACGCTCCAGCCTGAGTCCGTGGCTCCCAGATATCTCGGGTGGTGGGGATCAACTCCTGTATCTAGAAATCAAGCCGGACATCAGGTGTGGCTTGACAGCCACCTCGTGAGGCTAGTGGGGCTCAGGCCCATACCATGCAGGGCTCATCGCAGACTTTATCAGTCCTTAACCTGCCCAGCAGGTCCCAGGCGGCCGAGGCAGCTGGGGAGAAAGAGACCATCTCCCTCCCCTTCTGGCCGCACATAAGCCAGCCATGAGGCCCACCTGCATAAGAATGTCCCCCAGATTGCCTCCCTCACCCCTCCAGCCTACCTTTATTGCAGACACTTTTCTTCTCTCTTGTCTTTATCCCTCTCTAAACTGCAACTGTGAAGGAAATCATAAAATTCAAATATGAAAATAAATTTCAAGCTTCCAGAATGGTAAGAAGTGCCACACTGGTCACTATTAATTTCGGCGATGGGAAGGGAAATATCATTATTTAGAGAAGAAATTTTTATATATATACATATATATGTATATATACATAATAAACATTTATATATATATTTATATATATTTATATATATATATAAAAGTTTACTTCTGTTTATAAAGTTAAATTTTATTTATTGGGCAAATAATGGGTCTATCCAAAAAGTAAACAGGCAATTTTCCAGGGACTAAGGATAGGTCCGTGAACTAGACCTCATCCCTTATGCCCACCTGGAGGCAGGCAGCTTTGCGATTCTGATGCTTTTGAACACTGGCAGGCTCGCTGATGCTGGGAGGCCTAGTTCCTTTCTGCTCTACAATCTTTTCTCCATGCGGTCTTGCAACCTCCAGCATCACTCTTGTTGGGCTCTAAGCAGCTAGTATTGGGGCCTGGCACTTTCTGCCATAAGGCCCTTGGGGACAGGGTCCAGAGCTGGGCCCTGTTCTCAGGGCAGTGGAGCTCCAGATGCTCAAGAGTTTACACCTATGTGAAAGATATCTGTGCTTATCCAATGGGAGACTGGCGGGAAATGATTTACATCTTAAGTGAGGCAGGATGTGCCTGGTATTCTGATCACAGGAAAATATGTAAATCAATGATTGTTACCTTGCAAATGCTAAATCTGTGATTGTTGTCTGTTGCAATGACCTGGAAGCTTGCAAACGCCCAATGATTTTGTACTTGTACCCTCCACCCAAATATTGTATAAAAGGGTTAAACTGTGTTCAGTAAAATGAGTACTGCTATCCAGAACTCCCAGCTGCATCGATGTCTTTCTTTTTTTTTCCCTTTTCTTAGCAGCAGAGGCAAGGCAGAGTTTCTCCCAAGTCCATCCCTCTCCTTTTTCACAGGGATGAAGTCTGGCAACTCCCCTTCTCTCTGGGAGAGATGCCTTCTCTGTTCTTTACTTTCTTCCTTCTCTGCCCAACAACTCCCACAAGATTCACCCTTTCTTTCAACATGTTTCCCATCAGACAACTGAAGCCCAGAAAGCCGATTATCTCTAATTAGTTTTGGATTTTGTTGCTATAACACAAGCCTTCCTCTGGCAAGTTACTACTAGAACCCAGCCTGATAGGGAACGACAAGGGGAAAAGCTCATAGAAGAATGAAGCACAAGGTGTCTTGACACTACAAACCTTCAAGGAAATCTGGCCAGGTCCTAGAAAACGGTTGCTTTAGCAGTTCGCTCAACTTTTGACTTCCTAGGGACTTTCTTATTAGTTTAGCCTCAATCTTTCATTTTTCCCCAATTTTTTTTTTTGTGTCATACCCTAGTGTGTTCAGGTGTTACTCCTATTTCTGCTCCCGGAGATGGTTCCTGGCAGCTTGAGGGACTATATGGGCTACTGTGGATTGAACCTGGATCAGTGCATACAAGCAAGTTGCCTTATCTGCTAAACAAACTCCCTCCCCAACATAGACTACCCCTTTATGCAATAGATAAAATCTCATGAATATGATCACTATCACTATCACTATCTTCCCGTTGATCATCTATTTGCTAGAGCGGGCACCAGTAATATCTTCCATATGTCCTGTCTCATGCTAGTAGAACCCAAAGGCATCCGCTTGCTCCAGGAACATAAAGAGCCTCAAACCTTTATATTATGTCATGGAATGACCTAATATAAATGTTACTGGTATTTGGCATATCAAATACGACATGAGCAGCTTGCCAGGCTTGCCGTGCGGGTGGCATACTGTTGTAGTCACCTCTAAATAAAGCAAATATTGATAAACCGCATGGCTGTGCGAGCCGGGCTGTGATAGTCTGGTCTGCTGGGTGGAGTTGAATATGATGTCTCTGATATTTGTGTCTATCTAGGCTTATTTATATGTTCTTATCCAAATTAAAAATAGATGAAGTAGAAATATTTTGGGTTTTTGCACCTACTTTTCCCATTAAGTTTTCCTATTTAACTTGGACACACTTAAAAAACAGTTATTTGGGAGACTAAAGCAATTGAATATAAGAAATTATACTATTGGTTACTATTTCAAAAGAAATGGCATACTACATTTAGATCTCAGATAGGGATTCAACAATTGAGAAAAAGGATGATCTACTAAACCAAAGAGAGATTTTGTCATGACGATCCTTAAGGTAGTCTGTCATAGTTTAGTTCTTTTTATAATCAAAGGCTAAACTTTGGGTTTTGAAGCCAGCATTTATGTGAGTCTAGACATTAATGCTGATGTGAATAGGAATATGATTCGGTCTTGGAACAGAATACAAATAGTAGTGTGCACAAATGAGGGGGACAAATGCTATAATTTGTCCAATTTTCTAAATATATTCACAGCTGGTTATGTTGAACATAGCATTTAACTTTGACTTTTTGACAACTTTGGCATTTCTGTACTTGAGGGATGACTATCAATTCCTTGACTCCTAAACATAGACCATAGACTCTCTCTCTCTCTCTCTCTCTCTCTCTCTCTCTCTCTCTCTCTCTCTCTCTCTCCCACTCCTCTCTTTCTCATTATCTTTCTTTTCTGCCTCTCTGACTCTCTTTCCACCACCAGCCATATCAAATTTGGAATCAGAAGAACATCTGAATGGAACAGAGATTCTTCGCTAATAACAGTGTATGTTTGCTTTTTATTCAGTTCCCATCATCCTTATCCTAAACACTTCCTAGTCTATTGCTTCTATTGTGTTCAATACAATCCTCTTCCTCAGTCTTTGGTAGGAGTCCAGATTGCTTTTCCAAGTTCCAGACATTGCAAGAGTAATATATGAAAACAAAACAAAATCTCCTCTAATGCATGCTGGTTAAGAGGTTTGGCTAAGTTTAAAGATTTATTACCCTCCGAAGCAAAATGTCTAAGGGGCTTATTTTTTAGTGGTTTCTATGGATATCTGTTTGCTTTGGATTTTTATATTAATTATTTATACCCAACTGCATATGTGCATAAAAAAAATAATTCATAACCTCATCTCAGTAATCTGCAAGTAGAAAAAGGACTGAATCACTGATTTGGTCTTCTGTTAAAATAGTGGAACAGGCATTCAGCTCAAAGTAGTGGTGACTTTACTTACAAGGAAGAATTTTTGAGTCTAATTTTTTCTGGAATCTAGGCCTGCACAATATAGAAAAATTTACAAGGGGATTTTATTTGGAATTTCTATGCTTCAACAAAATTTAACCATTTTGTACTTCACCTTTTATGGGCCAAATTATTTCCCCAGGTATTCTATAGAGAGGAATGAGAAGAAGGTGGGGACAGAAAGAGGGAGAAAGAAATAAATGTGATTGAATGCATACAGAGTAATTAACTTTTCTAAGTATTTTCATAAGATTATAATGCATATATTTATATAATTTGGGATTAGATGTACGATACTTTTTTTGGGGGTGGGAGGGCACACCCCCACAGTGTGCAGAACTCTTTACTCCTGGCTCTGTGTTCATTCCTAGCACAACTTGTGGGATCATATGTTGTGCCATGGATGGAACCTGGGTTGGACGTGTGCAAAACAAGTCCTTACTTGCTGTACTATCTCTCCAGTCCCATTCTCATGGTATCTCTTATATTCATTGAAAATTATTTAAAGTCTGTGAAACTACTATTGCTCACAGGAATCCAAAGTATTAATGTACAAAAATAGGAATAGAAATTAGCTTCAGTATGATTAAAACCCAGAGTGACTGGATACATAGATATAGAAATGGATCATAGGGGCTGGAGCGATAGCCCAGTGGTAGGGCGCTTGCCTTGCACATGGCCGGCTCTGTGCAGGCCCAGGTTCGATCTCCGGCATCTCATTTGGTTCCCTGAGCACGCCAGGAGTAATTCCTGAGTGCAGAGCCAGGAGTAACCCCTGATCGTGAGGTGTGACCCAAAAAGCAAAAAAAAAAAAAAAAAAAAAAAAAGAAATGGATCATATATTTTAGGAGATTAACTTTAATAAATAAAATATGCATTTCTCAAAACTAAGCAAAATTTAGTTCTTTACAGAAAGTTAAATATTATTAAAAGTGAATATTATTTTTTGAAGCAAAATGTAAATAAGCAAGACCTTTTCCTCTTTTTTAATAATAGAAAAGGAACATTTGAGTCCTCTATACTGTGCTAATGCACTAAGGTTTGCTGCAAATATTCAACATTTACACTTTATAAAGACAAGACTACACATATAGTCTCAACTGCTAGCCCAAGTGGTAACCTTGATTTCAGTCAGGGTTGCCTAGTTTCAAAGACTCTACCTTATATTGTACTATAGTACTACTTTTTTTTTTATTTTAAAAAATATTTTATCATACCACTGTGAGATATACAATTACAAGACGCTCGTGTTTGAGTTTCAGTCATACAGTGTTCCAGAACCATCCCTCCACCAGGTGCCCATTTCCCACCACCAATGCTCCCCGATTCCCTCCCCTATCCCCCATCCTTCCTCTAGGCAGGTTCTTTACTCTTCTCTCTCTCTCTCTCTCTCTCTCTCTCTCTCTCTCTCTCTCTCTCTCTCTCTCCTTCTGCTTCCTTTACACATTGTGGGTTGTAATACATACATTTAGAGGTTATCATGTGTATCTTTTGCCTATATTCAAAGCTTAGTTCTCGGATGGTATCATCATTTTCAATGTTTATCAGCACATTGTGCCCTTCTCTGTCTTACCTAGCCTCTGACTCCGGCATGTTTGTGGTATACTAGATTTTTTTCTCGCTTTTGGGTCACACCCGGCAATGCTCAGGGATTTCTCCTGGCTCTGCACTTAGGAATTACCCCTGGCGGTGCTAGGGGACCATATGGGATGCTGGGATCGAACCCAGGCTAGCACAGGCCGTGCCGCATGCAAGGCAAACGCCCTACCCGCTTGGCCACGCTTCCAGCCCCCGTATACCAGATTTTTGAGGATAAACCCCACACGCCTTGGGGATCGGGCTGTGTACACCGTGGAGTCTGAACCAGAGGATGACTGTGGTTGTTGTCATGTGAGGTTTTCTGGCGGAGGAGAGGCCGAGGGAGCAAAAACTGCCCCCACTCCAAGACGCCCCATCAGTCTAGCACAGGGCTGACAGGCAGAGACTCTGCCCTGCACCTGAATACCTGGTGTCCAGCCAAGAGCCCCAGCAGCAGTTCTGGGTGGGGCCACCGGGCCTTTGTGGAGGGAACCAATGTCGGGAGGAGGCCCTAGTCAGACTCCCTAAAGACCTGGTTGGCATAGTGGCCGAGGCCCGCATGCTGGGCTTGAACTCAGCTTCTTTCTTTTTTATTTGTTTTAGCTTTTAAAAAATTTTTTTGAATTTTTATAATTACAAAGATATACAATTAAAAAGTTCATATTTGGGTTTTGGTCATACAGTGTTCCAGCACCCGCCCCTCCACCAGTGCCCATCTCCCACCACCAACGCCCTCCCGGTTCCCTCCCCCTCCCCAACCCCCCCTCCATGGCAGGTTCTTTATTTCTTTCCCTTTCTCTCTCTTTCTCTTTTCCTTCCCTTCCAGATTATGGATTACAGAACATACATTAAAGGATTGTCATGTGTATCTTTTTGCCTCTATTTAATGCTCAGTTCTAGGTTGGCATTAGTACCCTTGACAATTGTTAGCACACTGTTCCATTTTCTGTCTTACCTAGCCTCTGACTCCCGCCTATTGCGATAATTTCACCTTTGGCAAGACCTCCCCGAGTATATGTTTCACTTGACCTTGGATATTGGTATCATAATATGATATTACTACTCTATATCTGTACTTGAGGATGACTATCAAAACCTTGAATCCTAAACCACAGTCACTTTTTCTTTCTTTCTCTCTGTCTCTGTCTCTCTCTCTCTGTCTCTCTGTCTTTCTGTCTCTCTGTTTCTGTCTCTGTCTCTGTCTCTGTCTCTCTATCTCTCTCCTTCTCTGCTGCCTCTGCCTCTCCCACCACCAGACATATCAAATTTGAATCAGAAGAACTTTTGGAAAAAGTTTTTAAAGAAAATATACCTTTAAGGAAAAGATACTTTAAAGAGAAAGTGTGTAGAGCCTCAGGCCCTTGCCTGTAAAGTTTTTCTTTTTCTTTTTTTTTTTTTGCAGTATTGCAATATTCATTTATATTTTCCATATTTTTTCTGGGCATATAAATAACTTTTTTTTTGTTTGCTTCTTGGGTCACATCCAGCAGTGCTCAGGGGTTGCTCCTGGCTCTGTACTGAGGAAATACTCCTAGTGGTGCTTAGGGGACCAAATGGGATGCCGGGGATCAAACTCATGTCAGCTGCCTGCGAGGCAAACACCTCCCTCTGTACTATCATTCCAGCCCATGACTTTCAGTTATATTTACATATAAAAAAAGTTTACACTCAATAGTGTTTGATTATGAAAGTCTATTTTCCTTTTTATTATTAATTTTTTTTTTTGTTTTTGGGGCATGCCCGGCAATGCTAAGGGGTTATCCCTGGTTCTGCCCTCAGGAATTACTCCTGACAGTCCTCAGCTGACCGTATGGGATAAATTGGGACTAAAACCTGGATTGGCAGCATATAAAGCAAATGCAACCAACATACTATAGTTCCAGAATATGGTTATGGAAGTCTTGGCATAACTCCTGCCAAATGCAGAAAGAGAACACTTTTTCTACTACGAAACTTTCAGCAACTAAAGTATAGTTAGTTAAAATTAATATTATTATTATTATTATTATTATTATTATTATTATTATTATTATTATTGATGACATTCAGTCATAAAGTTGTCTCTGATTTGGTTTTAGTCATACAATGTTCCAACACCTATCCCTTCACCAGTGTGTTCCCACCACCAATGTCCCCAGTTTTCCTCCCCTAGTCCCTCAGCTTGAACTCTGTGGCAGAGACTTTTCTTCTGTCCTGTGCTCTCTCTCTCTCTCCCTCTCTCTCTCTTTCTTCCTCCCTGGGCATTATGGTTTGCATTACAGTTGATGAAAGGTTATCATGTATATCCCTTTGCCTCCCTTTCAACACTCAGTTCTTGACCAGAGTGATCACTTCCAACTGTCATTGACATAGTGGTTCCTTCTCCATCCTAACTGAGCTCACCCCCACTTTATGGCGAGCTTCCAGCTGTGGACCAGACCTATGCTTATCAGTTTGAACTAATCATAGATCAAGTCAAGCAAAGGGAGCATTGAGGAGCTTGGCAGCTCACCCAGGTCAGACCAAACCACACTTAGATAGAAACTAGTGTAAGTTGAGGCAAAATAAGATCAAGAGATGAAATAAATCCTTTTGACTTCTAAGCCATTAGGACAGCATAATAAAAGAAAATGGATTTATTTCAGACACATTTATTGAGGCAGAGAGAGAGACACACATATGCTGGGAATATAGAAATGAGTTTTAAGAAAAACAGCATGTCAGAATTTCTTTGGTTGCAAGTGAGAGAGTACCTAATGCAAAAGGTTGCAAGTGAAAAAATAGATGATATTCTAAGGTGAAGTTTAGTCGTGATAGCTGACATGTTGAAGAAGTCACCTAGACTTCAATAATGCCCTTCAATTGGCCTTCAAAGAATGTCATTAGATATTCCCTACTCCAGAATTTTGAGGCTATGGATTTTTGCTGCTGATTTACTTTCTTCTACAGGTAGAAATTGAGAGAAACCAAATAATCTCAGAGGAGGACAAATTTTACTGAATTAAAACCCTTTTGCTTCTGATTTTCCAGGCAGGAAGTGGTGACATAGCTGAGGGAAGGAATGTGCCCAGTAGTTTTTGCCCTGGAGCCTGCTGGTGGCAGAAAGACTGAAATTGTGAGATTAACATAGCAAGAAGTCAGAACGACCTTGGTGAGGAAAATGTCTTTATGTAAATAATTATTTTATCTGATGTGACTATAAGGAAGTAAAATCCAGTCGATAAATAGTTTCAACTTGATTACATATAACAAATTTCCTAACTTTTGAAGATAAATGGAAACAGGCCAGGTAGATGAGGTTGAAGAGAAAGTTGTAGCAGTGGTTAAGTAAACAATACAAAATAAAAACCTACAGCATATTTGGGGAACTCAATGACTGTGATGTATTTATTAGGTTTTTCCAACAATGGGAGACAAAGGGAGTGAGAAGAAAGTGCAGGACAATTGGGTCTATGGTTAGTTCTGGGAAAGACCATGCCTTTACATTTATTCCTAAGCAATGTGACCCTCTGAAGTTTTCCAAATGTTGCTCTGGGATAAGACAGGGAACTTTTTTCCTTTAAGGGTCTGGTTTGTGAAACTACATAGGTATTATAGCAACAGAATTTTGATCACTCACCTCTACTTCATATTTGCCAATTTTAGTGTGAGAACTACAGATAACATATAGCGTACGTGAAAATTGTTTCAGGAAAATTGCATTTGTGGATAATTTAATTTGAATTTCATGTAATTTTAACATTTCATAAAACATTTTTTCACAGTTCATCACCCATGGCTCATGAGAGCCCTACCCTACAGAGATGCCTATTTCAAACCCATGTATGCTTGAACCAGAGACACAGATATATGGGGGAGAGGTGCTAGTTCTCCCTGTTGTGAAGCAGCCGTGGTTCATCCTGTAAATGAATGAACTGAGAGCCTACCTACTACTAAGAGTATCCCACCTGCATGGCAGAGCTTGTCAAGCTACCAGTGTTGTATTCAATATGCCCAGTACAGTAGCAATGATGGACCTCATTTCCTTGAGCTGAATGAATAGTTTGAGGCTCTTCTCCTTGAGTGAGCAGATGCCCTTGGGATACACTAGCATGAGAGACAGGGAGCAAATAGAGACTTTACTGGTGCCCGCTTGAGCAAATCGATGAACAATGGGGAAGATATGGGGGATAAGTGACATAAACCATTGATATAGACCAATGTTTTTTAGTCTGAGAGTAACAAAATTAAAAAATAATAAGTGAATAATGAACAGATATGACCTGTGAACTTGATTGGCCTTTTCAACCCTTCTCTAAAATGATGTTTTCTGTTTCTAGATTACTAAAGCAAACACAAAAAGAAGCATCAAAATAAAAATGGTTGAGGCAAGAAAAGCTACTTAGAGATCATTGCACTAATCCAGATTGAGCTTGGCTCACTGAGGAACTGAAAAAACTGAGGTATGATAAGGAATCAAAAGTCTGGATAAGTGTAGAAAACTGGGAATTAGGTGAAAAGTCTCTTTGATCCTTAGATTAGGTTCTTCTAAGGGTTAACCTGGGGTGATTAGCAAGAGGGCAGGATGGAGCCTAATAATACTAGCAGAAGGCAAAAGCAGTACAACGCAAAAAGATTACAATGCTATTCAGGAGAGCAGTTGTAAGGATGATGGTATTCAGTTCTGCAGCCCAGCTAGGGGAGAGATCTAAGCATTGCCCTGTGAGGGGGACTGTAGAGATTTCAATGATTTCAACCACCTTATACTCAAGAAGGGATGCTGTGAAGGGAGGAGATGATTCTAAACTACTTTGAGTGACATGGAGAAAAGAATCTCAATGATTTTTATGCACTAAAAAGCCAAACATTTTTGCCTTGTCCTAAATTTTATAAATGCTTGTATTTCTTAATATTTTTAAGAGAAAATTAAGCAACTTTGGAAACAAGACTAAATTAGACTTTCCACAATCTACATAGGTGGATCCTAAATCAGCAAGATGTGATCTTTTTTGGACTCTACTATTGTGATCCATAGTGATTCATGAGTGCAGAGCCAGAAGTAACCCCTGAGAGTAACTGGGTATGACCGAAAACGGAAAAAAAAAAAAAAAAAAAGAACCAGCACTCTTGCTTTTATTTATTTTTGCTTTTTATAGGTCACACCCAGCAATGTTCAGGGGTTATTCTTGAGCTCTTTGCTCAAGAATTACTGCTGGCAGTGCTAGTGGAACCATACGATGCCGAGGATCGAACCTTTGTTGGCCACGCAGAGGCAAAGGCCTTACTCGCTCTGCTCCGCTCCGGCCCCTTGATTTTATTTTAAAAGAGATTTCTTTGGGGCGGAGTGATTAGCAAAACAGGTGTTGTGTGCAACAGGCCTTGCACACAGCACACAGGGGTTTGATCCCGGCATCCCATATAATTCCAGAGCACTGCTAGGAGAAATTCTGTTGCAGTGCCAGGAGTAACCCTGAGCACTGTTGGGTGGCCCCAAAAAGGGGATAATTTTTGTTGGGCCAGGGGTTAGGTTGAGCCACGGGTGTGGGTTGAGGACAGCTTTGTACTCCAAATGCAGGATGTAGGCAGTAACCCAGAGCAAGGACACAACCTACAAGAACTAAGCTCATGAAGCTCAAAATCTAAAGTATGCAAACCAATTGCAAAGAGACAGACATGGGGCAGAGCTGCTACTGGCTCTCACAGTGCCTAGCTGATCATGAGGTGTCCGGGAGGGATGGTAGGTTCTAGCCCTGGCCCGCCACCCCAGCAGAGCCTCACAAGCCAGACAACCCACTACCCATAAGGACCTCCATTTTCCCACATCTTGACTTCCGCCAGAACTCCACACACAGCAGACCAGCCTGTCGCAGCCTCGTGGTTCATCAAAATGCTGGATTTGAGATGACTACAAGAGTATGCTACCTGCACGGCAGAGCCCTGGCAAGCTACCCATGTCGTATTTGATATGCCAGATACCAGTAACAATTATAGACCTCATTCCCATGACCTGATGGAATGGTTTGAGGCTCTTATGTTCCTGGAGCAAGCAGGTGCCCCTGGACTCTACTTGCATGAGACAGGTCATATGGAGATGTTACTGGTGCCCGCTCGAGCAAATCGACAATGAATTGGGAAGACAGTGATGCTAATGGGGGCAAATTCACACCACTGACTTTTTTAGAATCTCATGAAAATTATGAGATTATATTTCATACAAAAATTCATCAATATTTAGCGTTAGCAGCACAGATGAATTCCTGCCATCTTTGACATAAAAAGTCACTATATGTAAAAGTGAGGAAATGAAAATCCCTTGATAGATGGATTGATCCATTAACACATCCTGGAAAATCTCTGAAAATGTGTCCTTCAGCTTTTTGAATCTAAGAGATTCAAAAAAGAGAATCTACTCCATCTGAAATATAGTTCTGTAGTGGAAGCGTTTATTCATATATGAGGTACAAATTAGTACCACAATAAATGTAAGGTTTCTTTTAGAGAGTTTCAAAAGACAAAAAAAAATTTGCATGACATAAATATACTAGGTGATCTTACCAAAAGTGGAAATTACCAGAAGCGTGTGGGAGTCAGGAGGTTGGTTTTAGATAGAGAAAGGAACATGAGTGAATAAATGTCTAAAGTTCTGATACTAACATAGAACTGAGCATTAAATACAGACAAAAAATGCAAGTGATGGCTTCTAAGTGTCACGTAGTGCAACCCACAAATGTGTGGAGAAGAGGAGGAGAGAGAGGGGAGAGGAGAGGAGATAAGGAACCTGCCATTTAGGGGGATGGGAGGGGGAGGGAATTGGGGACATGGGTGGTGGCTGAGGGCACTGGTGGAGGGCGGGTGCTGGAACACTAGTGTGACCGAAACCCCCAAGCTGAACAACGTTGTAATTGTATATCTCACGGTGGTATAATAAATGGTAAATACAAAAAAAGAAGAAAAGAAAGATAAAAAAAAATTTGCCTATAAATGGATGGACATGGAAAAGATTATGTTGAGCTAAATTAGCCAGAAGGAGAGAGACAGATACAGAATGACTGCATTTATTTGCATGGCATAAATATATATGCACATATTATGATACCAATATCCAAGGTCAAGTGAAACATATATCGGGAGGTCTTGTCAAAGGTGGAAATTATCACAAACGTGTGGGAGCCAGAGTTTAGGTAAGACAGAAAATGGAAACAGGGTGCTAATAATTGTCGAGGGTACTAATGCCAACCTAGAACTGAGCATTAAATAGACGCAAAAGGATACACATGACAACCTTTTTAATGTATGTTCTGTAATCCATAGTCTGGAAGGGAAGGAAAAGAGAAAGAGAGAGAAAGGGAAAGAAATAAAGAACCTGCCATGGAGGTGGGCTGGGGAAGGGGGAGGGAACCGGGGATGTTGGTGGTGGAGATGGGCACTGGCGGAGGGACGGTGTTGCTGGAACACTGTATGACCAAAACCCAAACATGCACTTTTTAATTGTATATCTTTTATTTGTATATCTCTATGGTGGTATAATAAAATACTTAAAAAAAAAAAAAAAAAAAGACAAAAAAAAAAACCAGACATAAGGAGAACACTTTGTAGTCCATTTGGAACTTTGATTCTAATCATTTATTATATTAAATTCAATCAGCTTGGTATGAATAAATTCTTTCTGATAGTTTTCAAAGGCCATATTCAATAAAGCATTGCTAAGACCACTTAATCAACCATTTAAGGCACAGATATAGTACTGTGAAAGTAAAAAGTTTTGTTCAAAACTACTCTATTTATGGAAGTATTTGAAAACAAATGAAAATATTAAGATTCTAACAGAGCTCAATTCACTGCTTTTATTTTCTCTTTTGTTATTCCCCCCCAACTTATACTGCTATATATAATTTTAGCATTTTGGCTAATTTATGATGAAGAGAGGGAGGAAAGATTATTCTCCTACATGTATTTATTTCTCTTATACTTTAATAGTATTTCTTTATATCTTTTTGACCAAAAAAGTTAACTAGTATCTGAACAGTTCAATAGACATTGGGCTAATTTTTTCAAAAAGCAAAGACAAATAAGCCAAAATTATTGTGTAAACCAACAGTAGTCATACTGTGACCAATTAGAAGTATTCCTATTAGACACACAATCTAAAGTTCCCACTGTCCTGAAATAATTTTTAACATAACTCTTACAAGTGATTCTTAGCTATTGTCGGCTTTGATATCTAAAAAAGGCTAAAATAAATTTTAACATAAATTCTTGCAAAGTGATTCTTGACTAGAGTCAGCTTTGATATTCAGCCATCTAAATATCTAAATAATTTTTAAATATTTGCCACTTGGGCCCACTGGAAGCAAATCGATGATCAACAGGAAGACAAATGATACAAGTGATTTGCCACTTGTGACCCCTTTTCACCTGAGATAATTTTATGCAACCCCAGGTACATGATATTATGAAAAGGATATACAAATCAGGCATTTGCTTATAATAGATCAGAAATAACATTATTTTAAAAACAAAAACAAATACTTTATTTTCTTGGGGCTAGAGCCATAAAACAGTAGGTAAGATGCTTTTCTGGCATACCACTGACCTGGATCCGATCTCTGTCACACCTTATAGACCCTGGAGTGATTCTTAAGCTCAGAGGCAGGAGTAAGCCAAAATACTGCTAGGTGTGTCCCCAACAAAAGCAACAAAACAACAACAGCACAACCGACCTTTGACCTTTCCAATTAAGGCTCAGAGCCTAGTGTAAGGACTAAGATCTAAGGAAGTAAGACAAGTAGATAGATTTACAAAACACTTTGATATAGTACATGAGGAAATAAAGGAATTCGGCATAAAGTCCTGTTTGGACGGAGAGGAAAAGCTTCAGATATTTTAAATGGTGATTTTAGAAAATTCTTCTTCCTATATATCCTTGGCACCTTTCCTTTACATAAAGTATTTTACTAGTTCCCATCTCCTATTATTTGCAAGATTTTCATAAAGCTCACAAGATTTCTAATACTTTATTTGAAGAGTTTCATTTTGCCCCCATTTTCTTTCCAGTCTTATCTCAGTACCGCCAATGTAGTAGTGACATATTTCACTTTCCCTTTTCTCAGAATATATTTACCTCCTGTCCCACAAAACTGGGTAACATTAGGTTTCAGCTAAAGAAAAATTTGCTAAGGGAATTTCTTTGCTCCATCCCTACAGTCAGAACAGCTCCTGCCGTGTGTCTTGGTCACTGAACTCATCACACTGCATTACTTCCAGCTTATATATCCATACTTTAGTCGCTATCAATTCCTGCAAACAATAATATTGCATTTTTTGTTTGTGTGTTTTCAAAAGCTGATGAATCACTTTTGAAGTTTTAGGAACAGCACAAATGCTGTTTCATAGATACATTTAGGACAGGAATGAATTCTTTTAGGGACAAGTTTCTGTTTGACATGGCTAGCCTCTCAGGTTAGTGTATTCCTGTTCTTCAACTGGAGTATAATTAGGGAAGTCTATAGACACAAAAAGTTCCTATGTTTTCAAACATTTTGAATGAAGTAGCTTAGAAATTTATTGGGTGACATTTAGAAATTAAACATTCTATTCTTTTCTCTGATTTTAAAGATGGAAACACTTAAACTTTGGAATTTTTGTGGATATTTGATAAACTGTCATACTTTCAGTGAAAGTTTGTCAAGCTGAAGGATTGTCTTTGTCTAAAAATTATATTTTTAAGTTACGCTATCCCTATCTTGTCAGATCACACCAATTTAGTGTAATACTGTCTGTACTAGTATCACTCAGTATCTCATCTTTCCTTGTTATGTATGTAATGATTTAATGGATGGCATATTATAACCAGGAGGATAGACATAGCAAGTAGAGTGCAAAAAAATAATACCTCTGTATTAGAAATTTAATATGACAGGCAGTTTAGATATTATTTACTATAAATTATATTAATTCTACACATATTCTAGATGCATGGACTTCATTATTCCTTGCATTAAAGGGAGAAATAATCTTTCTTTAAAATCACAGGCTTACTAAATTTAGAGGCTCAACATGAATTCAGATTGTTCTGATAACATTTATAAATTTTTCCAATAACCATTTGCTCCTGGTGCATTTTCTATTTAATTGCTCTTAATTAGATAAATTTCCTCCATTCTTCACTTAGAGGCACCAGGCACAAAATTTTGGATCCATAGCAATCTGATTTCACTTTTAGACTTTAAGTCTAACATAGATACCATTCATTTTTAGCTCCCTTGCACTTAGAAGAATCCTTAGACTGAAGATTCCACCATAAAACATTGGCTTTATAAAGAATTAGATCATTGGACAATTACTAAATTGTATTAACTCAATTTTACTGTGATCCATCCTCCCTCATTTTAACCTTGATAAAAATCTTAGTAAAAAAATCAAACATTAAATCATTAAAAAATTAAATCATTCCCAAAATGTTGATTAACAAGTGCTATATATATCAAAGCACTGGAGTTAATATCAAGTGAATAAGTCAGAGGACACCTGGGGGCCTAGGTATACCATCTGCTTCCTGGATTGCCTCCTGCAGGTCACTTCATAGATGGGTAGGGGTCCAAATGTGGTGCAGTTTATCTGACCATGTATTCTATACTCGGCTGGCATAAATATTCTCTCCCATGCTACGTACAATCCTCGTGGGACTAGCTAGATCTTAA